>CM031964.1:24113109-24632080 GCA_018749465.1 Paracanthobrama guichenoti
GTTCAATTATTGTTGTTGTTATTAAGTTAAAAGTGAATCTAGTGTTATTATTGCTGGTGCCCTGCCATGAACCCTGCCTCCACTGCAACCAGAACCGAACCGAACCGTGGCTCCAGAACCGTGATGTGAACCGAACCGTGGCATTAGTGTATCACTACACCCCTATTAACCATCAGTATATTATCTCACAGGTAGGAAAGTGCTATAAAAAACACCCTAAACCTGTTCTCTCAACCATATCAGTCTCACTAGAACATTCTGAAAGTGCTGATGGCTAGTCCAGATTTATTTTTTTCTCTACTAAAAATCGCCATGCTGCCCTTTTCACTAAGCCCAAAATAGAAGGCTGCAGTCAGCTAAACAACTTTTGTTTTCTGAAAGGCCTCACTGCCTATTGATTAGCCCTCAGTGACTTTGTTAATAGTGACTGTGTATGGCATGTTCACTATGGATGACACGTGTATGTGTGTGTCTGTCTGGCCTGTGTGTGTCTGTGTGTGTGTTCACATGGCTGGAGGCTGGAGTCAAACAGCCCTTAGTGGTGACATAAAACTGCATTTCCATTCCCTCTTTGGGGCCAAATGGATTTTAGTGGTTCACTTTAGAATAATCATTACCAAGCACAAATTAATGCAATTTCATGATTTGGAGTGTCAGAATATATTCCTTTGTTAAGGGAAATATAAGTGGATGGATTAATAGATGAATAGGAGTAGATGGATGGATGGATGCATAGGAGCAGATAAATGGATAGATAGGTGGATGAATAGAAGTAGATGGATGGATGGATGGGTAGGAGTAGATAAATGGATAGATAGATAGATAGACAGATAGACAGACGGACAGATGGATAGGAGTAGATAAATGGATGGATGGATGGATGGATGGATGGATGGATGAATACAAGTAGATAGATGAATGGATGCATAGGAGCAGATAAATGGATAGATAGATGGATAAATGGATGGATGAATAGGAGCAGATGGATGGATGGATGGATGAGTAGGTGTGGATGGATAGATGGGTAGGAATAGATAAATGGATAGATGGATGGATGGGTAGTTGTAGATAAATGGATGGGTAGGAATAGATAGATAGATAGACAGACAGATAGATAGATAGATAGATAGATAGATAGATAGATAGATAGATAGATAGATAGATAGATAGATAGATAGATAGATAGATAGATAGATAGATAGACATGAAAATATAGATGAATCAACATGACAGATAGATACATAAAATGAAAAAGGATGGATGCATCTATAGAATGGCAAATCTAAAGAAAGACAGATAGACCAATCAGATTAGAGCTTGCCAGTTTGATGAAGCTCATATTTGTAAACAATATGCTCCGTGATCAGTGCACAGACTGTGGGCGGCTGAGTTTAGCAGGCTTAGCAATATGAAATAAATAGAAACATACAGAAAAAGCAATGTCAGCCACTAAGCCTTCAAATTATCGTAAATTATGAACGAGCAGTGTACATGTTTCATCTTTATTTAGCCTGTGCTTTTTTTTCCTTCTTGAAATACTCCTCCTGCGGACTCGTCACATGTGCTATCATTTCTTTGCCGGGTTTATGTTTTCCGTTTTCTACCTCCCTTCTCATCCTCACATTTCCTACATTTTAAAAATCTTTCTTTTTTTCCACCCACTCTGTCCCTTTCCCCTTCTCACGTTTCCACAGATGGGCAATTACTTTGACCCAATTCCCATCTGTCCTCATGCTAATGGGGCTGCGCTATGACTGTTTTTAAGTCTGCTTTACCTTGCACATGCTAATGTGCCATTAAGTGTAGTACAGGCATCATTTTCCTACTGTACTCTGTTCTTCCCTTGCGCTAGGTTCCTCATTCACTACATGAATTCTAGTACTACCAGATATGGTTTATAATTCTGCTTCCAGCACATTGCATCAAATGCACTGCAGTTCATATGGAGTTCATATGGAGCTTTTTTAGCGCGTTTGACTGAGTTCAACACACATTTTGTGGTCAATAGAGTCAGAGGCCACCAGTCCCCTTGGGATAGGATGTGCTAACACAACTTTTAGTCAGAGATTTGCATTATCCAGTTGCTTCAAGCACATGGTATATAATAAATGCTGCTGGAATAACTAGTCCTAGCCAGTCCTAATGACACATTCACAGCCATTCACATTTATGGGCAGAATTGTATACATGTTTTGTGGCATTTCAGTAACCATGAGGATGGGGCTCCACCCACAATGTCACAAATGTTGGGAAAAGTTACTTTTAAAAGTAATGCTTTACTCCCTAAAAAGTAACTAATTGCGATACTCAGTTACTTGCCAATGAAAGTAATGCATTGTGTTACTTTCGCGTGACTTTTCCTCACTTGGGCTGGGCTTGCTTTGTTTTTTTAATATAAAAAGCTTTATTTTTGGCAAATGTAAAGGACTTTCACACCAAAGGTGAAAATTCAGCCCAAACGCAGCTCAAACATACCTTTCCGTTTGGATTGCAGAAGAATGGGACGCAGGAAAAGAAAGTTCAACACTCACTTCTGCAATAAAAAACCAAAAATTAAACAAATGTGACGTTCATCTAAAATAATTTTTGCTTATTAGTGAATTGGATCATCGAAGGTCAGCAGCGAAGACATTGCTTAATAAAGTGAGATTAAATACATGAAGTATATTTGTGTTATTTAACATTTAATTATTGCAGGTTTGTGTAATATTTGGAGTTTGCATTTCACTGTTTTTATTCATTTTGAGGAACACTGAATCTGTATCAATGTGAGATGAGCAAATGCATGCTCACATTTAGGGCCAGATTTACTAACAGCTTGCACCAGCGCAAAACCCTCTTTTGGCGTTAAAAAGCTACTGTCAGGATTTACTAAAGATGTGCAGTGATAAATTAGCACTGAAAAGGACAGGGTTTGCGGCTCAACTTATTGCATATGTATTTGTAGGAGTTTCCCTTTCAGACACAACATTTATGGGAGGAGAGTATTTAAATGAATCACGCAAGGTGATTTACTAAGGTTTGCGCTCGTCAATGTACCGGTGTTTGCACCATTATTTACCGCCCAAAAAAGCACATCTTAAACTAGCCGCTAACGGGTAGATTGCGTTGGTCATTGTGGAAATGATCTGGCTGCGTCTGTGTGCTTTAATTTGGCCCTTAGTCATGTTACTCACCTTACTCACAATTTCTCTCAACATGGAGACAGGTAAAGTGTCAGTCAATAAATGGCAAAAAAGTAACTTCAGTTACTTATTTGAAAAAGTAACTGATTGCATACCAACACTGGATGTCACATACCAATTTGGCTGTTCTGTGCTTAGTGTTTTCTGTTCATATTCCTAGATTTCTGTCATTTAGTGTGTGTTCACACTTGGCAGGTTTGATTTGATTGAAATTAACTCTTGTGGCATTGCTCTGTTCATTTGAACAAGTGTGCACGCTGCCATCTGAACCCTGATGTGCACCAAACAAGCTGACCGAGAACTTCTGAAAAGATGGGTCTCTGTCCACTTCCAAACAAACTCTGGTGCAGTTCAACTGAAATATGAACGCAACACGGACCATCTAATGAAACCAAAGACAGAACATCCAAAACAATGCTGTGTGTGACTAAATGCGATTGTTGTATGTGCGAACATATGATGGTATTCTGACCAGCTGAGAACTTGTGAAGAGCTTATAAAATGTAGCCTAGAAATCTAGATCTAAATGTAAATTTGCAGCCAGGGTCGTCTAGCAACTCTCTGTTAGCTTGCGAGCTTGAAAAACCAAACTCTAGTCAGGCCAATCACATTATGTATAGAGTCGGTGGGTGGGTTTAACATAATGGTGGCGGAGTTGCACCGGTTCCATGTGAATTCTCTGCTACTTCCCTGCTAACAAAGAACGGAACTGAAGTCATTCTTAAAAAAGGAAGACATGTTCTGAGTTTTGCTGACGAAAAAAGTTTCTGAAAAGTTGAATCTATCAACTAACTCCGCTGGTGGGAAAACGCATGGGACTTGTGACTTGTGACAACCCGCTTGTGATTGTTGTCTCACCACTGATAGCGCTCTGGTTGGTTGTAGCGCGATCCTATAGCATGCAGAGGGAATTTGAAAGACAACCGTTTATCCCGCCCCTCGGATTGAGCCCTGCCAATGTTGTGTTCCCAGACCAACATCCTGATGTGGGTCTGGCTTGTCAGGCTATATAAAATGTGTAAAGGAGTCACATGCAATGAGTGCATTTAGCCACACAGCAGTGTTTTGGGTGTTTGGTAAGTTCCGTCACGAAATACACGTCATAAAAGCGACCAATCAGGTTGTGAACATTGTGAATGCTGTTAAAAATGTCAATGTGAACACTAAGCGGACCAAGACTAAATGTTTTTTTTTTTTTTTTTTGGTCCAGACCAAACAAACCAAGTGACTCATAACTGACATGTTCTACTCATAAATCTACTCATAAATGACATGTTACCATGACATAAATGAGAGGGAAGTGATTCTGTGATTTTTTATTTTTTTATATAAAGATCTAAATTAATTTCTGTTCATTGATACAATGCAATCAAAACCTACAATCCAGTTTAACTGGGGGCTAAATACTGTGTCTTCAGTTGTAGCGCAAACATTTATTTTCTAACTACTAAATTAGGCTTACTGGTTTTCATCATATTACTTTCATTTATTATCATTATCATAAACACACTGGTTTGTAGCGCAAATAGTTTTATTACATTTGCACTTTTTCCATTTTTTTTTTACCTATAGCAGTTAATGAATCAGGCGTCATTCACAGTAAATAGCTTACTTCTGCTTTGAAAAATGTTTTGAAAAAGGAGAATAGATTGCTCTAAAACAATAAAGACACCATATGCAAATAAATGGCTCTAGCTGTCAGTTCCTCCCTCAGTTATGAGATTTCTCTCTAGGTGGAGCAACCCTGCACAAACTAGAGTAGCAACTAAGTATTCTGATGCTTGTCGTAGCTAGTTAGCAAAAATTATGTTAGCTTACATAGCTTGATGTTACATAACGTGCTTGTTGATATATGTTGTGCCCGGCATAAGGAATAGATTTCTGTTGAAGAAAGCCTGATCAGTCCTGTGGGGTATTATAAATAGCTCAAATTGTTAATTAATCATGATAAGCTGCTGCTTTAGCATTATGCTAAATTGGATCTCTAGCCAGAAGCTAAAATAGTGGTTTCATCAGCAAAGTGGACACTTATGATCTGCATTTTTCAGCTTTTTACAGTAATCTGCCTATGGCGTTGATTGAGATACCCAAGATTTAACATCGTATTTTGCAAATCTTCCCCTTCTCTATTGTAAATATGTTGCTAGCTTATCATTCTCATTCTAACATGATCTTTGGTTGTTTTGATGGATAAATACAAAGGGCCCTATCATACACCCGGTGCAATGCGACGCCAGGCAAGTGTTTTTTGCTAGTTTCAGGTCGACGCAGTTATCTTTTTTACGTCCAGCACCACGTTATTTAAACAGCACATGAACTTGGTGAATGAACTTTGTTCATGGCGTGTTGCTATTTTGAGGAACTGAAAACGGCTGCGCCACTGACCAACAAAAACCTGCTCTAAAGTCAATAGCGCAGTATTGTTTGTGTTATTTAAAGAGCGTGTTAGTAATATGTGCCTATAGGCGGGTGCACAATGCGCTTACACTCTGATTATTACACACACAGGGTAGAATAATTTCTAATTTCTGTCAAAATGAAGTTAGGAATCTCCATTTTAACCTTTTTAATTAGGATATTGAGTTGGTATTTTTTTACATAAATCTAAATTTTCATTTCACTGCGATTTGAGGAAGCAGTTGTTCTTGCTGTCCTATTGGAGTACTCGAGTGAACTTGGGACATGTTTCATTGATAGCATTATTGTTTTATTTATGGATTGTACTGGACATTGGACATTTTTACAATTTTTTTTATCGATAGGAAAAGTTGAGGAGGGATATAAGGAAGAGAAGAGATTTCACAAATTTCAAACACTTATTAGTACTATTAATTCTCTGCCTCTTGCTTCTTGCATGTTTATTCATATTTTGACTAATTTTTCAGGCTTACGGCTGTCAGTAAGCAGCTTTGTGTTAACACATTTTTACCATATTTAAACCAATCCTGCAGAATTCCACTAATATCCACCAAAATGCAAAAATGTCTTCAGATTCAGTCCAAGTCTGCCTATAATATGCTAAACACCCATATTAATTGAAACAAGTACATCTTGTACCTGATTGTAATTGTACATAGATTTTTAGCATTAGAACTGACATTAAGTTTCCCCTCCACCTCCAAAATCCCAGACTTTCTTTTTTTATTAAACAAAGCATTCCTCATTGGTCATGCTTCTTTGTTGCCTTCCAAATGTTAGCATGTTAATGACCCACATAATGACTCTCCAGAATGCGAAATCAAGCAATTCATGGACATGCCGCTCTTACAATGCATTCCTAGTCAATGCAACCGGTAAACAGCACGGAATAATTCACCCCACACATGCATTGTTTTGGGAGAAAGGCCTGTCATAGTCGATCAGCTGAAGGAATGTGTGTGTGTGTATGTGTGCTCTAAAGATGTGTGTGTTTAATATATTGTTACACTAGCAGGAGGACAAGGTTATTAGTACATGGGGGACGTCTGGGCACATTTGTCTCTTTCCTGGCAAGGAGGCAAACTTCAAATTTCCCAAGCAGCGGGACCCTTGGTAAATGTTTAGGCGGTAATATTGATTACTACGGCATTGCCTAATGTGGATAAACCATTTACTGTTAAAGTGTAGGTCACATCCTCTGTAAAGTCTCTGGAGGTTTTATATGAATTAGAACTATAGTAAGTAGCTGGTGGCAATACCAGTGAAATTTAATAATTTTTTGATACCAAAACAAAACTTGATTATTTTTTTATTTTTTACAGTATGTGCACTAACATGTGCTTACAGTTTACTTACCTGTAAGTACTGGTAATATAAGGTAACTAAATGGGTTATGGTTAGGTTTAGGGGTAGATTCAGGGTTAGAAAAAAAGGTTGTTAAAACCTGTTTGTGCTGCCTTAAATTGTAAGTTTAGTCAACTCAAATATCCAAGTTGTTATTAAGTACAACTTTGCATTTCAATTTGACTAAACTTAACATTTTAAGGCAGCACAAACACTTACTAGTTGAATAAACAATTTTTTTTTTTTTTTTTTTACAGTGTTATTACCCAGTCATTACAATTACTATAATAAATACATAATATGGACTTGGGGAATAGGATTGTAAAATAAAGTCCTACCCAAAACTTTTGGTAACACTTTATTTTAAGGTGACATAGTACGACACATGTATATAATATAGTAATAACAGTAAACTATGCATAATTGCAAGTAACTAACCCCTAAACCGAACCGGTGACACTTTATTTGAAGGTGACCTAGTTACACATGTACTTACCATAGTAATAACAGTAAATTATGCATAATTACATGCAACTAACCCCTAAACCAAACACTAATCCTACCCTAACCCTATAGTAAGTATATGTAGTATCGCACTACTTTTGTTAACTAACTATTAAAAAAAGAGTTAAAAATATATGAATTAACAAAAAAACAACAACAAAAAAATCTAAATAAATATTAAATTACACCAATGGCATGTAGCCTTCAAGTATTTTTCAATTAAATAAACATTGCTTAAAAAAGACAAGTAAACAAATTCCAAGCAAGTGAACAAAGAATGTTTTTATTTTAGTTTTTAATTAACTGTAGACGTTTATTAAAGTTTGTAGTCTGTATCAGTATTGGTATTTTAGTAATATTAACAACATACAAATATGTGGCAGATCATTTAGCCAACATTTACAGTGCAGAACCTAATGCACAGATCTATTTTTCTATGAGATTGTCACATTTCTATACATCTGACATGACCCATTTGTGATCAAATCTTTTTTTCCCCCACGTTGTAGTGTGCGGTTTACTTGAGTGTAGAGTGTAGTACTCATAACGTTAGAAATGTGTAAACACTCCACAGTGAACTCCTAACCTAAATTAATGCAAACCCTTCACCTAATGTGATGGGAGATGCATTGCTAATGTCAAGGCTTTTAAATCTGACTGAATACATTACAGAGGTTATGTTCATGTAGCTTAACCGCTAGCTTATAAACTCTAGCTGTCCACATTTAAGGAAACAACTATAGACCATCATGAGTTAACTGTTTAAAACATAAAGACAAAACAGGAAATATACAAATGATGGTCTGAAGATGTAATCTTATAAGCTATGATCTGTAAAATACTGATAATGCTAATATCTCCATGAGAGCTCTCACTTCCTGTTGTGCAGCACTAAACATCGTTGTTTTTCCAACAACTCGTCAAATTAAATCAAGAGGTCTGACAAACCACTCCATCCACTCACTCTTAAAAGGATCACCACTAAAATTTTAGAGCTTGCATCTTTTCAGCAGCTGATCTAAACGAGGTTAAATGAGAAGCTAAGAGACTAGCGTGGGTTAACAGAACTTATGCTAATGATGCTAATGCTGTAAAGTAGCAAACATCAAATGGCATTAGCGCAAATCTCACCAACATTTTTCCCTGTTTGATGATGAAGCTTATGCTGTTGACATCAAAGCCAGTCATTATGGGACATGTTATATCTTATTCATGACTATTTCATCCGTGTTGTTTAAGACGGCCCACAAGTGTAACTTTTAGCTACTTAGAGCCAAAATAAATACAGTCAAATTAATGTTTATTCAGGCTTTATTTTACATAGAGCAGAAATTTAGACCAATGAGATTTTTCTGACAGGGCTACCCATGATAGAAACAGACATGCTTGTCACTGTTGCAGGTTGTTAGGACACGAACTTAAAAGGAAAGGGATCCAATGAATCCATTTGGTCATGTGTTAAATGTACACACTGATAAAATGTATGTTGAGTGCACTGTAAGTCACTTCAGATAAAGGCACCTGGCAAATGAACATGTGTAAATGTGAGAGATAGGATTTATCACATGTTATCATTCCATGTCTTGTTAGGAAATGATGTAAAGCAGAGACAGGGAGATAATGGAGATAAAAAAAAAAATGGGTCAGTTTAATCCTGTTGCCTCTGCTCAGCAGCTGTGACATGTTGTTTGATGTGTACATTCTCTCTCTCTATCTCTCTCTCTCTCTTTTCTTATTTTCCGGGGTGGGCCTGCTGGTGATATCTGAGATTGATGTGACAGCAATAGACGGGAGTAGCCCAGGGACTCGACCCTCAAGCCTTGGGGATATGAACCTGGCCCATTTTTGATTCCCTTAATTACCTTCATTCTGGAAAAAAGCTACAAAACGTGTGCAGTGTTAAAATACCTTCTCCTGTCCCAGTTTAATATGCATTAGCTTAATTGACCTTTTTGCTAAATTCTTTTTTCTTTTTTTTTTTTTACATTTTAACACCTTTACATTTACTGACCAATCCTACCTTATCAACTGTTGCTGTCCACCATTTTCTCAGACGGTCTTTTATTCTTCCTGCACAGACAGACACTGACCAATGCTGACAATCACCAAACTATAGTCACTTCTCAGAAATCCCACGACCCAACAAATGCGGTCTGAACAAAACCAGACAAAACCAATGGCAACAGACGCTAATGGGGTAACAAACTGATCCGCTGTTGATCGCCATCTGTCGGTGCTGTGAGAATTAGCCTTTAGGAATGGGGTGAGGGGTGGGGTGGTGTAGCTTAGCAAACAACGTCACAATCAGAGCCAGATAATAGTCCTGCAATGCAGTGTTGTAGTATTAGTGACCGGACTAATACTAATTAGTAATTTTTTGATAATGTGTGAGATAAAATTTCACACGTCGCATTGGTGCAATTGCATATTGTTCATGTACTCCATTAACGCTTTGACTATGATCACACCGGTGTGATTACTTCAGTGCATCACGTGATCACCTGCTAAATTCGAATGGGCTTTTGCACTTTGGATGTCACTGAGCTAGAGACGGACGTGCTCAGTGCTTGACATATATGACAACTATTCATTGTTTGCAACCACATAAGGTTTACTTTAGGTTTCATTTAAATACACATAAGTACCGGCAAAACAATACATTTATAGTTTGTAAAATACACACTGATGTCTATGGAAGCTGCAATAACAATCCATTCAAAACTGACAAGGTGTTTTATTCATATCAGATACACATAATGTAAGTAACTAGAAAATTTACTCTGTTCTTCTCCCACTTCAGCGGCCACTTACTTTCATAAGTTTCGGGAGAAGTGGATGAATTGATGTGTTGTAAAGCCTACAGATCCGATTCTCTGAACTGCGGTGCAAACTTTCCGGTGCAGATTTCCTGTAGCTCAAACAATAAGAGCGTGGCGTTAGCAACGCCAAGGTCATGGGTTTGATTCCCAGGGAAAGCAAGAACTGACACAATGTAAAAATGTATACCTTGAATGCAATATTGGTATTTTAGTAATATTAACAACATACAAATATGTGGCAGATCATTTAGCCAACATTTACACAACAATGTTCAGATTAAAATATTTTGAAAATATCAAGCTTTTAGTCAGTCAATCTTTACATCAATCCCTATCATATACAAATTAAGAGAAAGATTCATCAACATGCAAGGTTATGATTAATATAAAAAAAAGGGTGCGACCAAATTGTAAGTCCTGCGACCGAGAAAGTTAGTCGCATTTAGACTCATCTTGACTCAGACTTGAGACCGATTCTGAATCTCTGTCTTGACTTGGACTCAGTATACTGAGTTCTTGGCCTGAATGAATTGAATGACCTGGTCTTAACTTCAACACTCCTGGGCACACCTTCAGAAGCCCCAACCCCTGCCACTTCTTGTGCCATATCCCATTTCCTACTTTAAGGAAGGACAAGGGTCATTTGACAAAAAAAAAAAAAAAAAAATAAAAAATTGACTTACATTAGATGACTAAGTAGCTTTGGACCCTAGTGCCTATCTTATGCTGAGGGCACTGTGTTTTTTCTTTGACGGTCTTGAGTCGTGTGACCTGAGGTTTTGTAGGCCGCTGACAGTATATAAAGCAGTTGATCTTTTCCTTGATCAATACCAAGCAGGAAATGACACACCTAGAGTCAGCTACATGAGCATACACATACATATGCATGCATAAACAGACTCATCCCAAGATGACAGATGGCCCAGCGAGGGTTATAGGAGACACACGGATGGTTTGAGGATAGCAGTACATTGACACACTATTCATGTGCAAGATAGAGAGGTCAAGAAGAGCTTTTGCCCCCTGCCATGTCAGCATGATTCCATTCATACTCAATTTTCTGTTGCTTGTAGTAATTGGAAGTGGCAGCTAGAGGCACTGGAGGAACCTTCAAGTGTGAAGTCTTATTTACTAATGCCATTTTGTGCTCTAATGCCATTTAGAGTACCTGATAGCCTTTACTTGTTCCTTTTAAGGTAACTTTCTGTTTGTGTGTGTGTGTTTGTATGCGTTTCAGACTTTAGCTCGGCTGCTAATCTGTGAGTGTGCGAGCACCATCTGGCCGTGCGGATTTATCTGCCTCCGTCCAATGGCTTCTGTCTGCTCTCTCCACCCTCTTTCCTATGTGCTCTCACTTTTATGCTTCCAGTATCAGTCTCTCTCTTTCCTGCTTCATCTCTACTGTCTTAGAGTCGCTCGTTTGTTCTCTCTAGACCTCTTTGTTTGTGGCTTTCGCTTTTGTGTTTTTTTCCCCCCTTCCTTTTTGCAAGGTGCAGTTATTTTGGTCATCTGCAATTGTCAAGTGTCCCTAAACAAAAAAGGAAGCAAAAGAAGAATGCAGTGAACACAACTTAGTCTTGATTTCTCACTTCTGATGTTCTTAGCATAACAAAAGGATTGAGCTAATGTGATTTAGAGCGATTTCCCTCCTCATCCATGTAAACATGTGAATTGAAGACAGCACCTTCATTGTTTTGGTCTTAAAATCCTCTGCTGCCATTTTGTCATGAAAGGGTTTGGTTTGAACAGATACATTGTTACTCAAGATACCACAATATTTTCCTGTACTTTTTTGTGGAACATCAGCAGAAATGCTGTACTTGAGAAGAATTGCTTATTAGTAGGAGTGTCCAATCCTGCTTCTGAAGGGCGCCCATCCTGAGTTTACTTGCTCCAACACACACCTGCCTGTATGTAATCCTGAAGACTTTGATTAGTTGCCTCAGGTGTTTGTTGGTGGTAAACACTGTAGGAAGTTGGCCCTCCAAAAACAAAATTGGACACCCTTGGTTCAGCTTGTTAAGGAATTGTCTGGATTGGGTTGTAAGCAGTGACTATGTTTTAAAATATTGTGGCTTCAACTAAAATCAATAAAAGGCATTCTGTATCATAGCAGAATACTTTTTTGACACCCACTAGTATACTTTTGTCATTTTCCATTTTTGTAGTCAATTTCTAAGTTTTCTTGAGTTTCTCAGGCAATCCCTAAGGATACTGGCAACAGCAGACAGTTGGGATGTCCAGAGTTGGCACCTTGGGCTTTGCAGTTGGCTTTGTTTTTCTGGGATGGCTGAGGGCACTCGGGCCTTGCCAAGTGTCTGCACACCTCAGGACAGGATGGTTTACCCAGCGTGACTCTCAGCACACACCCGGACACACTTTAAGTAATCCATTTACTGGGCATGACGATATGAAGCGCCCTTGGCTGAAAGAGCTGCTCTCATGAACTCTTGCAACAGGACATCATGACTTAGGTTATTTTAAAGGATTTTTGGATTGTCCTAGTTGACATTATGACTCTAAAGTGTTTCATGACTTGCTTTGATTTATTTCTAGGTAAAGTGATTAAAGAGCTGATAACCAGGTTGCTGGTTAGAACCCTGCAGGAAGCAAGGCACAAGTAATCATGCCCTTGAGGAAGGCACTTAACCCTGGGATTGACTCTGTAATAAGTTAATTGAGCCATTCTATGGCAATATTATGTGAAAGACATGGAAATCAGTTCCATTATGCAACAATAGTACATTTCTAGGTTTTTTTTTTTTTTTTTTCTTCCATCAAATGTTCTTTGTTGACAACCAATACTCAATGTACTCTCAATGTGGTTCAAATAATGAAATCTATATGCATAATGCAATGATCTATTGATCATTGGAGTTACATTATCCATAGTGTTTAGAGAAGTAAATGATTATAGTGACTTTAAGCCTGTGTAATGGTGGCTTAGCCCACTGCTCCAGTTACTGTGTAGACTCACCATCTGGACCCTAATCCCATAGAAACGCCATCTTTGTGCGCCTTTGCATGGCCAGAGAAAGCATGCATAACAGACCAAATTGCAGTTATCATTACTTAAAAGGACATTACTTTACAGGACATTATTAGACATTGCATCTTGGTAAATCCATTTTGAATTATTGATGAAATTCAGTGTACAGTGAGGATATCCTAAATGATACAAGAATTTGAGACATTTAAATGAACTACTAAAAATGTAATACGTTTAAGAAGGAACTTTAGAAGGAACCTAATTTATTAACTTATGTCCATTAATTAAGTTGTCTAAGAGGGGATATTAGGTCCTGTTTACACCTGGTATTAAGATCGGATCACAAGTAGATGAGGGAGACACATTCCCGTTTACACCTAGAGCTTCAAGGGGAGGGTCTATGGGTGGGTAAATGTATGGGCTTTTTCAGATCTAATTGATGAAATAAGCTCATGCAATTACATTTATGAACGGAGATGACGGAAAAACACACAGAGAGCATCAGTTTTCGTTTCTGCTCTGACAGCCGCAAGACCAGCCAAACGCTGTGAGTGTGTTAGAAATCAAGAATGGAGAGAGAACATTGTGCTTGGTACGTTTTTCATCTTCAAACCAAACTTAGGTGCACAGCCTACTATGTTTAAATCCTGTCTGACTAGTGCGCTTCCCTTAATGTTTATGTGTTAGGTCAGTAGGTGGAGAGTAGATGGTCTTTTGCGGCCGTTCAAATGCATTCGACTACTTGAGCGTTTACACTACTAAAGTAATCCGGTCTAATGAGTTTTCAACTACCTCTGGAAGTGGTGGAAAGTGGACAAGCTCAAAGCGTTTTAGACCCCATTTACACCTGTATTTAACGTCGTCCACTTGTGATCTGATCGACTAAAATGCATCAGGTGTAAATGGCATTAGAGATTGACTTGATTTGAGTTCTGTATTATGGATAGCAAGTCACCTTTACCTTTATTCCAAGAATGATATGAACACATCAACTTGTAAATGTGCTCAGGAAAATGTAGAGTGACAGGAAAGTACTAGAACAAGAATAATTCTTAGTGTTTGTTACTTTTTGACCAATATATTCCCATGACCTTTACCATATAGACTTTCTAAAATTCTCAGATATTTCCAAACTTGTTTCTTGGAAACTGTTCCCCCCCCAAAAAGGACTAACCATACATCAAAGCATTTTTGCTTCAGAAATGGGAGCTTTCCTCTTTTTTTGACCCTAGAGAGATAGAAGTTTTGACAAGTTTTTTATATCTAGTCATGATTAGGCCGTGCACATTTAAATACAATATTTTCAAACATATTACCATAGTATTGTACCAGATATGGTACAACAGACACAGTGGAAAAAAATACCTGTAAAGAAAGGGCATCACTGGGGATGAAGAGATGCCACCTGGGCATCAGACAGAAGGAGCGTGGCCGTCCTGGCCGCTGCAGATAAGTGCCACTGACCTCATTAACTGCATCCCTGGCAGCACGGGAACCGCTGAGATCAGGCTGACAGATTGCGAGCAGTCTGTCCTCCGACCGTGCCACGGAGCGCGTCTCTTCATTCACGGCTGATTGGAAAAGGCAGCATAGAGCCAAAACTCACTCCCACTGAAAGGGAGACAGAGAGAGAGAAAGTGATAAAGAAAAAGTGCAAGGGGCTGACTGGCGTGTTGGGGAAGCTGCTTGCAAATACACTGGGACTTGGGCTCTTTTGATTTTCTGTATACCCCCATGTCTATTTTCAAGGACGCTGGTCTTTTCCTTTTATCTCTCCTTAGTGAGGCACAATAAAACAACACCACCCAGTTCCCAAGATAAATTTTTATATACCTTAGAGTAACAGCAGTAACTGTTGACCTCAATAAAAAGTTTTTTTTTTTTCTGTGAGGCTGCAGGAGCAATTTCTGCGAAAAGACTTAGCAAAGCATCTTTTGATTGTTTCCACAGAGTTGAGTAAAGTAACGTTTGAGACCCCTCATAGTAGAGATTTTGACCTCCTGTGTTCAGTTTCTGCAAGAGATTGTGACCTCCTGTCAATTTTCTTCTAGGGCTTATAATTGTTAGTGGTATTATAACAAAGTAGAAGCAATTGGCAACAACAGCAACTCAGCCACGCAGAGGTAGGCCACGTAAAATCACAGAGCGGGGTCAGCGCATGCTGAGGTGCACAGTGCGCAGAAGTCGCCAACTTTCTGCAGAGTCAATAACTACAGACCTTCAAACTTTGTGTGGCCTTCAGATTAGCTCAAGAACAGTGCGTAGAGAGCTTCATGAAATGGGTTTCCATGGCCGAGCAGCTCATCCAAGCCTTACATCACCCAAGTGTAAAGTGTAACGAATGCAGTGGTATAAAGCCACTGGACTCTAGAGCAGTGGAGACGTGTTCTCTGGAGTGACGAATCACACTTCTCTGTCTGGCAATCCAATGGACGAGTCTGGGTTTGGCCAGGAGAATGGTACTTGCCTGACTGCAGTGTGCCAAGTGTAAAGTTTGGTGGAGGGGGATTATGGTGTGAGGTTGTTTTTCAGGGGTTGGGCTTGGCCCCTTAGAATTCTTAATGCTTCGGCATACCAAGACATTTTGGACAATTTTATGCTCCCAACTTTGTGGGAACCGTTTGGGGATGACCCCTTCCTGTTCCAACATGACTACGCACCAGTGCAAAAAAAAAGGTCCATAAAGGCATGGATGAGCGAGTTTGGTGTGGAGGAAATGAAAGCTCTATCGCAAGTTCTGCCAGGAAGATTCAATGTTACGTCACTTATCACACTCAGACCTAATCAGTCATGTCCTAATACTCACATGTCTGAGTTCATAGATGCTGAAGCCAACATTTACCTCCATCCTCCCCACCACCACCAGGATGGTCCCTGTCTACACCTCCCAGGGGGTCGGCTGTGCCCCTGCCTTCACTTCAATGCAGAGTCGGTTACCATCGAGACAAGAGCTACGGATGGGGCCTACGCCAAATAACCTCTAAATATAATACTTGCTGGTCTGTTAATACATTTGTTACTTCATCGTACTTCATCTGGCCTCCTGAGTCTTTCTGGTAGAACTTGACTGGCCTGCACAGAGTCCTGAACACCTTTGGGATGAATTAGAGCGGAAACTGCGAGCCAGTCCTTTTCGTCCAACATTAGTGCCTGACCTCACAAATGCGCTTCTAGAAGAATGGTCAAAAATTCCCATAAACACACTCCTAAACCTTGTGGAAAGCCTTCCCAGAAGAGTTGAAGCTGTTATAGCTGCAAAGGGTGGGCCAGCTCCATGTTAAACCCTACGGATTAAGAATGGGATGTCATTAAAGTTCATGTGCATGTAAAGGCAGAAGTCCCAAAACCTTTTGGCAATATAGTGTATATATCTAATATTTGAAAATATATATAGCTGAAACATTAGCTCCATGAAAAACCAAGACAGGGAGCAGCAGAAGCTTCTCGGATCAGCTGATATGGGATGGTTTGGAATTTTGCCAATCAGCTGATAGTGGAGCTTGACTACGTGGCCTGCCTGAGCTAACACAGAATGCTTGATTTATCTTGTTTAACATGTTTATTTTGTAATCATTTGCTATATCCAGCAAAGTAAATGTGAAGGATGATTCTCACAAAACTTTTTAAAAGGAAAATGTCGGTGTCTTTCCAAAAAAGAACACTTCGAGACTCCAAAAGGACACCTAATAACCAAATGATATAAGGTGTCCAAATAATTCATAAATGTATGCACACCAAAGCACACTCTGAAAAACAAACATTACAGAAAAAAAACTTTCAGTGTACAGTATGAATACAGTATATTTTTATATATTTTTTTTGTGGTTACACTTTATTTTAAGGTGTCTTTGTTACACTGTAATTATACATTTAATACTGAGTAATATTAATTAACTACATGCACTTACTATAGGGTTAGGATTTGGGTTTGGTTTGGTTCAGGGTTAGTTGCAAGTAATCATTTATAGTTATTACTATAGTAACTACTACCTTTATTGCCTTTTTTGTTTCTTGTCTTTTTTCTGTTCTTTGTCTTGCATTTCATGACATTAGCCCTTAAAATATACCATTGAAAAACCATGGAAATACAATGATATTAATACACATTATAGTACCACGATATATGAATATAATAATCAAACCATGGTATTGTACATCTGATACCATAATTGAAGCATGGTACCACCACAGTAATTTTATTAGCTTTATGAAAAGGTTCATTCATACATCGATTTACTTCTAAAAATAGCTAATAAGTAGTATTTAAGTCAGCTTTTACATTACATGTCACTTGATGAGGTACAGTATGAGTACTATGCAGGTCTTAAGTTTGTACCCTCTTCACAAAACGGCTCCCATCAGATTTATCCATGCAGAGACTGAAACATTAATTTTGCATTAGTCATCTCCTGCTCACTCACATTAACATACACTTACATGCTCCTCCCTTGTACACATTTATAAAAAATGCACCGCCTTTGTCGTCTTGTTTCAACACACACCTTCAAGATACAGTGCTGAACGGGTTTGCATTTTTGATTGGTGTTTCCTTTTATTGCATTTTACAGCGATCTAACCATCCGTGTCATCTCGCATACATGTATATCATGCTTGCTCATGCCATTAATGCTGACCCATTATTTCAGCCATTTTGTTGCATCAGCCGCCCAAAGCCAAGTAGAAATCCCGCTTATATGTTGGATTCGATGTGTGCACATTCACAAAGCTAAAATTAGAAGTATGCATAGTCGCGTGCACATGGCAGTACAGAGCTGCAATATTTCGCCGGCTGTCCCAGTTGCGTTTGCACGCATGAATGGCCTCACATCCAAACTCACATCATTACCTCTCTGTGTGCATGTGTCTTGAGGGCTAAACCAACTGGCTTGCTGACATGTTATTCTTGTAATTATTCTGTTTTATTCTGACTTGATGAAAAGGGGAATACATTTCAACCGAGAGACTAATTAACAGAGCTTCCCAGCAGCTGAGAATGATGTGATAAAACCCGCTAATTATTTGAAGAGAACATCTTTTGCTTTAATGCTCTTTGCTAGCACCACCTTAACAGTTTTTCCCCTTAATTCCCACACCATCCTGCGAGTTACACCACAGTCATTGGATTGTAAATGTTATAATTGGCTTATGGTGTTATTGTGAAAATCTGAAGTAATATAAGTCAGCCATACTCGTAAATCAGTCAGCAGGTGCTTAGTGCATCCTCTGAGAAAGGTACATTTGCTTTCTGTGAATTGTGTGTCAGCCGGTAGAGATTCTGTTCTATTTTTTGGCGAGTTTTTATTTTATTTGTAGTATTTAGAGTTCAGTTGTGTAATATTCACACTAAAGGCGAAAACTGTAACGATGAAGACATTTCTAAAGCTCTCTAAGCTGATGAACGATACAAACATTGACAGCCAATCAGAATCCATCCTGCTTTAAAGAGCATTTAAAGCGGCAGACCACAAAAAAATGCACTGCTTGTGTAACGGAGGCCAGCTAGTAGTTGCTGTGCGAGTAAACCTCACTCCTCTGATCTCAAGAGACGCTCAAGCGACTGACACTAGGGGTTGCAGCCTTTAGCCTCCTTGTTAGAGCGTCCGACTCTCATGCCGGCGGACCTGAGTTCGAGTCCTGCTTGGAGCGGGTGGGTCGAACAGGAGGGGTTACATTGGTGCCGTGACCCGGATGGGAGTGAGGTTTAGGGGGGTGAGTGTAACGGAGGCCAGCTAGTAGTTGCTGTGCGAGTAAACCTCACTCCTCTGATCTCAAGAGACGCTCTAGCGACTGACGCTAGAGGTTGCAGCCTTTAGCCTCCTTGTTAGAGCGTCCGACTCTCATGCCGGCGGACCTGAGTTCGAGTCCCACTTGGAGTGGGCTGGTCGAACAGGAGGGGTTACACTTGCTTAAAATGAACACAACGATATCGTGCGCTGGTGTGGGTGCTAATATAGTTCACGTCGTAGTTATCTTTATAGTTATCATTCTTGCTGTGACTGTGAATGGGACTTCAGTTATGAATTTGTAGGATGTGAAGTTATAGTTTTTTGTAAATTTGAGCTATTTTAAACTACAATGACTATAATGGTAGTCTAATAATAGTTGAAACTATCAGTTTTATAATGTTAGTTTTATTGTTTTTAATATTTATTCTGGTGTATATGCATATGTCATTTATTTGTTTAGAATAATATCTTCTAGTTTTCTAAAAAAAAAAAATAAAAAAAAAAAAATATATATATATATATATTTTAATTTTCGTTTTAATTTTAGGTTAAGTGTTAGTCATTTTGTTTTGTCATTTGCATTAGTTTTTTTTTTTTTTTTACATTTCAATTCGCTTTTATGTTTTAGCTTTAGTTATTTTAGTACTTGAACCATAAACTTATTTATTTCAGTTAGTTGCCAAAATAACATTTCCAATTTTAGTTTACATTTTGTTTTCATCTAATAGTTGCCTTTAATTTTATTTAATTTTATTTCCGTTGCCAAAAAAATATTATTAATAGTTTTTGATTACCAAATAACAACACTGATCACAAATGAAATGAAATGAAATTCTTAAAATACTAAACAGTAATAATCGATTTGCAACATTATTGCTTTTGATAATTTGTTTAATTAGATTCTACATTGGTGAATTCCTTTCAAGAACAAGCTTGTACAGTGCTATAAATGACTCATAGTGTGATATAAGATTTTGTTCATACCGCCCACCCCTGCTTACCATTTGTCTTAACATTCAGAAGCGACTTCATTCACACAACACCTCATAGCGCGTCATTGTCCAGTGCGAATGTGAGAAATAAGCAGTGAAATGAATATGTGGGGACTTTGGTCCCTTGTGATTGCGTCTGGTGATATAATGACGCTGCGGGATGAGTGTGTTAGCACTATAGGCAAGAAAGAGGATATCAGTGTAAGAGGACACACTAGCTTCTTTTACATACTGACCCATCCTCCACACCGTGCCACATGACTCTACCACTCCTTGTGATGCCACAAGACCAGGCTTTGTCCTCGACAAGGCCTCTGCTGCCTATTGCTTCACCACAAGTGACAGAGATCGAGTCATTGGGTTTTTTATTATTTATTTTTTTATTATTTAATGCCACTGATTTTGTATTAATAAGCACTCTAGAATACCCATTTCTGATTGGTCAATCACAGCATTCAGCAGTTAAATATTGTTCTATAATGACCATTAAATTGTATGAACCAGGTATGTAATGGTTGTGCTAAATTTACACTACGTTCTGCAATAACATGCTTTATTTTTCTGTGGCGGTAACCTCCGTACTGATGGGGGCAATAGAGTTCCCTTCAAATGTTTATGGCATTTAACGAGATGTATTATGATTCGGTAGCTAGCTGTAAACATGCTCTGCAACATTCTCTTGAAACGGTTTCTCTGACAGTAGCTGTCCTGAAAAAGCTAATGTTAAAGCTAATGCTAATTAAATAATGCTAATATTTTGGAATATTTATAGGAATATACCCACTTCCCTACAATATAGTTAGTGAAAAACTGAAAACTGCGAAAAGTACCCGGATGACCAACTGTTTCAGACGAAATTCTAGTGTGCAGCCGTTGGATACTTTACTATCCCATGAGGCATGAGAGAGGAGTCGTGAATGGCAGTGAAGCGACACAACTGTCAGTCACGTGACAATGATAACATGGCTGATGTAGTCCGTACACATTTATACTTTGTAGAACATACGTTTTTAACAGTTGCAAAGATCGTTCCTTGTCAAATGTAGTACCTGCTCAGAAAGCATGCGGTTTCAGAGGCAGCTAATGACTCTAAAACAGAGGATGCTTTTGTGAAGTCTGGTTTTAGCTATTTAAAGGGTATGTTTACATGACAATGATAAAAGCGATGTATTTTTCGCGTACAGACGGCAAACGATCTGACAAAAAAAACGCTGTATTATTCATGCCAGGCCAGTAGATGGTGAAGAAACACTATGTGCCCATGGACTGAACATGTAATGCGCATGACATAGCCGTTTTCACAAATTCTCGTATTTGTAGTTCACACGGAGATGATAAAAGATTGGTAAATACTTGAAAACTTGAAAAGTTTTCCGGACCCCAAAACGACTGATGTCGTGTAAATGAACGGCCAAATACATACAAACTTTTCCATTAATAGGCTAATAAGCTAATAGGCAGTTAGCACTAAGCTAATGGGCAGTTAAGACTAGTTAATTGGCAGTTAGCACAAAGCTAATAGACAGTTAGCACTAAGCTAATAGGCAGTTAACAGTTATCCTGAAGAGTAGGGGTGTGGGAAAAATTGTATTCTTAGATGCATGGACGTGGACGATTCTGAATCGATTCACAAATGTCAAAAAAAAAAAAAAAAAAAAAAAAAAAAAAAGTTGATAACGTAATGTTGACGGAACGCAAAAGACGCAACTCTGAAGTGCCCGGGCCGTCTGTGGAGAGCACATGACAGAGACGCGTGGCGGCTGAGCGAGAACTCCGACCGGCAGCCTCTGCATTAAAAGATAGCATATGGAAGCACCTCGGCTTCTATGAAGTTGAAGGGGAAAATGACCTGGACAAGAGCCACGCTATATGCAAGTTGTCTCAAGCTAAACTGAAATATTTTCGAAACACGACAAACAGAAACCATATTACACGTTTCCAACGCTGCCAACCAGAGGACATCAAACTATATCGCAGATTTGATGGTCAAGGATTTGCGTCTGTATGCAGAAGTTAATTTAGTGTTCAGATGTTCATTTCATAAAAGCTGTTTTTGATTGTGGTATACAGAAGGGGAAAAAAGTGTCTGTGCTCAGGATTTAGTTTTAAGTCATAAGATTCTATTATTTATCTGTTTATAAGAGCAACTGTATGTTACTCAGAATATGTCCACAAGCATTACTCTTGTATGAGAGCTGCTGCTACAGAATTCTATATTTTTTTATAAAAGCTGTGATTTTTGGGACAGCAAAATGTTTTTTTTTTTTTTTTTGTGTCTGAAGGATTAAATTCCTCATTGCACATAACAGGAGGGTGTTGGTTATTACTTCATGTTAGTGATTTAGAATATGCTGAAGTCTGTATTAATTTACTATATGCATGTATTAATTAAGTATGCTGCTACAGACACTTTTCCTGTTGGTTCTTCGCAATGTTGGGACATATTCTGGCAAATGTAACCTTCCTGTTGACTTGTAAAATCACTTTTATTTGTTTTATTAATAAAATTAAGAAGTTGTCGGGGACATTAAACGTCATCACGCCTGACAGGTAAACTCATTTTGTCGCTAGTCCACTTTCGCAGTTTCGTTGTGTTTATTATCACGCTCTTTAAATCTGCTCTAACTCAAACTTTCAGGGGAAATGTTTTCAAATAAAGTTGTCGGAAGCTTAATGGTGGTGACGTATAGAGTGGTGAGGGTATGACATCACTTTGTAGGCCAAAATGTGGAAGCGAGTTAGCATTTTAGCACTTCCGGTTCCCTCGTCCTGAAGTCAGTGGGTTTTTTGAATGGGTTAAATGGCTGAAATAAGATCTGTGGTGAACACAAGCTCAAGACACTTTCACGTTTTATTTTATAAAATACATCAGTATTAACCACTGGTGATTTTTCGAAGCTGTTCCGTGTCTTGAAAACGGCGGTTGCTAACAAGTGGCTAAATGTGACAACAGAGGCTGTCGAGGAGATTATACGTCATCACGCCTGACAGGTAAACTCAGTCCGCTTTTACAGCCTCATTATGATCATAATCGTGCTCTTATGAACAATTCTAACTCAAACACCCTGGGAAAATGTTTTTATAGCCCACCTTTAGCTTTTTGCATTTAGGCTTCAAAGTTCATAAAAGTTGTGTCCATCTGTGATAATTATCTTGATGGACAAAACATGCAAGTATCATAAACTTTTGTTGATCACAGAGAGTTTTTTTGCGATAATCCAAAAGCCTATGGGAAAATCCTATTGGGTTTTTGTTGAGGGAACCAGTGCGATGCTAACTGCCAATTGGCCTACAATGTGACGTCATACCTGCACCACTCTATTGGGGTGCGTTTATAGCCTACTTTTAGCTTTTACTTCTGGGGCGGCTTCAAAATTCATAGAAGCTGTTTTCATTTGTGAAGATTATCATGATGATGAACAAAACGTGCAAGAATCATATGCTTTTGTTGGTCACAGAGCTTATTTCCTGCTATAATCAAAAAGCAGATGGAAAAATCCTGTTGGGTTTTTGTCAAGGAAACCAGGGTGATGCTAACTAAAGTGTTCATCTACAAAAATACATCATCTCTATAAATCCAGCTCATTACATTTCCTCCTTTTTCTGTTCTTGTCATTTTTTTTTACAGTCAAAACAATGTTTTTCTGAACAAGTTGCCTTAAATAACCAACCCTATTTTATTGCAAAATCACTGTCACAAATGGGGAACATCTGATAGGTTCACATCCGAAATACAAACCTGCTCGGACAGGTCGAGCCCTCGAGGGATGCAGCTCATTTAGAGATCAATAGCTCTAAGGACGGCAGTGTGGGATCAGTTTGTCCATGCCTCCTCCCCCCACAACCGAACAACAAAAGCGAAATTCAACCGCACTCAGAAAGCTTGCATGGCAGATTCCGCTGACAAATTCACTGCGTCAGGTGGGACTTTGACTTGTTTCAACACAAATGTATCCATAAAGGCTCCTACAACTCCTACTTTCTGTTATATCATGGATGCTAAATGCTTTTTTTGGTTTCCATGAAGAGAAATGTTACGCAAAATCAAGGTCCTCTTAGCTCTTCCAATTGCATAATGCATGTTCATCAGCACGTCACACGCACATGCATTCGCTCGCCCTCTTGCAGCCGCTGCTGCGTGTCCATGAGCGGATGTGTGTTTTCTCCGGCTCAGGCGAAGCATATCCAGGTCAGTAAGTTGATCAGATTAACTGATTCTAACAGGACCCTGAGGGAAGGTGCTTCCTCCTGTTAAACTGCTAATTTGCAGTGTTTTCCAGACCTCACTCAGACAGAAGCGCAGTGGTAGCTAGTATAGTAGAGCAGCTTTAGGCCCACCTCTGTCAAGCTAATTAAAGTTTATTCTATATGCGAGTGTTGTCAGTAATTAAAACAACATCCTTCCTTATGGGCTGGCAAATGCAAAATAAAGAATATTATATGACAGGCTGTGTTTTTTTATTTATTTTTTTTAGATTTAGCAACAAAGACTTGCTTTTTAAAGTCCTCATGAAATCAAAATGGAAGTGTTTTGGCTTTTAGCTTGGATATGTTAGTCTTACTATAAGATTTGCATTTAGAAGATATAAGTATTCAAAACGTACTGTCTCTCACTTCCGCCAATATGGATCAATGATTTTGATGATATCACTGCACTTCAGTTTCTCATCAGATTTTCTGTCCAGTCAAATGCTCTCTAGAATTTGAAAAGCCCTGTCCCCTACATTATAAATAGACGCTGAAGCTGCGGCTAAAATCGGTCAGTTGTTCTATTTTCTTCTATTTACCATTTTCTATACGGTGAATGGCACATAGTGCACTATAGGGGATAGGGAACGATTCAGACGGCGTAAGTATGTTTCATTGGGGCGAATGAAGTCTAGTTTCATGTTAGTCTGATCCGGTCCAGAGACACGATAACACAGAGCGGATCATATGCGCGAGTCACCGCAGACCACAAAAGCGATATGGAGGAGAAACGGTTAGAGATCAACATCTCTGGCCAAGTGATATAAACGAAACTGCATTTAAAAAGGGGAGGAGCTGTTCAATATGCCCCGCCCTGTCTTCCTGTTTCAGTGGAAATTACGTCAACACACTGAATAATGCTGCGCGATTCAAGGCGCGTTTCATGTCTGTCATTCCATCATCCATCCATCTGCCTATTTCCATACATCCATGCATCCAACTTCTGTGTCTGTCAATCCATCCATCCATCTATCTCTTCATTTCCATACATCCATCCATCCAACTTCTGTGTCTGTCAATCCATCCATCCATCTATCTCTTCATTTCCATACATCCATCCATCCAGCTTCTGTGTCTGTCATTCCATCCATCCCTCCATCCATCTGCCCATTTCCATCCATCCAACTTCTGGCTGTCATTCCATCCATCCATCCATCCATCCATCCATCCATCCATCCATCCATCCATCCATCCATCCATCAACTTCTGTGTCTGTCATTCCATCTATCCATCCATCCATCTGCCCATTTCCATACATACATCCATCCAGCTTCTGTGTCTGTCATTCCATCTATCCAACCACCCATCTGCCCATTTCCATACATCCATCCATCCAGCTTCTGTGTCTGTCATTCCATCTATCCATCCATCCATCTGCCCATTTCCATCCATCCAACTTCTGTCTGTCATTCCATCCATCCATCCATCCATCCATCCATCCATCCATCCATCCATCCATCTGCCCATTTCCATCCATCCATCCATCCATCCATCCATCCATCCATCCATCCATCCATCCATCCAACTTCTGTCTGTCATTCCATCCATCCATCCATCCATCTGCCCATTTCCATCCATCCAACTTCTGTCATTCCATCCATCCATCCATTCATCTGCCCATTTCCATCCATTCATCTGCTCATTTCCATCCATTCATCTGCCCATTTCCATCCATTCATCTGCCCATTTCCATCCATCCATCTGCTCATTTCCATACATCCATCCATCCAACTTCTGTGTCTGTCATTCCATCCATGCGTCCATCTGTCTTTAAAGAGAGAGAGAGATTTGTTGATTTCTTAATATTTATATTACAAACTTTTAAAAATGTAATATTTTTATTCATATGAAAATATAATATACTTCTGTTATATTATATATGCACATACTATATGCAAGTATATTTAAAGAAACCAGTGAAAGGTTTTTATTAATGAGAAAATGTATGTGTGTTTATATACATATTATTTTTTTTGGTATATAAAATATTTTTAAAAAAGCAATATTTATATAAAAGGAAGCATTTATACATGTAAGATTAAACATGAATATGTTGTGGCGAGGTTGACGAGCGAGAGACGTGGGAGGAGCGAGCAAGACTGGTGCGTGATTGAGAAAGAGCGTCATCTGCGAGTCACACCGGTCTCGAGTCCTCTCATGAGGGAGCTCGGAGGCATATAAGGACAAGCGACACCAGTGAAGGACGAGAGAGGACCAGGCCTGGACTTTATGTTATGTTTATGGTTTATTATGTGTGTGCGTGGCAGTCGTCCGTGAGGGGCTGCCCGCGTTACTTTAGTTTTGTTTATTTATTAAAGTCTTTTAAATGTTCACCGGTTCCCGCCTCCTTCTTCCCTGAACAAAGAACTCCTTTACATTGGACAACGTAAAGTCCAGGCCTGGTCCTCTCTCATCCTTCACTGGTGTCGCTTGTCCTTACTCCGAGCTCCCTCATGAGAGAATCCTCATCGCTCCTCCCACGTCTCTCGCTCATCAACCTCGCTACATAGGTATTTCAAACGTTTTATAGTTTTATTCAAATAAATGAAAATGAATTAAATATATACAAAAAAGATATACAAAAGCTACAGCCAAAAACGCTGTCTATTACAAAAAACACAGCAAAAACAGGAAATGCATCTTGGCAGGGCTGTATGTTTCTAAGTTAGACTGAAGAGGTTCTGTAGTACACTAGTGCCTTTCACAGGCAGTCACGACTGGACATTAAAACGTGCTCTGTTTATATAACACACAGCTCTCTATCTCTCTCTTTAACTCTATACACACTCTACTGCTTACCTGTACAACGACAGGCTGTTATATGTGTCTTATGTTCTGTCCATCAGAATTTCCTCTCGCTAATCCAACATAATCCTTTATAATGCAGCTTTTGTTCTGATCCATGCTGCCATAAGACATCGCTGTTCACTCAGTTGAAATGGGAAGGAAAATCAATTAAACCAATCAGTCTTCCCATAGCAGTGACTTTCACTGGTTAACTTACTGACCCCTTCATTTGTTTGAGATTTCAGCGTCTTCGACGTAAAAAAAGAACCAAACCCCAAATAAACAAATGAAGTAATAATAAATGCAAATGCTTCTGGGCTGTTTTTAATTTCCATATTAAGAACAGCACTTGCCATTAATTTTGCAGATAGAAATGCAGAGAACATCGAGTGGGTTGACGCAACTGTTTCTGCGCGCGGCCCATATGTGCTGTTGCAAAAAAGCATTTCATTTGTGTAATCATGCATAATTTCAAATACTCAATTAGCAAAGCTTTTGATCCCTTGAAGGGAAATTTGAATAGATGGAGGAAAATAAGAAGTGAAAAAACAAAACAGCACCCCACCATCAAATGCTTTAACATCTGCTTTACAACATCACTATCTAGCAATTATATCAGCGGCCGTTAAAAAAAGTTATTTTTTTTTTCTTTTCAATGGATGCACTGTGCCGTTTTTAATTCCACTTTAACATTCATTTGCTGGGCATCTTTGGAATCTCATTTAATTAGTGTCAGAGTTGAACTGAACTGCGTGCTTACTAGAATGATCACAGTTTGATTGAACCGGTTTGACGGTCACGTGGTCTGACCATATGGAGATCTGATCCCTTTCGTCACACAGCCAATGAGCTAGAGTTGGCACAGGACAAGCCCTGAAGGCTCCTCTCAGGCTAAGATTTGTTTTGTTAATGCTTTAATAATTTGGTTTTGTGTCTTAAGAGCGTTGGTACAAGCCTATCCCTTGCAGGCTTGGATTGTTGGATTGTTAATACTATTTATACTAAGGGTATTCAATTTCAGTGGCACAGTCAGTAAAGCGTTTAGCTTAAGGATCTAGGTTTTGACAC
Organism: Paracanthobrama guichenoti; assembly: GCA_018749465.1. Lineage (NCBI taxonomy): Eukaryota > Metazoa > Chordata > Actinopteri > Cypriniformes > Gobionidae > Paracanthobrama > Paracanthobrama guichenoti. The sequence continues at coordinate 24,141,190 of CM031964.1, forward strand.
GATCGACCCGGGTTCAAATCTGCCTTTTGCCGAGCTTGCTCTTCTCCCTTTTCCCATCGCACATCACATCGGAAAGGCATTTACTTTCAATAAAAATGAAGAATTAAAAAAAAAAATGGAAATAAAATGTCTAACGATATGTTTAATAGTAATATTAATAAAAGCATTTATTGGGTAGGGTTAGGGATAGGTGTAGGGAGGGCTTTTAATGCCCCTTTAAGGCAGCATCCATTTAATAATTTTAATAAATATAATCATTTACACTCTGTTTTATTAATGCATTGCTGAGGTGCAAATAGTATGCATCTGTCAAAATAAAGTATAAATTACATGTAATTACTATTAATATTGCAAAGAACTGCTGCTTTTACGTGGTGTAAACAGAATACACTTAGTGTAAATATCATCTATTGCTAAGTGTAATTAGAATCTATTTGCTATTTACACTTATGTAGGCTCTGCGTAATATCATTGCGGCGCTGCACCCATGGTACGGCAGCAAAGTTCCTGGATTATTACGCAGGAATGAGAGTATAGTTCCTAGCCATATCGGTCTAGAAAATCACAACTTTTCATTTTCAACTTAGCACAACTTAGTACACGATGTAACTATACACATCACAACATGTAAATAGGAAAATGTTGGCGTTATTTTGTCACTTATTGAGCGGTAGGCTAGCTGGAGCTGTTCACCTCCAGTCTTTGTTCTAAGCTAGGCTAGCAGTGGGTTCGTCAGACAGAGTTAAGGTACGCACGGAGATAGAAATGGTATGTATGGACTTGGGGGATACAGTGAATAAGATAAAGACCCAAAAAGTCGGCATGTTCCTTTAAACTGCAGAAACGGTAAAATGGCGCTAAAGTGTGATCCGGTTGGAACAAAGCTGGGGTCCGGAAAAGGACCGCGATCCGCTAATTGAAGATGCCTGGTTTATACTGTTTTCATTTCCTTGTATTCAAGGTGTAGGAAAATACTTATTGAGTGAGTACATGAGGTCACGTCTTAATCATTATTTTCAAAAAAGTTTTTAGAAATGTTTTTCATGGTAAAATTAGTTTCATGAATTATTTTTAAATATCTTAAGGTTTTTGGAGAGTCGCACCACATGACATTTAACAACCTTAACTGCAGTTTTGAGGGTCCTCTCTGTGATATAATTTCCTGTTTATACATTTGTTTTATTCTTTTGTATTTTAATATTGTTTTTGAGTGGTTTTGAATGTGGTTGCACCCCATGACATGGGGTGCATTAGCTCTTACTGTGCGTTCACACCAGATGCGACTTGCGCAAATAAATTGCGTTATTCGCGCATAGTTGGACACTTGAACATTTTGAGTTTACGCGCTTCATTTGCGCGTGAAATAAACTTCACAACTTCATAAATTCGCATCATGGGAGGGGCTTCTGCTTCCTCTGAATAAGCACATCAACTCGTCAGCGGGAAAGCAGTTGTAAAATATGGCGAATAAGCTCAATTTGCCGGCTTTAGCTAGCTTGTAGTCTCAATATGTATAGCTCAAATTGAGTAAAGGGCGTTTTTTACAACTTACCAGATTGTCCGACCTTCTCACTCACTTTCCTCCAAGCAAGATCCTTTTTATTCCTGTTTATATAATAATACGAAGATGTATCGTACAGCTCCGGGTATCCACATACAGCAATGATAATTTATCTGTATGAAGAATGTTTGGGTATAATATGTCACAGTTTACTTTATTTTGCTATCCTCACTTACATAAATGAACTATACCTGCACCTACTAGTAAAGTTATATCTGGTGTCTGAATGACTTTTGGTTTGACTGTACCTGAAAACCTTAAAGCACTCTTTATTTCATTTGTATTTTTATTTTATTGTATTTATTAGTGCTTCTTTTCATAAAAAAAACAAAAAAAACAAAAACTATAAGAGTCACCTAAGGGGGGACAAAAGAGTTTTCCTGAAATTTCGCTAATGTGCCCACCACACATTAATTCATTAACAAGTAGTACTGTGGCAGCAGAATTTCCTGGTTCCCCTCTTGTATAACCATTTTTACCTTTACAAAAGCAATATTACATTCACATTTAATATGGAGGACAAACCCTTGACATTGGCCAGATTGCGTTGGATGCCTGCATGTAACCGGTGCGGACATCAGTTCTTCATCCAGCCAATTAAAAAGCTAAAAATATTCGCACTGTCAAACTGTGCAGCACTACAGACGCTGGCACAACAATATGTTAATGTATATATTTCATTTTAATAGTATAAGAAAACTGAATATTGTATTTTTGGAACTTTGATGTCTCCCAAAAGTTTTGAATGGATGGGTCCAGGTGGTTACTAGGGTGTTCTAGGTGGTTCAATGATGTTGCAATGGACCTTTTAGGGTGGTTTCTATAGCCTCGTTTCCACTGCAGGAACTTTCCCCATGAACTAGGGACTCTGGGGAGGTACTCTGTATGTTTCGACCACAGGGACCAGGGGCTAAATGAAGTTTCGGGTAAAAATTCCCCCCTCAGAAAGTCCCTGCTCGCGAGTTAGTACTTTTTGAAAGTTCAGGAACTTTTGGGGGTGGGACTTGGGCGCTGAACATGTTGATTGGTTCATGCAGCATTTTGATTGGTTGACTCCACGCAGCATTTGATTTCACCACCATTTTTAAAAGTCTGTTGTGCATGCAGTATTGAAGCTAGTTATAAAGTCCAGTTCTGAGGGGGAAAAAAGACTGACTTTTTCCTCAGAATTGTGACCTTATATCTCACAATTCTGACTTTATATCTAGCAATTGCGTCAGAATTGTGAGATAAAAAGTCGCAATTATTATTTTTTTTTATTCTGTGGCAGAAACAAGCTTCCATAAGTAAGAGTTGTTTGCTATTCGAATCAACAATGGCGTTTAAAAAATATGACCGATGGGCCGACGACGAGGTTCAGGCTTTATTAAGCTTATATGAGAAGGACGAAATCCAGCGGGAACTGGAAAGTCGCACAGTCCTACGTCACCGGACTAATTTGCCTAAACTTTGGGCCCCTGCATGTTAAAATCAGTCCTAAAATGATGGCTACAACGATTCCCTAACCTGTAACAGACAGTAATAATTTGGTGAAGTCAGAAAACCCCCAACCTGACGATAGAGCTATTTCCCATAAGGCTGAGCTGAATAATAGTATCCACTCTTCATCTCAAACCCACTAAATCCCTGTCTCTCCCTCCTTCCCTCCCTCCAAATGTAATTGAAATAATGTCTTGATTAAATCTGGGACAGCCTCCACACAAAAATCAAATTTAATAAAGTGCAAATGCACCAGAGCTGTTTATGAAAACAATACAAAAATTGAGTTGGAGGATGTTTTTCCCCCAAAAATAAGAAATAAAATGAGTATTTACTCAATCCCAACAACAAGATCACTACTATCTGCTTCCACCGCTACTACAGCATGAAGGAAGTGAAGTCGTCCAGTCCAGCGCAGACACAGTGATTAACGCCTTCACGGATTGCAGTTTTCCTTCGAAATCCCTTGCTCTTGGGCTGACCAACAAAACTGCTTTCCGTCCTAATCCTGCTGTCTCCTCTCCACAATGCCGTTAACCCGGGCAAGGGAAAGCACGCTGTGTTTTTTACGATTTGGTCCACCTTTGAGGCTGAGTGAGACAGACTGACTGGTGCGCAGCTGAAAGTACATTAGAGTTTGATGGAGGGGAAGTCTTCTGGTTCGGGATGGTTTGAAAGCAACTCTAAATGCGGAACGCTGGCTTTTGTTTGCAGCAGAATGGATTAAGGCTGTGTTCATCTGGCATTGTACTGTATGTTAACCCCATCCTGCCTGACGGTGCTCTGGTGTAGTTTCCCATGTGTGAACTAGATAAACTCTATTATAGTTTCTTTGTAGAAATGAATAAACACATTAGTGTTTAAACATTAGGGTCAGTAGGAAATTTAGCAACCCTATAAACCTCATTATGATTATCAAGGATAAATATTAAATATATATATATATATATATATATATATATATATATATATATAGAGAGAGAGAGAGAGAGAGAGAGAGAGAAAATAAATAAAGTATACTTTACTATTTTATAGGAACATATAAATAAAATATATAGCATAATATAATTAAATATAAAAATAGTAATAATTTAGTAAAACGGCAAATAATTGCATATATATACACTGATCAAATCGATTAATCATGATTAATCACACAAAATAAAAGTTTGTGTTTATGTGTGTGTACTGTGTATAATTAGTATGTATATATAAATACACACACACACATGCATGTATATATTTAAGAAAAATGTGTTATTTATATTTAAAATATGTATATTTATATACAATATAAATTATATTTATATATATATTATACACAGTACACACACACACATAAAGCTGCATTATTTGATTGAAAGTACAGTAAAACAGTAATATTGTGAAATTTTATTACAATTTATAAAACTGATGAATATATTTTAGGATGTAATTTATTCCTGTGATCAAAGCTGCATTTCCAGCATCATTCCATCAGTGTCACATGATCCTTCAGAAATCATTCTAAAATGATAATTTGATGCTCAAAAATCATTTCTGATTATCAGTAATGAAATAATAATGTGCTGCTTAATATTTTTGTGGAACGGTGATGTTTTTTTTTCCATGATGGTTTGATGAATAGAAAGTAAGAAAATAAATAAAAGCATTTATTTGGAATATAAATCTATTGTAACATTATAAATGTCTTTACTGCAACTTTGGATCAACTTGATGAATAAAAGTATTATTATTATTATTATTATTATTTTTAAATAATAATACTTTTACAAACTTTTGAATGGTAATATACATGGATAAATGTTGCATGTTACATAAACTGTGCCTTATTCATACAAAATATACATACGTTTCTGTATGGACATTTTATAACAATGGAATGCAACAGCTTATAAAAACATTTATATAGAATTTCCTTCTGCTCAATGTTTGTTAATACCTATGAAATAATTGCACATTTTGATGTAAATAAGTTTAATCACTTGTATTTTTATTTTTATTTTTTTGGTTAAGCACAGTTAGTGAAGTCTGACTCGCTAGCTGTGTTAGTTTCAAGCCGCTTGTAAACAAGCTATTCCTAACTACAAGCTAAAAGTGAAATACAGTCTTTTGATAAAAAAAATTAAAGAATAGTTTTACAAACAATTTATATAGAAATCCCTTCTATATAGTGTTTGCTAGAATACATACAGTATGAAATAACTGCAAATTCTGAAGTATATAAGCTTAATCATTTGTATTTTGTAGGCACAGTTAGCTAATTCTGGCTAGTTAGCAGTGTTAGCTTCTAGCTGCTAGAACCATAGACTGTAAAAAAATATGGACGTAGTCACCCATAGGATTCTGAAGAGCAGTTCTGAAGCGTAAAGTAGGGTCGAGCTGGCCGTTGCCATCTTAGCAGCATGTCGTCACGCCCGGATAACAGAAAATGGGCAAAGAGGCGGGACGTGGGCTGAACTGAGGTGACGCGATGACTAACAGACAGTGGATAAATGGCTATCCACCTGTCACTCAAAGTGACCACGCCCTTAATTAATGTTTTTTTAATTACGCCCCCAAATGTTTTTTTTTTTTTTTTTTTTTTTTACTTGATACACTGTTAATTAATTAATAATAGCCTAATAATAACATTAATTATCTTATTAAGTGAATAACTGAACATCATTATTCTTTTTATAACTGAAATATTCAGACATTTAACACTTAAATTGACATGTAGTTAAATTAAAGATGATTGTGAATACATGCAGGGTAAGTGCAAATGCGTGTATAAACTAGGCTAATCGGGTATCTGTATGCTATGCTATGCTAACTAATACATCAACAGTCATTACAATGTAGTTCGAACAGCATTGTAAAGAGCGTTAAAGAGAGCGGCGTTAAAGAGAGTACTAAAAGTAATTTGAGCCGATGGGATCGCTAGGGGTCCTAACAGAGACCCGATTTCAAGGGAGGACCCGATTTGTCACCTCACCGGAGCTACAAGCTAGCAGTCCAGCTGCTCTAGAAAAAAAAAAAAAGTTAAAAATAGCTAACTGTTTGTAAATTAAACATTGAAGCTGTTTAAGGTGGCAATATAAAGATATTAAATTGATAATTAACTCGGAAAATAACAAAACTACACACCTTCATGACGTTCCAAACCTGTATGGGCCACACTAACAAGGACAAGCGTAGTATAAAGACTAACGTCTGTGGCTAGTGCGCCTCTTGAGGCCAGATAAGTGAGGTTTTACCTGCACAGCTTCCCAATTCCAGCTGGCCTCCGTAACAATTACATGACAGGGAGTTGTGGTTCTGCTTTGTATTCACTGACAGTATTTTAGAGTAGCAGTCAATAGCTCTTGTTAGCACAAAAACGTACAATGAGGTGTAGCTGTTGAATGGTATCTGTGATGTCAGTAACTGAGATCTCACATGTAGATGTGTTCGTTGTGTAGCAGATGGTATTGTATCTGACGTCTCTTTGTTTTCAGAGCAGAATTAGTGAATTCCCTGACACCCCATGTGACACTTGCCGTTTAAACTGGGACACTAGGAAAAACTGTAAACAAAAGTGTGTCTGGAAGTGCAAGGATTTGTGGGATCCATCTGTCTGTGTTCATCATTCAATATGTTCGGCTGTTTTGTGGGAGGCCCGGGTGTCTTTCACATAATTAATATACAGTCTCATCATGCTAATCCTTTAACCCAAGTTTCACAATGTAATATTTCTTGTGTTCCTTGTACCCACTTAACGTGAGATCTGGTATGTGATTGTATGTTGACAAGTCCTTTTATGTGACTGAATTTTATTGTACGATGGACTCAACACAACAACAACAACATAAGAAACCAAAACTGTTTACAATTTTTGGATATGAAGTGTATATTTCTGTTTTGTAGCAAGTTAGCATTGGTTAGCCTAGCAGTTATATACGTCACATGAGGATGGTTTATCTACTAAATAACCATGTTTTATTTCCTACTTTATGGATATTTAATGTCTATTTCTGTTGTAAGTTAGCATTGGTTAGCGTAGCAGTTATATGTCACATAAGGATGGTTAATCTACTAAAAAACTGTTTTATTGCCTATGTTTGGATATTTAGTGTTCATTTATGTTGTAAGTTAGCATTGGTTAGCCTAGCAGTTATATACGTCACATAAGGATGGTTTATCTACTAAATAACTGTTTTATTGCCTATTTTTGGTGTTTATTTCTGTGTTGTAAGTTAGCATTGGTTAGCTTAGCAGTTATACGTCTAGTCTATGCAGTTTTTTCATCTACCAGGTGAAAACCGTAAGTCTGATCACCTATAAAAATGTAATTCATGCACATAATTAGTTGCACATTGTAGGACGAGTTAGCCGTTGAAGTTTGATACTTTAGTTAGGGGTTTGTTGTTGGCAAACAGCTCTATAACTGTGTTTTGTATTGGCAGTATTTTAGTACCAGATGGTAGCATTTATTACAAATATATCTGAATCAGAAGCTGTTAAATCGTAACTTAGACACATAATGTAATCCCATTTGGCACGCGCTCCTACCCACTGATGTCGGACCGGTCCAGTCACATCCTCAGCTGTCACACGGACAACACCTGAACTGGTCACTGAACAGCATATGAAATCAAAGGGTAATTTACATACATCCTCCACACCTCAGAAGCCATGATGGATGCAGGCAAATGGCCCATTTAGTTCATTCAGCGTGGCTGCAGGCAGTGTGCCCAGACTGAGAATGAGAGTCCAAAGTGTTTAGGTAAAATACACTTCAGATGAGGGCACAGCTAACACAATGCGCAAACGCTTTCTGTCTTATCAATTCACGTTATTGTCGCCCTGAGGCTATCATGAGAACATCTTGCCAAAGTTTGAGTCAGATTCTGAAAGTACAGTATTGCTCTCAGGGGAAACCAGTGCGTAAAGCTGAGCTTTAAGTTTTGGGGTGTTTATAATGCCATGAGCAGTGCTGGATAGACTGCTTACCAATTGTAGTCGGTTGCTGATTACAAATTATATGACAAAAATTGTAGTTAGTAACATAATCCATTACATTACATATTTAGGTAATATAATCTGGCTACTTTTGGATTACTTTTAGATTACTTTTGACCTAACTCATTTATCACATTGATATGAGTAGAATATTCTTGTACCATATTGATATAAAAATACAAAGAGAAAGAATATATTTACAACATGAAGTGCATTAAATATTACATTATGCCAGGGTTTCCCAGACTGGGGTTTGTGATGCAACTGCAGGGGCTCGTGAGTTTAATGAAAAGCTTAATTAAATCATAACATATTAAAGTAAAAAAAAATAAAACACTTACTAAAAAAGATTGTTTGCCTGCATGTCATGTGACCATTAACCAACATCAGAGAACTGTGAACTTAATTTCATCAACGTTATTATTTATTGACTTACTTTTAATATTGAAAATTAATATATATGCAAAAATATTGAATATCCAATAAAGTCACACTGACTGGCATTTGATTTATAATGAATTTTGTTGATACTATAGCAAAGATGGGACATTTTTTGATAGGTTTTCATTTTTGGTAGAGTACATTTTGATAGAGTTTTGATAGTTTTTAAAATCAGTATAATAATGTAAACTAAATCTGTATATTTTTATATACACAAGACCAAACAGTTGGTCTTCAAAGATGAAGGTCATGGGACAACAATGCGGCATACTAGTGTTTGAAATGTTTATCATTGCATAACACGTAATATTTTAAAACAGAATAGATGTTTAATGAGCTGAACGGTATATGCAGTGAATATAATGCTAATGATCTAATGTACTAATTACTGAATGCTTATACTGCCTACTATACTTTAAAAATAGCAACTGAAAAACTTGGAACAATAAATGTTTTAAATTGTAGTATGCTGCTACATTGTTTTGTGCTCTGATGTATATGGCACATTTTGGCACAATATATAGCATGCATACAGAATATGTGCATACTTCGAACAGTATGCATGATATACACTATTCACGATTCTTTATTGTCATTATACAGGTACAGCGAAATTACAGCAATCCTTCCAGTGCAGTCACATATACTTAGTGCAGCTAAAAAAAAACAATATAACACAATATACACAAACTACAGGAATAGTAAGACTACTGAGGCAGTATTTTCTGAGAGCAGTCTCTGTGAGATGTTCTTTATTAAGGAGGCTGCCATCTAGTGTTTAATAAATTGAGTGCAGTTTTAATGACAAACGGCAAAATGTCTCTGTAAATGAAATATAAAAAAATACCTTGGTTATTTCACTGCTTTTCCAATCGACTGCCTGAAATATCCTTCAGTAAATCTGAGAAGAGAAAAAAACCCTTCCCTGCCCTTCTATAAACCCAGATTTATTAGTGTTTTCTGCTTGTTTGTTTAGCAGATTATTGAGACACACATATAAAACCTGTCGGCATGGATCCATTTGGCTTGCTGTTTGTTTATTTGGCATGACAGGACAAAATTCAGAATGGCAGGAAGAGGTGTGGCCCTACGGGCTCCATCCGCCTTCATCCATTTAATGAGAACGTTTGTATAGATGCCACATGCAAATGTCTTAATTTAGCCTATAGGGCTAGCATAATATATGCAGATTGAAATTTGATTTACTAGGCAAACACCAAGTGTATAATGACTCTTCTGTCATGTTTACGGACATAAAGTCAGAGAGCGCTCTTGGGTGGTTTACTGACCTGATTTCTGTGCTACAGGTTAACTTCCCCTCGGCTAGCATGTCTGTCATGGCATCCATGTGAATTGCACTAATCACACACACATACGTCTCAAATAATACAGCTATTTGCTGCACTTTGCTATGTGACTCTTTTTGCTAGCAGGCACCACAACAAATGCTAATTTGACAAGCTATTTGCCTTAATTAAAATGTAATTTCCTCTCAGGATTTGCCATATTTTTCTCTCTTCTCACTTATATTTGCTTCATGTTATAAAATTTAGCACAAGTTTCATGCTATAAAACACTTGACACCCAACTGCTAATGTATTTATCTCATGTTGCAAGTTTCCCCCCAGCCAAGCAGCTGTAAATGTCACTTATGGGCCATATATAACCATGTTGTTGTAACATTTTCTCCCAGGATGAAGAAGATAGATGAAGTAATTAAAATAGAAATGTTGCTCATTAATCAAAGCGACTCAGGTAATCCAATAGTGGTGAAACACAAATGACACAGTGTGTAAAACACAACATTGCCGTACAATGAATGGGAACTAAGAAGTAGTGTGTATTTAACTAACTTAAATACACAGTAGTGATGAACCAAATACAGACAGGTGTGCTAATTAACAAGTAAACCAAGGAGACAAACTAATTGGTTAGCCTAGCAGTTATATGTCACATAAGGATGGTTTATCTAATAAATAATTATGTTTTATTGCCTATTTTTTAATATTTAGTGTTTATTTCTGTGTTAGCATTGGTTAGCCTAGCAGACATTTACACGTGTACGTCACATAAAGATGGTTTATCCATGTTTAGTGTCTATTTTTGGATATTTAGTGTTTATTTCTGTGTGGTAAGTTAGCATTGGTTAGCCTAGCAGTTGTATACGTCACATAAGGATGGTTTATCTATTAAATAACCATGTTTTACTGCCTATTTTTGGATGTTTAGTGTTTATTTCTGTGTGGTAAGTTAGCATTGGTTAGCCTAGCATCTGTATACGCCACATAGGGTTGGCTTATATACAAAAAAGTTACAAAAAAAGTTTTAATGACTTTTATTGGGTAATATATTAAATTTGATTCTTTAGTCAAGTCACCTTTATTTATATAGCGCTTTGTACAATGGAATCTTTCTTTTACAAAATAATTTCTACAAAAAGTATTTTCTGTATTTATACATGCATATTTCCTCATAGATTTAATGTCAATGTGACGTTAAACATTCTTGTCTACTCGTAGCCATACAAATATTCATACCACGGTATTCAGTGTGTGTTTTTGGGCCATTTGTTTGTCTGAAAGGTGTTTTCGCTTTTTGTTTATCAGGTGCTTGTGCACAAATAGGATAGTTACAGACATTTCGGCGCCCTCCATATTAACTGGCCAGCATTTTTTTATAGCATTAGGGCCATCACAATGCCATTTCTGATACCATTAATAGCAAAGTCTTCCACATTCAAAACCCATATTGTTTATGTCGTTACGTCTTTTAGTGGGATTAACTCATGAAAAGCTCTTTTAATAGCTATTGAATTATTCACTAAATGCAGACCTCTGGCGGCAGTCACATGTTTTCTTGGAAACTGCAGCGAGAGTCTCCTAACAAGCATTAAATATTAAACCGTGATCTTTGAAAATAAATAACAAATGGCACAATGTCATCAGAAATGAGTAAATGAGCATGACAAATCCTGAAAGACGCTCTGTCCCTGTCTGATTGTTAACTCTGATATTTTGGTGTCTTGAGAATGACACAGTTGAGATCATGTAATTGTTGTTTTCAGATGCTAAATTTTTGAGCCCTTATAAAAGTTTATTTTGCATAAAAAAGCCATTATAACTACTTCTGTGCTGTTAAAATGAGTACAGGATCTTCTTAAAAGAGTGCAAGAACCTTTCAGAATCTGTGAAACTCCTCAGGGAAAGTTGTCCTGTCTGCATTGGGAATATATCATATACAAGTAAATGTATGCAACATGTCATAATTGTCATCTAAACCATTGTGTATTTCAAATAGATTGTTTCTTGGAGCTAGCCAGTTGCATGGTAACACCATGAACACTTTGTTTCTTGATAAGATGTTGGAAAGAGCAGACGTGGATATCAATTTGAGATTCTGAGAGGCCCCATCAGACGTCTATGTACAGCAGCAAAACAAGCCAGACTGGATCATGTTGCACAAATACAGATGGATTCAGAGAAATTACTCAGCTTTGTTCCGGGCATTTCAGCTGGTCTGCCTGTCTGACCATTATAATCTCGCCTTTATATAATGAAATCAGCAACGGATGTCTTGTTTTCCAGTTTGAGGGATGTTTTGACTGAAAAACTATTCAATTCACGCGGAATCAAATGTAGACTAAGGGGTGGTTTATTTTAGGAATGTGCTTTGTCCAAAAATATCTCTTCAAAGACATCTCTATTTTATTTACATACACATTTAAAGGAATAGTTCACCCAAAAATAAAAATTAGCCCATGATTTACTCTCCCTCAAGTCATCCTAGGTGTATATGACATTCTTCTTTCAGATGAACACAATCAGAGTTATATTAAAAAATGTCCTGGCTCTTCCCAGCTTTATAATGGCAGTGAATGGTCGAAAAAAGTGCCTCCATCTATCATAAAAGTACTCCATACGGCTCCAGGGGGTTAATAAAGGCCTTCTGAAGCATAGGATTTTGTAAGAAAAATATCCATATTTATAACTTTATAAACTATAATCCCTGTCTTTTTGTAACGGCCATACGTAAGTCGAGTTCCAGAGGAAGAGTGACCTTTGACCCGACACATGACAAAGGATCTAGGCGTAGCGTAATCTTAGGTGAGAGTAAACACCAAAACAAATAGTGCTGGGCAACAAACTCAAGCACCTCCCACATTTAGCGGCTTCCGCATTCATCAACATGTCGGGTCAGATGTCACTCTTCCACCGGAACTCGACTCGCGTACGGCCATTACCGAAAGACAGGGATTATAGTTTATAAAGTTATAAATATGGAAATGCATGGCTTCACTTCAGAAGGCCTTTATTAACCCTCTGGAGCCGTGTGGATTACTTTTATGATGGATGGATGCACTTTTTTGGGGGGGATTCAAAATCTCAGGTACCATTCACTCCCATTATAACGCTTGGAAGAGCCAGGATATTATTTAATATAACTCTGATTGTGTTTGGCTGAAAGAAGAAAGTCATATACTTGAGGGTGAGTAAATTCTGGGATAAATTTTTCAGTTCCTCCAGTTGTTCGTGATTCTGCAGTCCTGCATAATTAGTAATTTCACTGCAAAAATTATTTTTAATCACTAAAATAAATAATATTATCTAATTGAACTATTCCTATTAAAAGGTTTAAAGCATCACAAGGATACAGACGTTGCATATGGACAGTATGTGGTCTGTGTGAAAGTGAAAGCAAATCTTGGACCGGGGCGAATACTCAAGATGGATGAATGGCCAAATAAAAGTATGATATGCCTGATAGCACTACAAAAAGAGTTAATAAAAGCGATGTAAACTACAAACTCAATTCGGTACTGACACACGGACCGATGTCAGACTGGCTGTGGATTCTGTGCATGCGTTTGCCGCCTGTCAGCACTTGCACGAGTATACCGAATGTGTCTTATTTCTAGGCTTATTTCTCTTGAATAATGATGCCTAAATGTCAGTCTTGACGGTTATGTCTTGAGTGAACAAGTTTGGAACACGTGTCAGTATTGGATCTGTGCATTACTGTAGGTCTTAAAGTGAAAGCAACTTTATATTGGCTAATCCCACTCCTGTCTGTGTCATTAATGTTAAATCAAAAAAACAACAACAGGGGGGAAAAAACTGTCCCACTTTATATTAGGTGGCTTTAACTACTATGTACTTACATCAAAATATAAGCACAATGTACTTATTGTGTTCATATTGTACTGCAAATCACTTTTGCTGATATTGAGGTGGATATGGGTAAAGTTAGGGACAGGTGTGGTGGTATGGGTAAGTTTAAGGGTAAAGTTAGGGTCAGGTGTGGTGGTGTGGGTAAGTTTAAGGGTAAAGTTAGGGACAGGTGTGGTGGTGTGGGTAAGTTTAAGGGTAAAGTTAGGGACAGGTGTGGTGGTATGGGTAAGTTTAAGGGTAAAGTTAGGGACAGGTGTGGTGGGATGGGTAAGTTTAAGGGTAAAGTTAGGGTCAGGTGTGGTGGTGTGGGTAAGTTTAAGGGTAAAGTTAGGGACAGGTGTGGTGGTGTGGGTAAGTTTAAAGGGTAAAGTTAGGGACAGGTGTGGTGGTATGGGTAAGTTTAAGGGTAAAGTTAGGGTCAGGTGTGGTGGTGTGGGTAAGTTTAAGGGTAAAGTTAGGGACAGGTGTGGTGGTGTGGGTAAGTTTAAGGGTAAAGTTAGGGACAGGTGTGGTGGTATGGGTAAGTTTAAGGGTAAAGTTAGGGACAGGTGTGGTGGTGTGGGTAAGTTTAAGGGTAAAGTTAGGGACAGGTGTGGTGGTGTGGGTAAGTTTAAGGGTAAAGTTAGGGACAGGTGTGGTGGTGTGGGTAAGTTTAGGGGGTGGTGGTGGTTAGGGACAGGTAGGGTGGTGTGGTGTGGGTAAGTTTAAGGGTAAAGTTAGGGACAGGTGTGGGTGTGGGTAAGTTTAAGGGTAAAGTTAGGGACAGGTGTGGTGGTGTGGGTAAGTTTAAGGTTAAAGTTAGGGTCAGGTGTGGTGGTGTGGGTAAGTTTAAGGGTAAAGTTAGGGACAGGTGTGGTGGTGTGGGTAAGTTTAAGGGTAAAGTTAGGGACAGGTGTGGTGGTATGGGTAAGTTTGGGTAAGTTAGGGACAGGGGTGGTGGGATGGGTAAGTTTAAGGGTAAAGTTAGGTGAAAGGGAAGGGTCGACAGTGTAATTATAAATGTAACTACAGAAATTAATTACAGTCATTAGTCATTTTTAAAATGTAAGTACAATGTAAAATCATGTATGTACACAATAAGTGCATTGTATCAAATTATTAATTTAAACGTTAGTACATAGTAGTTAAGGCCACCAAATATAAAGTGGGTCCGAAAAAACAAACAGTAGCCTATTGACTATTGTGCATCTAATATAATACATAATATGGTAAATGTGGTATCCGAATTATTAAAAACAAATGCTAATTTTTAGCAAATTTCTGGAAATTACCACCACAAAATCAGCCATTTTAAATCACAAAAATCACCAAAAAATATTGTGAAATCCTGATTTGCTCAATTTTTGGCAAATAAAGTTAACATGAATTGCTGTTTGCCATTTTACTTCTGTAATGTGATGTTTCTCTTGAGTTAAAAAGGATAATCAATAAGAAATGCAGGACAAGACTTGATTTCATCCTTCTGGAATTGATCAAATGGTTAAAATTAGGTGGTACACACCAGAATGGAGCCAGACTGAATGTGACTGCTAAAACAATACCTAAAAAGCTAGTTGGCTATTGGTTAATAGTCAGCATGGCCTAAGTGATGTCATCGGAAAAGGAAAGTCGTTTCAGAGTAAGAGCAAATTGTTTCATTTATTAAGAAAAGCATTTGTTCCACAGATAAATAGTGCACAATAAGACCAGTATTTTTAAGTAAGTACATTTTGATGCCATGTTAACTTTAGTATTTTCCCCATGTGATTCCCAAATATCAGCTCTGGGAAAGCTGGGAACATCAAGCCTCTCTCACACGAGCTTTTTCATCAGCATGGATTCGATAATTCCCTGGGATGCTCTGTCCAGGTTACCATGGCAATTCAGAATATCTCTGCTTTTAAATCTGCACGTCCATTTTTTTTTTTCTATTCCGGAATGCATTCATTGAAAATAAATCCTATTATTTCCACAGTGCTGCTCTGTCCATCTGCACTGTGGTGGAACCTTAGTAGATGACATAAAAAAAAAAAAAATCATTATGTATTATATTATCAGTATTTTGAGTGACAAAATATCAAATTAAATAAAATTAAATCTTCAAATAAAATATCAGTATTTATTATTTATCAATAAAAACCTTTGATAAACTTGAATAAAAACAGTGGTGGCTGATACCAAATTATCATAACGTTCCTGGAGCACTAATAACACAGTATAGTAACTATATTTTGGCAGAAACTATAGTTAGAAAAGAAAACAATGTGGCCCAAATAAAATCAAACAGACCCAGCGGCAAAAGCATGGACCATAGATGACCTAAATATGATAGTAGCTTTGTCTTTAGCTTTGGCTTATCCCTGAACAACAGCTAAAATTCCAGGCTTCAAATACTGTATCCATTGCATTTACAACTGAAGCATTCCTTAAATGTATGGAGAACATGCAGAGCTCCCTCCTGAGGAAAGCCAACAATTATTCACCCTATTCTCTGCTATTTTGCTCAAAGTTATGACAGTATTGAATTTACCGATGTGTAATTCAAAGACTTACGAATGGGGTGTCATTATGACTCCGAGGTGAGTGCATGTCTTTTTTTGAGCGCCTGGCGTTATTTGATTAAAATCCTGTATATTATCCGCCTTTTTTGTTTCTGTAAGTTTAATTTGTTTCACAAACGTTTTGAGGTGGACTAACGATCGAAATGCCTTGGAAAAAATCCAAAACAAAGACTAATGAACAACAAGGAACACCTGTGAACAATCAAACAATGAACCAATGAGAAAACAGGACACATGACCAGAACAACCAATGACAACACAACACATAAGACTAGGGAAGCACATGACATGATCACATGAGGACAAGGGAATCAAATGACAAGACCAGGAACCTAGGCTGTGTCCGAAATATATTACAGGTATAAATTCGTTTTTTTAATTGATTATTAAATAGTTTAATTTAGGTTTATGCATAGTTTCCAATGCAGAGTTCAAGGTAAATGTTGTCATTTAATTCCGTTTGCTATGTTTCAAATGACTATTAAACGACAAGCACAAACTATGCAAAAGCGGCAGCCCTTCCGGCACACTTAGTGTCCGAATTCACTCGTTCGTTTTCATTCACTCCTTCAAGTGGACTGTATTAGTGGAGTAATGTTGGGAATAGTGAATGATAGCCTAGAAATCTAGACACACCATAGCGGCAGAAAATCATTTGCAGCCAGGGTCGTCTAGCAACTCTCCATTGGCTTTCGAGCTTGAAAAACCAAACTCTAGTCAGGCCAATCACATCGGGCAGGTGGGCAGGCTTAACATAATGACATCAGAATTGTGACGGTTCCGCATGAATTCCCTGCTACTTCCCTGCTAACAAAGAACGGCACTGAAATCATTCTTAAAAAAGGAAGATGTGTTTGGAGTTTTGCTGACCGGATACGGCAAAGGTTTAGCTCCGTTGGTGGGAAAGCGCATGGGACTCAGCCACAACCTGCTTGTGATTGTTGTCTCAACACTGATAGCGCTCTGGTTGGTTGTAGCGCTATCCTATTGCATGCAGAGGGAATTTGAAAGACAACCGTTTAGCCCGCCCCTCAGATTGAGCACCCGGGCACCAACATCTTGATGTGGGTCTGGCAAGTGAATGAGGGTATAGGGGGCGATTTCGAACACAGTACTAGACTAAGCCAAATTACAAAATAAAAGACATGAAACATGAAAGTGATGACAAAACCCAAAACCAACCATGATACTCCATGCATTGTATATAATACTGCACTTGTGCTTGTACTTGTAAGTAGGTGGATTTCTTCAAAAAGTGTAAATATTGTGTCTCTGTTGCACTGTCAACAAATTGCTCTGGTTTTTGAGCAGTCCGTCCAGCTTGAAGGCCCCGATAGGCATCATTTAGAATAAAATCTGGCCAAAATTAAGTTTGTTTGTAGATCGTTTCTGGAGTTTGAAACAGCTTGCCGGAAAAGTGCAATCTAATAGGCAGGTGTGGCTCTGAGGCTCCGCCTTCTTTGACATGGAAATCTTCTCTGGTTAATTTCTTCTATTTAGTCCATCAAGGTCAGACGTCCGGGAGTAAAAACATGAACACACTTAAGAACTTCTTTATAGTAGAAACTGACTTGCTTTAAAGCAATCTATTGTATAAAGTGCTATATAAATAAACATAATTTGACTGGAGTGCTGAATTGCAGGGCTGATGCAAACATATCCACATCCCTAAGATCAGATGCTTTCTTAACTGCTGTTTTCTCACCGCTGTCATTGTGTGTTTTTGTTAATGAGAGGAAAGCGTTCTGAACATAAAAGGAAATTCAGAATTTACATATTCATATAAATGCCGCTCACGCTGCTAACACTTTACTGCTGCAAAGGTATTTCAAACTTCTTTAACCTCTAAGCAAACAAGGAAAAGGAACTTCACCATGAGTATCAGGGCCTTGACACGGCAAAACTGAATCAACCAATAGCATTAGAAGGGGACGGGCTATCTGACCAATGGTAGACGGGCAGATCTGTTTAGGAGGGTAGTAACACTGAAATTGCACACATCATTTTTAACAACAAATTGTTTTGTGGTTTTATTCTGAACGCATTGTCTCTGAATGCTTTTGATACACATCTAACTCGTTTTTTCTTCTCTTTTATCTTTTCCCAGTGGTCTGTAGTTTCCGAGGATCTGTGTCACATGGTCTGACTCTAGAGATTGGAGAAACAGTTCAGATCCTGGAAAAGTGTGAGGGTAAGTCATAAAACTTTTAAGCTAATGTTTTTGGAAAATACTTTTTTACAGGTGTCGCTGAAAAATCTTGTAAATAATATAAAAGACACTTGCCATGCATAAAGTAGAAATAGGTGTCTCATCATACAATAACATCATAAATATTTTTGTCAGTTTATGGGAAATAAGTTGTTAACTCTTTCCTCGTTTTTGAAAAACCAGCCACCATTTTTGACTTTTTGGTAATTTTCACAAACGTATTATGGCCCCCAGGATATTTTGTTGTTTGAATATCTGAATATACAATATATCAAAAGAAATATAGAGCCTCTGCTTTTAAACAAACAAAAACATTTTATTCTATCTTCATGCATTCCTTTTTATCAACACTTGAATGTGGGTATGTTTCATTAAAAAAGAAGAAAAAAAAAGCGATAAAATCACGTTTTTGTCAAAGACTACATCCTGATCATATTCAGAACGATGATCAAACACAGATGGAGTAGATCGAGTCCACCAACCCCCCCAAAATCTTCACAGTCCTATAGCTCATCCTGTGTCGACATTTCATTCAGTAACATTAGACAGTTTTGAGTTATATGTGTCATGACAGACTGGAGGACACAGAGGTTAGTGAGCGGTGACAAGTTTATTGGAGTCAGGCAGTGAAAACAGTGAACTGGTGAAAACACAGGGGAGGTGCGAGGCTTAGCTGGAGTGGCGAAGGCGGATGACAACACGAAGGGACTGGGGAGCGTGGAATCTCGGAGAACCCGGAAGTAGAGCTAGCGAAGGCTTGCAGAAAGCGCAGAGTAGCGGGACAGTCGGACTAGCGTGAGCTGAGACCAGACACTGAGTGAGGGGAGAGGGCTGGTGATAAAGGCTTCAGTGATGGGAAACAGGTGCGGGTGCTCAGTACTCAGGTGATTGGGAACGAGTGGGCGGAACGTGGGAGTCTGAAGCAGAGGGCGTGGCTGAGTCCGTGACAATATGCTGTTTAATGTTTGATGATCACGTTATTTTACATATGATTCTGCTTGTTTCTGCATCTTCTTCACATGTGTTTTGATCAGGAGATTCAATACTCTTTCAGAAGATGCGTAATAGCACCGCCTAGAGCAGTGGTTTGTCCATGAAGCCCCCCTCCTTACATATAAGAACCCTGAGGACCCCCCTCATGTATTTTTTTTTTTTTTTTTTTTTTTTTTGGAGGGGGGGCTCCAGATGAGAATCCAACTCTTTAACAGTGTAAATAAGTCAGAATCCATGAAATAGCAATAGACCCTCCCTTTAATAATTCCAAACCAACATTTGGTTCCAAACTATCCTACAGAGTAACAGCTCAGTTTAGGTAAAAAAAAAAAAAAAAAAAAAAAAAAAAAAAGGCCACTAAGATAACACTTCATTTTGATGGTCCACTTTAAACATTCTGTTAGCTATAAGTAACTTTGAAACTACATGTCAACTTTCAGTCATTAGAGATTTAGTAGACTGTCTGCTTAATATCTGCTAACTTTATTTTGATGGTCCTCCAACAGACATTGGAGACAAATGCACATATTGGACCCAAACCTAACATCTAACCTAACCGTCTACAACAGTCTACTAATACTCTAATGAGAGTTAGTTGGCGTGTAGTTGCAAAGGTACTTATAGTTAGTAGAATGACTAAAGTGGACAACTAAATAAAGTGTAGCCAAATTCAACCCTGTTAGCCATTCTTCTGTTTTAATAATTTTTAAATGAATTCAATTTAAGTTTAAGTTTGTTTCTAAAAAAAAAGCTCATATAATACTTCGTTTGACCCCTAAGGTGGGCAGAAAGCATTTTCTGAAGGTTAATCATGATCATTTGTTGAAAAAAATCAATTTTAAAAGAGAGGTTTTTTTGTAACCTCTTCATGGAAAGTGCCAAGAGATATATCAACATTTTCCACCCACTCTTAGTTCAGATCATCCTGTATCTTACTAGACAAAATCTCCTGTCTCTGCGTTTTTCTCTCAGTGTAACTTGTGCTGCTGGCAGTCTTTACTTTAGAAACCAGGATAATTCTGAATACTTAAATGGAACCGAGACACTTTCAACACAGAATATCAGGGCGCCTCTGTACTTCAGTCTACAGAACAGTAATGCATGTTTTATTTATGATTAGTATGTTTGGCTTTCTTTGTGACTGTTAGCTAGCTTTACCTTACCGCTACCTCAGTCCTGCAGATGCAGTTAATGGGATTGTTGTGTACCCATCTCAGGACGAAGGCTCTGATTCATGGGCGTATCATCGATTACTTTGATGAAAGCTGTACATCGGCACCCTGGCCTGGATGTGCTGGCTCGCTCAGATAACAGGACTGATCATGTGATATTAGCCGCGGCACGTCTGTCCTCTAGTATTGATCGAGACTTCACTCACTTTTTCCATGAGTAATCTTCCTTTATCAGGAATACTATGAGAAGAGCACTTGTCCCGGCAGTAGATGAAGCAAGATCTTCTAGATCTAGCAAGAAGAAACAGCTCAAAATGATGTTGATGGTCACCTTTAGTCTGCTTTTCTTCTTGAATCTGTTTACTTTGAGATTACCTTGATCTCCCAGAGCACTGTAAAACTTGTTGGGCTAACTCAAATTTGAGGGAATCAGTTACATCAAATTTTTTGAGTTATGACGCCCGGCAGGTTGGGAACCACTGCCCTAGAGTATAACAGTGAAAACAGGGAAAGCTGGAAATTTCCGTCAATGGTGGGGAAAGTTTTAGTTTTATCATATTTATAAAAGACATACACTGTACTGATGAAAACAGCCAAACTCGTGGAGGTGTGCAGTGGGTGGAGCTAAAGAGTCATGAGCACACAAACACACACACACACACAATACATCGTGGCATTTTCTTTATAACTCTTTCATAACTCTTTTTTTGAGTTATGATGTTCCCAATTTTAAGTAAGCAGAACTATCAAGTTTTGAGTTTGTAGTACTCATGCACAGTGTTGGGGAGTAATGAAATACAAACTTAGTTACGTATTTAAAATATAAAATTTGAGTGAATGTATTTCATTACAGTTATATTTAAAAAGGGTGGTAATCAAATTACAGTTACATCCGAAAAGTATTTTAGATTACCAAAATGATTACGTTGAATTTTAATGTTATTTATTTCATTTAAACATTAATGTAATCTGTAACAGGCAATTAATGTATTATTATTAATGTATTGGTGATTCTCAGACTAAGACTAAGACACAGCTCTGCTCATAAGTTTCATACCCCTTGTAGAATATGTAAAATTGTAATTCTAACAAAAAGAGGGATATAGAATCATGAAAAATTGCATGTTACTTTTATTTAGTACTTTCCTGAATAAGCTATTTAACATGTGCTAATATGTTTACATATTCTCCACATGAAAATAACTGAATTTATACAAACTGCCACATTCAAAAGTTTACATACCCTTGAATCTCAACTGTCTGTCGTTACCTGGATGATCCACGACTGTTGTCATGTTTTAATGTTAAGTCATTTGTTTAGGTAATTGCAAAAGAATCTCACAATTGCGAGAAAAAAATGTCAGAATTAGCTTCCATTAAACACAATGCATTAAGAGCAGAGTATTAAGTTGTTTCCACTGCTGAGGGAAAAATCCAAGTGATCGTGCATAACATGTTAGTTCTAGACTATCTGTTCATTATCAAAATAAAATACAGTCAACCGGACATATACAAAGTTCTGCGAGCTTTATGTTCACAGCTGCTGAGCGCGAATTTCAGGCGACGCTTCAGTTAACGGTCATGAAGCGCGAGATGAGATGTGTAGCTAAACTAAACAGCTGTGTAATGATAGACATTCCTAATCAGTTTGCAAAGTCTGTTTCAACCAGTGCTCAGCTTTGGGAAGGGAAATATGCAGGTCAGGAAGGAGAAGGTGGTGGAGATGAGAAGCAGGTATTGTGCTATTTAACACACATATACATATAATTAAATTGGATTGCTATAGGTTGGCCTGTATGTTAGGTTCGGTAGGGGGCCCAACCTCATATTCTTTCATAGGGCCCAAAATCGCTAGTGGCGCCCCTGCTTTTTGATAGCAATTAACAGAAAATATTTAGTTAATTTACTTTTTTATTTTGAGTTCTTGCAAATCAGATAAGTTATTTACAAACCTGTTTCCAAAAAAGTTGTGACACTGTACAAATTGTGAATAAAAGAGAAATACAATAATTTACAAATCAGGAATACTTCCAGAAAACATTGTCGGTGAACACAATCCACCATGCCATTCGCCGTTGCCGGCTAAAACTCTATAGGTGAAAAAAGAAGCCATATCTAAACATGATCCAGAAGCGCAGGTGTTTTCTCTGGGCCAAGGCTCATTTAAAATGGACTGTGACAAAGTGGAAAACTGTTCTGTGGTCAGACCAATCAAAATTTGAAGTTCTTTTTGGAAAACTAGGATGCCATGAGATCTTTCACCCATATTGAACGCAAGTCTGTATTAGGGACAACATTCCTATTCCTAAACTTGAGCAACTTGTCTCCTCAGTCCCCAGACGTTTGCAGACTGTTATAAAAAGAAGAGGGGATGCCACGCAGTGGTAAACATGGCCTTGTCCCAACTTTTTTGAGATGTGTTGATGCCATGAAATTTAAAATCAACTTATTTTTCCCTTAAAATTATACATTTTCTCAGTTTAAACATTTGATATGTCATCTATGTTGTATTCTGAATAAAATATTGAAATTTGAAACTTCCACATCATTGCATTCTGTTTTTATTCACAATTTGTACAGTGTCCCAACTTTGTACTTCACTGTAAACCCTGATATGTTGTCAGAACTGATTTTTTTTTTGTTAATAAATATTTTGCTAGCTATAGCAAACTAACTTACACTTAACACTTAATGAATGAGTACAGCAACTTAAAACATGTAACTTACCTGCTCTCAAACCAAGCCGCGTGCTCCACTCCAAAAACCCACATTAACAGAAACTTGCATAACAAAACATTAATCACTACTAAGTCTCCCTTACTATTAATTTTGCATACAAAAACTATATATAACACTTGATTTTAGCATTTACTCTCATAAGAAAATCCCAGAAATAAAAAATCCAAGCCCAGTTTCAGTTAAACTTAAGTTCGTCTAAATTAAAGGAAATGAGTTCTTACAACTCAAAACAATGAAACAGTTTAGTTTACTTGAAATATGTCAGTGCTGTGAACTCAAAAGAAAAAGAAAGTTCTTAATAACACTTTAAACAAATTAAGTATTTTGAGTGTTAGGGTTTACAGTGAGGAAGTGATGAAGAATCCTAGAAAGTTGCACAAACCAGTGAACATTTTGTGTATTGACTTCTTTCTTTAAATGCATTAATGAAAAAAGTCACTTATTACAAATGTGGGTCAGCAGCATGTTAATACAATTTGAATTTAAAAGTAATTCAGAAACGCAATCCGCACAAATTCACTTCCAGGTAACAGAGTTTTCATAGATTTTCGCTATAGCCCCCTCTGAGTCCTGAAAGAAAAGTGGCTCAATTTCAGAGTGTCGCAGTTTAAAGGTCAGTAATAAAAAATGCTCGTTCCCAAGAGCTGTCAATGGTCGTGGCTACAGCCTGATATTCAGAGCCCACAGGCAAAGAGTGAGAGATGCAAGCCGCATTGTACCTCAGCCAGTGAAATACAGCCTTTTAAAGGGGGAAGAAATATGTTTCAGCCTGTAAAAGTGGCAAAACACAAAACCCTGCAATTCTACCTCGGGTGTTTGAGTGGTAGAGTGAATTTAAACAGTCCTGGGTGCAATTTGTTGCTTATTGTCAAGATTGTTTGGTGATTTGACTGCAGGGTCTTTATAGTTTTTGAATCACAGTCTACTTTCATTCTATGGTAAATAGTGACTTGAACATTCTTCAAAATTCGTTGAAAGGAAGTCATACATATTTGGAATTCTATGAGGGTGAATAAATGGACAAACAAATAAAAAAATATGATTTACTGCACAAAGCACACTGCAAAAAAAAAAAAAAAAGTCACTGCATTAAATTTTTATGTACATTAAAAATTTCAATGCGCAATGCGACACCAGGCACAACGCAAGTGTTTTTTTGTAAGTTTCAGCCTGGCACATAATAATTTTCAAGTCTAGTGCCACATTGTTTAAATAGCAAATTAAATCGCGCCCATCTGTTCACCCACGGGCGTGCTGGTCTGAAAACCAGGTGTGTTCAGGCACATTGTTGGCGTCTTGCTATTTTGAGGAACTGAAAACGACTGCATCATTGACCAACAAAAACCTGCTCTAAAGTCAATAGTGCAGTATTTTTTTTATTTAAAGGGAGTGTTAGTAATATGAGCCTATAGGCGGGTGCACAACGTACATACACTCTGCTTATTACACACACAAGGTAGCAGCAGCACACAAACATTTTTAAATATGAAAATTAAAAGGATTCCTCTCTGGAGAAGCGTTCTGTCTTTCCGCTCACAAATTCCGCCATGTAAATAGCGAATCCGCCATGGTGCAAGCGGAAAAGGCTTTTAAAGGGAATGGGAGATGAGACTCTGATTGGTTTATTGCACGTTACGCCCAAAACACACCCATGACTCATTAAGAGACTAGGTACAGCCCTTTTGCATATGCGCTATGTGCTTCAGACTATGTGCTCAGTTCAGTAAAATAGGGCCCTTAAATTACATTAAACTGTCTTAAAAATGTGTATACAATTGCTTAACTTATTTTGATGAGTTAAAGCAATGTAAAAACATGTTGTCATAAAGCATTCTCAAGGACTGAATGTGTATTGATAGACAAACAGATTGTGTGAATGGGGCAGTGGATTAGCTGCAGGTCACCAGGTGAGGTGAGAGTTTTGGCTTTAGCCTCAAGGGCTGGGATAATCAGTGCTCTGATTCACAGGGCTAGCAGTTTGCTGTACATATTGATTGTTTTGCTGCAGTGCCATGCTTTTGAGGTAATGGATGCCTGAAAAATCGAAGCTTTTGAAAGCTCCGGGTTCTGGAGTGTCACAGTGGCCTGCAGTGGCCAGTGGTCTGATTGACCTGTTCTGTTTCGAGAACTGAAGATTTTGCAGTGTCATCCGCTGAGAACTTGAGGGAGAAGTGTGTGTCTGAAGACTTGACTGGATATTTGACTGTTTGTGCTCATTGGGAGTTTCCCTTTGACTGTAAACAGCCCCCAGCCCCAAACAAAGATAAACAGAGAGACATACTGATAGACAATAGAGCTGCATGATTAACCGGTTCAAACACCCGCACGATCTTATTCCTAAATGACCACGATTCTGCTATGTCTTTTTTGCATGTTTCACATCGCAAACGTCAACGGAGCGTGAACAGTGTGTATTTTGCCGCCGCCCATATTAATGAATGATGGGTATCCACTGGCGGTAGCGTAAAGCTCAACTTCTATATAGGAATAGAATTTCGCACCAGTGGACACGCACCGTGAGCAGGTTGGCCGCCACAATAGATAGATGGATGGATGGATGGATGGATGGATGGATGGATGGATGGATGGATGGATGGATGGATGGATGGATGGATGGATGGATGGATGGATGGATGGATGGATGGATGGATGGACCGCCGACAGAGATAGACAGACAGACAGACAGACGGATGATGGACCGACAGAGATAGAGATCGACAGATAGACAGACAGACAGACAGACAGACAGACAGATAGATAGACAGACAGACAGACAGACAGACAGACAGTAGTGGTCTAGTATTCATCCCACAAGGGCGTGGCCCCCTAAAGATCTTAACCTCCTGAGATAGACATGTCACCATTCACAGCTGTGAACATGAACAATCTGACAGCTCAACAAGTCCCTGTAGTGTAAACCTGTTGAGAGACACAGAGAAAGATGACACATTTTATCAGGTGTTTGTTTGTTGGCAGCTGTGCGTTGATGCTGAGTTTCCTCATGTCCACATGGAAGTCTCACACCAGCAAACATGAGCCGTCTGCTAATCTATCACAGCTAATGCCTACAGTCAGCCTCTAGCACAAACACTTCTTTTGTGCTGGTTTTGATTTGGATTTTTCTCTAGAAAAGACCTAAACATCTTGTTTGCTAGCTGCTGTGCACCAGCTTCTAGCAAACTAACTGTAAAATCATTTCCACGTGCTAATACGCTAACAATGTATTGACACCCATCTGGACCCGGTACACAGCAGTAACATTTTATGTCACACAAACTGACACAAGACCCTTTGCCGAAATGTTGTTCATTAGCTAATAGCATGCTTTGTTTTGGTGCTAAATGGAAAGCGATAATGGAAACGGCTAACGTTGACGGACATGGCCCGCTCATTCCTTGCATAAACCAAATAGCTAATTACAAAGTGCACCTCCTACGTTTTCAAGATGCACCTGGGGAGAATACTAACAAAGATAGACTGCGATGATTAATGCTGCAGAGTCTGGGTTGTGTCCGAGACAGATGGCCACAGGTGTGAGTGATGTTAGCAGCCAAGCTTATGAATATTTTCCACGGTTGTCGCAGCAAATTGTTTACAAATGGCTGCATTAACGGTTGCATCACACACCAACAATTTCACTTCCATTTTTACACAGATTCACTACTCTACTGATAAGGCATCACTGTTACTATTCAAGGCCCGTTCACACCAAGAACGACAACTATAATGATAACTAACATATTGAGCACGTTTACATGCACACCAGTAAGCTGATAACTCACAAATATCAGCTTATTGAAATAACCAGTTTTCCCCGTTTACAAGCAAACCAGTAATCTGACAACGCAAGTAAACCGCGTTTACATTACTTTAGTAATAAACCGGGTTATTTCCTTGTAGTGACGTCAAACATAATAATTTCCGTATCTGACTCAAAGTATTCCAAATGTTATGTCATTTGTGATGTTAAATAAAGCTTGCAACGTGAAATTTACGGCTCATATTATTCTCTCATGCAGTTACAGATGCAGCATTTTGACTGAACCTCTTCTACTTCTGCTGCATGAGATGAGAACACATTTTTATAATTTTCTGGGTCTTAAAAGAGTCTGTGTCTGTGATATATGTCCTTTCATGCAAAATGCTCACTCTGTCTGGATGCGTTTAAATGTGCTCTAAGTATGCGTTTTTTGTCACCTATCACACATGCGCACTTCAATAAGCCGACAGAAAGCAGGTTAATGTGTTTAAATGCCGCGCAAAATTGGGGTAAGAGGCAAAAAATTACCTGTTTATGCTTAAGCCGTTTATGACCTTACGGGTTTGAAAACGGGTTACCACTTTTACATGACCACTTGCGTTGTCGGCTTATTAAGCATAATCGGCTTAAGAACGTGCATGTAAACACACTCATTGTTCTGAATATAAGACAACACTGATTATAAGACAACCCCCATTTTTCTATATGTACCTTTTGGAAAAAGGCTTTTTGATAGAGAAAATGCTCTCATTTGAACATATTTTCCATATTTTAATTTTTGTATTGAAAGTATGGTAAATACTGGTAAAAATGTTTTTATGCATTCGTAAAATATAGCAGTTTTTGACTAAATTCAAAATGGCCGATGCCCAAAATGGCCAATATGGGAAAATTGGGTATCGTATGACTTGGTAAATTCAAAATGGGGGAAAATTACGTACATTTTATTTCTAGCCCTTACACCATGTCTACACCGGACGTGACCGTGGATTCGACCGCACAGCTAGAAGCTGTCTACACTGGACGCAACCACACAGCTAGAAGTGGTCTACACCAGACGCGACCACGGATGCGACCACACAGCTAGAAGCTGTCTACACCGGACGCGACCATGGATGCGACCACACAGCTAGAAGCTGTCTACACTGGACATGACCATGGATGCGACCGCACCGCTAGAAGCTGTCTACACCGGACGCGACCGCATAGCTAGAAGCTGTTTACACCGGACGTGACCGTGGATTCGACCGCACAGCTAGAAGCTGTCTACACTGGATGCGACCACACAGCTAGAAGCTGTCTACACCAGACACGACCGCGGATGCGACCACAGCTAGAAGCTGTCTACACCGGATGTGACCGTGGATGCGACCGCACCGCTAGAAGCTGTCTACACCGGACGCGACCATGGATGCGACCGCACCGCTAGAAGCTGTCTACATCGGACGCGACCGCACAGCTAGAAGCTGTCTACACTGGATGCGACCGTGGATGCGACTGCACAGCTAGAAGCTGTCTACAGTGGACGCGACCGCGGATAAGACCGCACAGCTAGAAGCTGTCTACACCGGACACGACCGTGGATGCGACTGCACCGCTAGAAGCTGTCTACACTGGACGTGACCGTGGATGTGACCGCACCGCTAGAAGCTGTCTACACCGGACGCGGCTGTGGATGCGACCGCACCGCCAGAAGCTGTCTACACTGGACGAGACCACACAGCTAGAAGCTGTCTACACCGGATGCGACCGCACAATTAGAAGCTGTCTACACCGGATGCGACCGCACAACTAGAAGCTGTCTACACCGGATGCGACCACACAGCTAGAAGCTGTCTACACCGGATGCGACCGTGGATGCGACCACACCGCTAGAAGCTGTCTACACTGGACGTGACCGTGGATGCGACCGCACCGCTAGAAGCTGTCTACACTGGACACGACCGTGGATGCCACCGCACAGCCCGCACAAGTCATATGATACCCAAGTTTCCCATATCAGCCATATTGTCGGCCATTTTGAATTTTGTCAAAAACTGCTATATTTTACGAATACATAAATACATTTTTACCAGTATTTACCATACTTTCAATACAAAAATTTAAATATGGAAAATATGTTCAAATGAGAGCATTTTCTCTATCAAAAAGCCTTTTTCCAAAAGGTACATATAGAAAAATGGGGGTTGTCTTATAATCAGTGTCGTCTTATATTCAGAACAATGAGTGTGTTTACATGCACGTTCTTAAGCCGATTATGCTTAATAAGCCGACAACGCAAGTGGTCATGTAAACGCGGTAACCCATTTTCTTTTATCGGAGTAAGGTCATAAACTGCTTAAGCATAAACCGGTTGGAACTGGTAGTTTTTTGCCTCTTACCCCGATTTTGCGCCGCATGTAAACGCATTAACCGTGGATGTGACCGCACAGCTAGAAGCTGTCTACACCGGACGCGACAAAGTGACCATTGCAAAGCATTTGTCCTTCATGTGAGTACATCATAAATAGAACAAGGCATCAGTTTACTGTCTGGGATTTGTCGTGTCACGCCGCGCCGCATCCTGTGTAGACAACATCACTGCTTTTAATGGGTTATATAGAGACAGAGCGACACGCATCATAATCTGAAAACCACGCCCACCGGGGGCGAAAACAAACTAACCGTCTCCATTGACTTTCTATTGCATGAAGCGGCCTCCTTGTCATTTCTGACTTTTTACAAAAAAAACTAATAATGTCTAAAAGCTGATGTGACAAGATGTGCAGCAAACAAGCTAAAAAACCCAGAACCAAAACCCAGAAGTTTTTATAAGCTGTCGACCCAAAAAAAAAGAGCGTTTAAGGACACAAAAGTGGATTCAGGCAATTGAGACATGCTATATTACACTGAGAACTACGCCCTCTGGAGGGGAACGTAATCAGCAACAGGAAATATAATATATAAAACTGACATTTGGATATTTGACAAAATGTTTACTGCACACATAGGCATACTGAGTGTCCCAAAATTGACCCATTTTCCCTGCTGAAGCTTTACATCTTGTTTGTATGTTTGTGCTATTTTTATATATTTTAATGTATATATTGAATATATATTTTACAGTATATTTTTACTTCTTTTTTTCTGCCTGATGTTTTATACAGTGTGATTTCTAGTGACACCAAAGAGAATTGAAAAATTACAAAACAGGTTTCCTGAACACTCCCCTTGTTTGCCATTGGTCAGGTTGCCCCGCCTTATATAGATGCCATTGGATGAGCGCTTGTTGCTATGGTGAACTGCTCAGAATTCTCACTGGGTATCAAACAGAGCAATGTTTTGAACTTGTGTCAGTGTTTGTACTCTTTCGGGAAATTAACCAATGAATGCAAGTGTTTTAACATCAAAAGTGCTCTTCATCTTTATAATTAAAGTTGGCATGAAACAGTTGCAACAGTCTGTTTTTCCTTATTGTGATGTATATATCCGAGTGAAACGGGTCTGTGTACGTTGCGTTCATTCGTTTTTCGATTTATTATTGAAAATTATGTAGACGGACCGAAACGGCTCCTTGAACAAGAAAGAAATCTAGGGCGGGACTTGATTTTGTCCAAGGGGAATTGATTGGATGATTTCTCTGGTTGTGGTTTGCTATTGGTGGATCTCAGTTCAAGTCCTACCCTACATTTGTTTCTTGTGCGAGAAGCCGTTTCACTCAGATATACAACACAAAATCACAACAAATACTCTAGGCAACTATTTAGTCATGATTAAATGTCATTGCGTAGCCCTTTATGTGGTTAATGTTGCTAACAGCTGGCTTTCTTACTGTATTAATACGATGACATACTGTGCAGAGACTTGAGATTTGAATCCTTTGAGCTCTTTTATTATGGACTGAAGGTTTATTATATGCTGTTGGTTGCATTCTGCAGCAGTGTGTTGAATCTGCTGGGAGGCAGAATTTCTGAGATGTTTTGGACATCAGCCAGTGAAATTGATGGCCCAGACCTTTGTGTACTAAAAGTTCCAGTCTTTATGTTCCACCTCATCTAAAAGATATGGCCTTCAACATGGCATAGTTGCTGTGAAAATGCGATTCGATGCATTAGGAACACAGTGAAGTACTTTTTCAGAGTCAAAAAGTCAAGTGTGTGTGAGCACAGCCTACAGTATGTTGACAAAAAAGAACTGACATTTGGATATATATTTCAAGAGGAAAGTTTTAAGTGTAAGTTCTTATTATGAATGTACAAAAACTACTTGGGCCAGGACACCCCCTGGGGGTAAGATGCCCCCTAAAACACTTAAAACTTTCCTCTTCACCAAAGGGGGCACTATATTCCACCTCACCACATTTATTGACTACCTATGCTTTTCTTAATTGTGATATTTTATCAGAATAGCACATTTCGTGTGATGTATTTGTCCTGAACACACACACACACACACACACACATACAATCCAATCAAAATTTATTCAGAAACCTTGAACATTTTCTCACATTACCAGAGTTTATTCGCTATTGGAAATGGAAATTTAGAAATTTTAGAAAATGGTAATAAAATATGACAAGAACTCAGAGTTAAACTGCGTCAGAATAAATTAATCTTGATGATGTCAGATGACTTTGATAGAGAGGGGTGTAATGGATTACAATCAACCAATCAGCTGTTATATTTAAGTACACAATTAGATCATACCAATTTAGCTCAACCAATGACCAAGCAATGCTTCATTTTGTTCAGTCTGTGGTGTCAAAGGTCGCATTAGCAATTAAAGAAAAACACTTCAGCAAAACATGGTCAGGTCAAAGTGTCTGAATAATATTGGTCCCAAATTTTTATAAATTTTACTGTTAGTCACTGTATATTTGGGTATAACATGTCACAGTTCCTCACTTATCCTCACTTACATAAATTAATTATAGAGTCCTGAACCCACTAGTAAAAAATTATATCTGGTGTAATTTTTGCTTTGAATGTATATATACAGTATCAAAAAACTGTTATGTATATATATATATATATATATATATATATATATATATACAAATGATTACATTTTCAGGGAATATATTTTCTTTTAAAGTTTTTTCTTACCCTATTGGCATATTGTTTCTGATCTTATTATCTAATTTACTATAATTTATAATAACATTTTTCCCAACTAATATTTGTGTTTTGTCTATTTCAGGATGGTACAGAGGTTTTCCACCAAGAAACCCACTATAAAGGTAAACTGATGCATTGTTCGTACTCAATAATATGGATTCTACAATCTGTCCAGTTTGTTTGTTTGTTTGTTGACCCTGTTTGAATGTCAAGTACACAGCAAAGATTTACTGTAGAACTGTTGTTTTTCAACTGGTGAATGACCCATGCTTGTTCTGAGCAGGGGATAAGCAGTTTTTTTGCAGATTTATCTTTGATAAAAAATATGAGTTCATCCAATAAGACAAACTGACTCCCATACAAAAATGAAACCCATAATATCTTGCCTTGCAACAGTTGTCTTTTCTACAGGAAGATAGTTGAAATTACTTGTTTTGTTGATGTTTTGTTCAATGCTACAACAAATTAAATCAATACATGCATTTTACAGTAAATGCCCTTTGACTGGTTGGAAATATGTAACAGTGATCTTTCTAAATTTTGGCAGCAAGGGACCCTCTTTGCAGTGCTCACTCAATGGCCGCGTGGGCTATTGTTTTTACTGTTGAATGTAATGCAGCCTTTCTAAAATACTCAAAAATATGACCATTTCATGCTGAAAAAAACTAGAGAAGGAATAGACAATAAAGAATACAAGTGTCTTAAATTAACGTTTTATTGTAAATAAAACATTAACAAATTTCTGTGCCAAACGTTCATATAACCACTTAATTTGATGGACATTGGAGATTTGTTTACAGGATGAATTTCTGTGTAAATGGTTCGCTAAAAACATAGCACATGCATTGTTCCTTCATCCAGCAAACACATTAATTTAAGAAACAAATTTTTAGTAAAACCAGTCTTGCGTGTATTGACACATCATGCAGTGCCGACAAATTCGTCTTCAGAACAAATTTATGTGCAAATTGTTCGCAAATCCTTTCTTACGTAAATTGCGGCATCATGCAGCACAAATGCATTTAAGAAACTAATTTCTGAGCAAATTTTCTACAAAACCTCTTTTACGTAAATTTATGCATCATTCAGTGCCGACAAATTCATCTACAGAACAAATTTATGTGCAAATTGTTCGTGAAACCTTTCTTACGTAAATTACTACGTAAATTGTTGCATCATGCAGCACCTACATATTTGTGAAACATTTACATAACACCTAATGTTATTTTTATGTATTATTTGAAGATATATGTAAAATAATTTTGTCTGTAGACTTGAATCTTA
This sequence comes from Paracanthobrama guichenoti, assembly GCA_018749465.1. NCBI lineage: Eukaryota > Metazoa > Chordata > Actinopteri > Cypriniformes > Gobionidae > Paracanthobrama > Paracanthobrama guichenoti. The sequence continues at coordinate 24,174,616 of CM031964.1, forward strand.
TTCTGTTAGGGCTGCAGACTAACATTTTTAATTTTACAGTTAATTTAATCATAAAATAGTTTTGCATTGATAAGTGCAGTTACTAATAATACTACGTTTGTTTATTGGAAATTTGACAGTAAAGCACTGAGCTTGAATTTAGATGTAGATAAAAATAACTTTTATCAACAATAGTCGTGCAAAAACCAAATTTTTATAGGGAAAATTTGAATATCCTCCTCTTATTAAATGTACCATTGTTCTTTTATAGTATCACACTGAAATGACCGACAGCTTCAGTGATTATAAAAGAAGTGCCCTTTTCTTACTTTCTGTGTAATTCAGTCACAATTTGAAGAAACATTTTTTTTTTTTTTTGCATGAGACTTTGTGATTCCCTACTTTTTTCCATTTATTAGGTATTGGAAATAGCTAAGTCAATAAGTGATCCTCTGCTGCCATCTACTGGTTGTAGTGGCGATTTCATGTCTTTTTTTGAAGGGGTCATGAATTGAGAAATCAACTTTTCATTCAGCCTTTGGTATATAAAAGTTAATTGTGATGTAAGAATATCCTGTACGTTTCGGAGCTGATAGTCAAGCGTCCTTGATAGTCAGAGAAAAGCTTTTATTGACACCAGGCCCAGAAAACGATCGATCTCAGAATGTGCCAAGCCAATGTGGCCCAAGTATTAAAAAATAACATTCCAATCAATGGATGAGAGATAAATCATTGTGTTTGTTTGATAAAGACGTTTTGCGAGCCCTGTGGGCGAATCATTCCAGTTACCATTTCTCCACATGCTTTCAAATCAATTCCTCACGTGTACTCACGGGGGAGCCAAAGCTCATTATAATATGCAAAACTTATCCAATCATAGCAGTGGGCGTTTACTTCCAAGTCTTCAATGCGGCACGCCCATTAAAACCCAGCGTTCCATGAGAGAGGCTCAAAACCAGGGTAGAAAATAGCCTATTACTTATACATTATGATGTTTTTGAATGTAAAAACCACGCAAACGTCATAAGTTGATCTCAGACAACAGTATATATAAAAAAAAAAGCCAGTTCATGACCCCTTTAAATAAAAGTGTTTTCTTACGAGCTGATCTCGATCACGTGACACCATTACTACACAATGCTGGGAGATCCAGTGAGAAAGCGTTTGAATTTGCCACAGTTTTAATAATATCACTGCAAGATATAATGAGATTCATTCAAATTCAGCGCAGAATTCTCTGTTATAAACCATATCAGATCAAATAGTGCTGACGTGGAAACCATTGTTCCATGAACGAACAAGCTATATATAAGGCTTTTCAGTCCACAAATCACCAACATTCACCATAGAGTTAATGTAGTAACACTAACTGTAACCATGATATTGTGGCAGAAATAGTCGAAGGATTTTTTTACAGTATTCCTCTCAGGGTTCGTACAACCTTTTGAGAGTGAAATCCAAGCACTTTTCATAGGCTTTCAAGTGCTTCACAATATTTCCAGCATTTTATTATCCAATTTTAATGTTATTTTTAATGTGATGATTCTTCAAACTAAAAGTTTAAAGATTGTAGGAAAACACGTCATAGCAAACGGTTTGCGCAGCTCAAACGTGTAGTGCGGTTTCGTTCCACTTTCGTTTTGTTTGCCGTTTGATGTGCAACAGAAATGGCAGTTCAGTTGGCCAATGTGGTGGGAGCACGGGTGCGACCTTTAACCAAATTTAGTTGCACAGGGAAAAAAAATGCAAAATGCGATCATTTGGTCGCAGCTTTGCATGTGTAATGACTCAACTGCTCTGTGTTTAGTGTTATCTGGGGACATTTTGAAATACACCTTCTCTTTGACTCTTAACTTAACTTAGCAATAACATCTATTAGAAGTGGCAGCGAGCAGCTATACTTCATGGACAAGATTGTGCACTTTATTCTGCTTTTCCTGACCTTAAGAGCCAGGTTGAGAGAAGGACATGACAAACCACTAATATTCAGTTTATAAGGCAGTTTTTCTTGTGAAGGAGGGGAGAGTGTCTCAGATTTTGTACGCCACAGTTGTTTTCTTCTGGAGCACAAAAGCACAGGCAGGTATTACTGCAGGCGCCATGTTGAGCTTTTTTGTTGCCTTTTCTCGGTTGAAAATGGTCTCTTTCCACATCTATACTATGGCACAATTTCTTAAACCTCACTAGAATGTACAGGGAATCACCACATAATACATCAGAACAGCATTAAATAAAGCTTCAGTTGTTTTAATACATTTTTACAGTATAAAGTGAGTAGCAGTCTCAAGTCTTATTATCGGATAGCACTATTCAAATATGCCAGATTCAGCCATATGTTGATAGATCTATATCCAATAGCTGACATTTTCCAACAATTTTCTTTTGTGTGAGTAAAGATCACCCTACAAAGGACAGCCAAAAAGTTTTATGCATACGGTGACCTTTACAGAGCTACGGCTAAACTATGAAGAAGCCCTCATCCAAACCAGCAAAAGATAAAGACCTTCAGGCAAAAGATTCTAGAAATCACATGTACGAATGAACAGGAGCGTTGTTTTGATGTGACCTCTCTGAGTACATGAGTTTTCTGTAGAATGGTCACCTGGCAGATACTATGAGGTTAGGTGAAAGTCAAGTTTTTAATATTGTTTATGTATGTCTATGTGGTGTTTTAAATATGCTTGAAGACAAACCATGTGCAAATTTATCAGTCAACACCACTGATGAGTATTTTCTCTTTAAAACTGCAGTGTACCAAAGACAGTATCAAAAACGCGGTTTGAAACCGCCCCTCACTCTCAGAAAAAAAGGTACAGTGGAGGTACAATTTTGTTCCTTGGGGAACAAAACGTATAACTGTATCTTTAAAGGTACACAACAATTATACCATTGTTTTCCTCTACTTAGAGCAGGGGTAGGCAAGTTCGGTCCTAGTGAGTCGCTGTCCTGCAGAGTTTGGCTCCAATCCATTTCTTATTGAGAATTAATACTCTATACACTCCCCACCCCCCACCCCCACCCCACCAAGACAAATTCCTTGTGTGTGCAAGCACACTTGGCAATAAAGCTCTTTCTGATTCTGAATTAACAGGCTTAGATGTTGATGTTTTATTGAAAATGTTTGCTCACCATTATGGTGATCAGTATTTCCTTTAGTTGGGCAGTTTGACTCTTGGCTTTTTATGTGAGTTTGTGGTTTTTGTTACAGTGTTAACAAAACACATACTCTGTTCATATATATATATAAAAAAAGCCATAAACTAAAATTGTTGTCATGAAACATGTTCACCAACAATATTCACCAACAATGCTTTCTTGCCTTCAGCAGGCATTCTGAATTTTGATTTTTAAATACATTTTAGGGGGAAGAAACCATTTAGACACACACATATATCAAGAATCAGCATATGAATCTCAACAATGGTGACATACTTAATGCTGCAATGCATGCTGGGAGCCATGAGTTTTACACTGTGGTGGTTTAGTAGGGTTGGAGCTAAACTCTGCAGGACATCAGCTCTCTAGGACCAAACTTGCCTACCCCTGACTTAGAGGTACAAAAATATACCCATAAGGGTATCACCCCAGTGATGGTACAGTTTTGTACTCTTTTTTTCTTTTTTTTTGAGAGTGGTTTCCTACCGTCACAAACATGTAACCAATCACGTCACGAGCTGGGCGGGGCTTTTCTCCAATGACTTTCAATATGGCTGAATTAAAACAGTATTTTCACTTGCCATTGTGTAGTGCATTGAGTGTTGAGCGAGTGGATCAGGTATTCCGAGCTGGTGTGAGTGTGCGGAGGCGGGGCTAATTTGCATATTCATGGATCTGTGTATACTAAATGAAGCAAGGGTGTAGAGTTACATTCAAGCTATTTTAAGGCATAAAGAAATTGTTACAAAAAACTTTTAAAGTGTCAATTTAATTATCAGAGATGTTTTTTTAGGGATAAAATTATTGACTGCATAGGGACGTGCAGCAGGACCAGCTTAAAGAAAACACTGAACCAGACTTTTTAAATGTTCAGCAAGCAATCTCATTGGCTGCAGGATCAGCAGAGGCCAATCAGCCTCAGATTGTCTAGCTTGTGCTAGAGTTTCATGACTGAACTAGATATTCATACATCAATTTCAAATTCAAATTCATTATACATCCAAATGTGTTTTCTAAACTTTTTATTCATTTTCTAAAAATCAATAACTCAAAGACCAAAAAATCTGTGTGTTACACATAAAAGGAAAGTGCTTTTAGGAGATACATATTTTCTGTGTATCTGCACTATTGTTACAGTACTGGTAGGCAGTATAATAGCCTTTTTGCATGTGTTTTAGGTTGATACTAGTAAGATTCTTAAAAGACAGAGAGGAAAAGCTGTACCTTTTCCAGAAAGTGCTGATGATAGTGACGGCAATGCATCAGAAAATAAGGTCGTAGTAAGAAAGGAAGAAGTCGAAGCTCAAGGAGGATAGAAGCAGTGAGGGTGAGGACAGAGATGAAGACTATAAGTCAGATTGTTGTGGAATTCAGGCATTATCCTATGTCAGTTTGTAAGATGTGATCCACACTACAACCGGAGGTCAGGAAAGATGCCTCTGTCTATTGGCCTCACTACACTGACAAGCTAATGCTTTAAAATGAGAACTAAACGGGTCAAAATCAAGTTACGTGTGTGGGCTACACTGAAAATGAAGAGTCTTGTTGATTTTCACTTGTGCTACAATCATTGTTTTGGATATCCAAGAAAGAAACAATGCTAAAGATTTTTTTTTAATGTTTTTTGAAACACTAACTGCGTTCACACCGACGGCGGCGAGAGCGTCAAAGTGGCCGGAAGTCATTCATTTTCAATGGGAGCCGGCGGCGAGCTCCAGTGAGAGCAGCGTGTCTTGGACGATTTGGGCATCAAGGAGAGTTGAAATCAGGTCAACTTTATGGCAATGAGCTATGACACAGTTCGGCGGCAACCAATCGGAATGTAGAAGTGCTCCACTTGAGAGGATTCCAGAGAACGCAGTCCTGTTAACTTTGGTTCCGACCACATTAGTTCCCAAGCAAAATGGAGGAGAAGTTGATCATGATATACATAGCCTGAATCAATATGTTAAACTTAAAAAACTGAGTACAAAACTGTACCTTTTAAGGTACAAGTGGCCGTCACTGGGGTGGTACCCTTAATAGGTACCCTATTTTTGTACCTCTAAGTCAGGGGTAGGCAAGTTCGTTCCTAGAGAGCTGCATGTCCTGCAGAGTTTAGCTCCAACTCTACTAAGCCTCCACAGTTTAAAACTCATGGCTCCCAGCATGCATTGCAGCATTAAGTCACCATTGTTGAGATTCATATGCTGATTCTTGATATCTGTGTGCGTCTAAACGCTTTTCCCTCTTGTGTGCATCTAAACTCAAAATCAAAATTCAGAATGTCTGATCTGTGGCAAGAAAGTATTGTTGGTGAATATTATTTATTAACATTTTTAGTCAGTGATGAGTTTAGTCAAACATTTTTCTTCACAGCTTTTTTTTTTTTTTAACACTGTAACAAAAACCACAAACTCGCATAAAAAGCCAAGAGTCAAACTGCCCAACTAAAGGAAACGCTGATCACCATAATGGTGATCACCATTTTCAATAAAACATCAACATCTAAACCTGTTAATTCTCAATAAGAGCTTCTATAGACGTCTTTCAGGGTTGGAGCCAAACTCTGCAGGACAACGACTCACTAGGACCGAACTTGCCTACACCTGCTCTAAGTAGAGGAAAACAATGGTATAATTGTACCCTAAGGACCAATTGTGTACCTTTTGAAGGTACAGTTATACCTTTTGTTCCCCAAGGAACAAAATTGTACCTCCACTGTACCTTTTTTTCTGAGAGTGTATGAGCAAACTCAGACATTGTTTCATATCTCACTCTGGCCATCCGTTAGGCGCAGGTGTGCCACGCCGCATGCCAGTTGACACTTTACTCGAGGTGAGAATCCATAGGGCTGCCTTTGTGTTCACTATATGTGTGCATGCCATGTGGCAAGACTTCAAAGTGCCTGCCGGAGGTGCCCGGGATGCCCACTGTAAGCAGAGTTCTGAGCAGTGCGGTCGATGGCCAATCCTTGCTAATCTTCTGTAGAGGTGACACTGAGCTGGCACCTGTTCCTGAATTCATGTGCCAAGCCTGCACTGTGAGAACCACAGGGTTGTACTCACAGTGTGAATGAGGTGGGAAACTCGTGCCATTACCTGGAGCTGCGAGGAAAAGCTTGCCACCCAAACTGCTCAGAATTCCTGCTTTCAAGAATGTGATTTCAAACATGAGGTGTGAAAATCAATGTCCACAGTTGGCAAAGTAGAATGAGTTTAAGTTTCAGCTCTGTAAATAAAGGCACTAAAGAACAAAATGTGTACAACCATTATTGCGTAAATTGATGTAGACTGCCCGGCCAAAAAAAAAAAAAAACGCTGTTTGGATTTAAATAGGCAAATGCTAAAGAGTCTATGATTGGATCATTAGTGCAGTGATTATTATATTTCTAGCATGTTATATGTTTGACAACAGTTTGTCTAATCCTAATTGGAGTGTGTAGCTTTTCACTTCTTAAACCCATGTAGGAAGACACATCATGGCCATATTCCAGGATGACAATGATAATTTTCACACATGAATCGGCACCTCTGAGTCCAGACTTTAAATTCATTGAAAGTCTTTGGGATGTGCTGGAGGAGACTTTACAGAGTGCTGGACTCTTGCATTGTCAAGACAAGATCTTGACCAAAAATTGATGTACCTCTTGATGGAAATAACATCATAACATTTATTTCCATCAAGAGGTGTATCAGTTTTTGGTCAAGCTCTTGTATTGACAGTGCAAGAGTCCAGCAAATGAAACGCTACACACTCCATCAATTAGTGTTAGAAGAACTGTTGACAAACATATAACATGCTAGAAACATAATAATCACTGCACTAATGATCCAATCATAGACTCTTAAGCATTTGCCTATTTAAATCCAATTGTGGCCAGGCAGTTTATAATGCACATAATTGTATAAACATGTTTGTTTTTAGAATTAATTTTTGTGTAAAATGTTTTCAAAACCGTTCTTACATAAATGTTCTACATGCAGCATCCTCACATTTGTTTACAGAATGAATTTCTAAAATGTTCATAAAATAATTTGCATGTAAATTAAACAATTCCTAAAACAATTCTAGTGTAACTTTTACATTTTTGCTAAAGAGCAAATGTCTGTTGGTAAAACCATCTTTTTAAACGTAAATTGTTAACACACCACATTCTCTTATTCAAACGTAAATTGCCTCATCATTCAGTCCAAATACATTTGTCAATTGTAACACTTAGGGCCTTGCGCCAACGCAAACCCTCTTTTGTCAGGATTTATTAAAGACATGCAGTGAAAGATTAGAGCTGAAAAGGCATGGAGAGGGTTATTTTTGCAGCCGAACTTATTGCATATGCATTTGTAGAAGTTTACCTTTCAGACACAACATTTATAGGAGGAGAGTATTTAAATGAATAATGCGAGGTGATTTGCAAAGGTTTGCGCTTGTCAGTGGTCACTGGTGTTTGCCCCCCCTTTTAGTAAATCTGTCCCTTGGGCTCAGTTTACACCTGGTATTAAGATACATTTTGGTAAATTGGATCATAAGTGGACAACGCTAAATACAGGTGTAAATGGGGTCTAAAACGTTTTGAGCGTCTCCACTTTCCACCACTTCCAGAGGTACTCGAAAACGCATTCGACCGGATTGGTTTCATAGTGTAAACACTCAACTGGTTGAAAGCGTTTGAACAGCCACGAAAACGTAAAAGTAGCCACCTACTGATCTAACACATAAACATTATGGGAAGAGCGCTAGCCAGACAGGGATTAAACTTTGTCGGCTGTGCACCTAAGTTTGGTCTGAAGATGGCAAACGTACCAAGCACAGTGTTCTCTCTCCATTCTTGATTTCTAACACACACTCACAGCATTCGGCTGGTCTTGTGGCTGTCAGAGCAGAAACTAAAGCTGATGCTCTGTGTTTTTCCGTCGTCTCTGGTCGCGTTCATATGTAAATCGCGTAAGCTTATTTCATCCATTAGATCTAAAAAAAACGAAAAAAAAAGCCCATACATTTACCCGCCCACAGACCAAAAAAATCAGGACAGAAGTGGTTGCAAGTGGACAAAAGAGACGGACTAAAACACCAGGTGTAAACGGGGCCTTTGTTAACAGAACAAATTTCTGTGTATGTCTTTGGCAAAACCTTTCACACAAACTGAAAGACGAGTCGAAATTATTATCTGTCTGTGATTGACAGCATAACACGTGTGCTGTTGAGAAAGCTCAAGTTGCATCTAACCCGTAATGTTCCCGTAAGCTGCTTTTACAGGTGTTCGTTATAATGTGTGATCTCATTATAGTTGCATGCAAGTAGTATGTCATTTACAAGAGGTTTGTTAAACAGGTATTTGAGCTCTGCTACCGTCCTGTGAGTATTTGCATGGTGAGGCAACATCACGCCGCGAGTAATCTCTTTGCTTCTCTCCCTCGATCAATTATTTTCATCAGAAATGTTCCACCCACTCTTGTCTGCCTACACGCTGACACCCCAGAGCCCACAGGGCAGCGTCAGGAATGTGTCTCGAACCGCTGATGGAAACGAGGAGAGAGAGAGAGAGAGAGAGAGAGAGAGAGAGAGAGAGAGGAGAGAAAATGGAACTTGAGAAGAAGTCAAATCATTCAATCACAGGCAGATTTGTTTGCCATTATTTATGGATTTGTTTGTCAGAAAGAAATAGTGAGAGGTAAAGATTATTCAGAAGTCAGCTTGAATCGACGAGCTCATTTAGAAAGCTTACGCTGCCTTACCATAATTGGGATAAATAGACAAATAACAAGTAAATTGTATTTTTGTGATGGCTATTTTATATATATATATATATATATATATATATATATATATATATATAATATAGTATACAGTACACTGTAAAACAAAATATTGTTGGTTTAACTTAAAAAGTAAGTAACCTGGTTGCCTTAAAATGTTGAGTTCATTGAAATAAAAAATTTGAGTTAATACAATGAAGGAAATGGGTTTAATAAATAGAAACTCAAAAATATTATTGCGTCTGAACTACATAAATAAAAAAATAAAAAAGTGATAAATCATGAAAATAGCACAATTTGGCATTATAACAAATAAAACACAATATGCTTACAAAATCTTTTAATATTTGAATAAAGGGTGATGTCAATTCTCTAAAATGTTCATTGTATTAACTCAAATTTTTAATTTCAATGAACTAAAAATTTTAAGGCAACCAGGTAACTTAAATATAACTTTAAATATTTTTAAATAAAAGCTAGAGGTGTAAATCGGATGGTTCGTCATGATACGATATGATATCAATTCTCAACGATATGATATTTGCCGATACCTCAAAAAAATCAGTGATATGATTGCAATTATTTTCAACAGATAACCAAATTACAAGCAACAGCACAAATAAATACAATAAAACAAAGAAACAAATTAAATAATCAGTGCTTTTCAGGTTTTTCAGGTAGGTCTAAGAGGTTTTCAGGCACAGAAATTATAAAAAAAGTAATGAAGTATATAATAACACTGCTTAGTCTTCACTGTATAAATTAAATATAGATTTATAATATTAAAGTCATAAAAGTTATTCATTAAAGAGCAGTGAGAGATTTTCTCTTTTGTCTTTTGTTGTTTGATTAATGACAGACAGTAGCAGGTTTATTAGGCTGCCGTCACTTTAAGAGAGAATGCACTGATCCATGAATATACTGATACACATGCCCAGGTGAGTTTAAGCGAGAATACACACATTAGCACCAGTAATGCATAGATGGACATTGTGGAAAGATGTGGAGATGTGGATATTAAAAAAATATAGGTATTGATTTTTGTACACATTGCATTGATACATCGTATTGTTAGTCATTTGATCGATATATAGATCCATATCGATGTATTGTTACACCACAAATAATAGCTATGTAATATATATACACTACTGATATATGATCTTTAATCTTTAGTATCACTGATCAATTTAATTCATCCTTTCTGAATAAAAGTTCATTTCTTCCCAAGCTTGATCCCAAATTTATGGATGCTTGTTTCTGCCAGAAAATAAAACATTTTAAAAGATAATTGCAATAATTTTATCTCGTAATTGTGAGTTTACATCTCACAATTCTTACTTTATATTTCCCAATTCTGACTTTATTTCTCCCAATTCTGATATTATAACTCCCAATTCTGACTTTATATCACGCAATTCTGAGAAAAAAGTCAGAATTGTGAATAAAAAGCACAATTACCTTTTTTTTTTTTTTTTTTATTCTGTGGTGGAAAAAACTTCCATACAAATGTTATTTTATTTTTATTTTTTTACATCATGATAGTATTTGTCTATGCTGATAATTTCCTGACAAGATAATTTTATTTTATTTTATTTTATTTTACATAAATAATTATATTTTACATATATAACAGACATAACATTATTAATAATGTTATAATATTTATAATATTTATTAAAAATATATATTTAATTATTATATTTGATTTGTTCTATTATTAAGAAGAGAATTTGAGGATTGAGTGCATGATTAATTTGTCATTAAGATTTTTAAGCTATTTTATCTTATCTTATTTTATTCTAATTTATTTTTATCTTATTTTATTATGCTAATGAGAATCTGGTGGTTGAAGGTGTGCGAAATTGTCATTAAGATTTTAAGCTATTTTTTTATTTTTTTTTATTCTAATTTATTTTCTTATTTTTGCAACATAATGAGAATGTACTTGCCTGCACTTTTAACCAAAGTGACTTTTAAGTACACATTTTATTAGTTCATGCATTTCCTGGGAACTGAACCCATGACCTTGGCATTGCTATCTAATTGGCTTGACTTCTAACATTAATTCAGTTTGAATGTTGCCCGACCTCACATCATCTAGCAAAAAAAGAAGACATGACACATTTAACTGCCTTAAAGACAAGAAAAACAAACAGCCTGCAAGATTAGCACAGACAACACACAATGAGCCAAACAATATGTGCGGGTTTGATTGACATGCGGGTAAAGATTTCTGAATGCCTGTGCAGCTGATTCTTGACTAAAAGTACTGACAAATACACAAAACACGCTTGCGATATAATGAAAGCTTTTACAGAGCATTTTGTCCAAGACATACTACTTTTTTTTTTTTTTTTTTTTGCTAAATTACACAGTTTTCACTCGCATGCTACAATTATGTCAATTTCATTCTCTATTGTGCAAACTCCATGACAATAGATAGGGTGTGGGAAGTGTTTATAAATCATTTCTACTCTTTTGGAGTCATTGAATTACTTGGACGCACTTTAGTATAGAGTATTTTGTATTTATGGCAGCCCAGATGAAAGTGAAGACAAGCCATACGCCCACAAACTTCTATATACAGTACTATTCAAAAGTTTGAGGTTGGTAAGTTTTTAATTCTTATGAAAGAAGTCTCTTCTGATCACCAAGGCTGTATTTATTTGATCAAAAATACAGTAAAAACTGTAATATTTTGAGAAAATTATTATAATATAAAGTAGCTGCTTTCTACTTGAATATATTTTAAAATGCAATTTATTCCTGTGGTGCAAAACTGAATTTTCAGCATAATTCCTCCAGTTTTCAGTGGGTCCTATAGAAATTATAATAATATGCTGGTTTGATGTTCAAGAAACATTTCTGATTATTATCAGATTATTTGATGAATAGAAGTTTCAAAAGAACAGCGTTTACTTGAAATTTAAGTCTTTTGTAACATTTAATGGACCTTTGCTGAATAAAAGTATACATTTCTTTAAAAAAACAAACAATTGTACTAACCCAAAACTTTCGAATGGTAGTGTAGGTAAATATTTTGTTATAACCTTGAAATAAATGTTTTTTTTAGATTTAATAAATCACTTATAGTTTATTTTATACCATTGTTTTCTATCATAATACATAATTTGTCATGATTTACGAAACGAGCAGGTCATTCCCTTATACATGACTCATTAAAGGGGTACTTCAGCAATGGGAAGATGAATGTGTATTTAAATTGGGTCAGAAATGTGAAATCATTTTAGAAGTTGGTGCTTTCTAGACTGAGAAAAGCCAGAAAATGTGGATGAAAGACAACAACTCCCAGAATGCACTTGCTTCGCTGCCCTACGAGGCCACTCCCAAAGCCATGGCTACTGGTTATCACTTGCCCACCGCGGCACCGCCCCCACCGTCGTGTTCATTTTTATAGTAATAAAATCATTTAGTTCAGTTAGAGAATGTCAATAGTGTCTGTTCACAAACGCAGTCAGATTTCATTCATCACGAGAGTGAAGAGCTGAGCTGAGCATGTGTTCATTCACAGCACGTGTTCAGTCTGGCGCGTTTTCGGCCGTGCGCATTCACATTCTGTGAGTGAGATCCCACCCCCTATGGGCGGCTTGAAAACATGCAGAACTAACTCCTACTACTGGCTGTAGTCTTTAGCCTCTGGGCAAAAAATCCTCAGATCACGCAAAATTATGATATTTGCGTCATCGGAGGCTTTTTTCCAGACATAACATACATAAATCTCTCGTCTCAGGGGGATATGAGGGGGGAAGCATGATCATTCGAATATACTACCGGATTTCTACTGATACAAATCTTAATGCTAATCGCTGAAGTAACCTTTTAAATACGAAGCCTTGTACAGTCAATTTTCAAATTCTTCACTTCAAATCAAACGTTGTTTTATTGTGATTCATCTCTAAAGTTGCTTTGATTCATGATTTACAACCGTTTATATAAGAAAACCGCAGGTTTTTAGACGTCCCACGCTGAAATCTGGGACGTTCTTTTCCACAGAACGAGGGTTTCTATTCCAGAATCCAGGCCACAGTCGGCCGGGTCTCCGGAGAGAAATTCCTGCCGATTAGAACAGATCATTACTCCTCATGGCAGAGGGAAAAGCAACCTGCAGCGCATAGGGAGAGAGGTCAAGAGGGGGGACGGAGGGGAGCGAGTCTGTTAGACGGCCCTTCGCACAAAACCTGCCTCTTTATCAAGATGAATGAGGGCAGGGAAAGATAGCTTTGTTACTCGGATGAATTTAAACCTGACATATTGGTGTCTCTGCCTTGTCATCGTCTCTATTAAAGCCTCTCTAGAGGTCAGTCGGCAAATCTTGATTTCCTGTAGATGTTTATGGCTGTGAGCTCCTTCAGTTTTATCACGTGTTTTGCACACTACTTCAATTAAGTGTTTAACAAACATAGATCAGTAGTTCAGGTATAAATATGCTCACCAAAGCTGCATTTATGTGATCAAAAATACAGTTAAAAAATAGTAACTATTATTGTAATTTAAAATAGCTGTTTTATATTTTAATATATTTTAAAATGTAATTTATCCCTGTGATCAAAACTGAATTTTCATCATTACTCCAGTCTTCAGTGTCACATGATCCATCAGAACTCATTCTAAAATGATTTGCTGCTCAAGATTGTGCTGCTTAAAGGTGGGGTAAGTGTTATTTCAAAAATGCTTTAGAAAAGTGTCTCGGGCCGAGTACCAAAACAAATTGATAGCCAATCAGCAGTAAGGGGAGTGTCTACTAATGACGGGAAGAAGAGAGCGCTCAGTGCATATCATTATTCAAAAGACACGACACAGGACAGAAAGAACTCAAGGAGTGAAGGCCGGGGTTGCTTTATTTCTTCTCGATAGGCAAGTAACATTGATTTTGTTTTGTTTCACAGAACTAATATATGCTGGCTTTTGAATATGCTCGTGTTTCATGTTCGCTTGTCCATTTGCAATCGTATCGTCGTTCACTTCAGCGATGATAAAGACCCATTCATTTCCACACCGTATAAGCCTGGAGCGTCTAAACCTCCTCACTGTCTGTTTCAAGCGTCAGCTCGCAGTGTGTCTGGAAAGTAAGACAATAAACTCCTAATATATGTTTGTTTCCTTTGGTTCCGCTTTTAGTGATCAATATAACTCTCTAATCTTGCCACAATTGTAGTATGTTCGTTAGCTGGACTGTCACGCTCGTGCTATCGAGTTGTTCATGAGAACTGTGTTTGTGTTTTTGGGATGTAAGGGATGACTTTTTCATTTAACATTCGACCTGGATTACCATAGTAACACACATTGCTTTCACTTATTGATGGCATCGTACCCTCAGCCAGCTGGCACAGCAGATTCCTCCATAGTCGTTTGTTGCATACGTATGTGTAGGGCGGAGGTATCAAAATAGGGGCGTGACCCTTTTGGGGTAGGGGCCTGCTTGTTTTGGTGACTTGAAAAATCAACATCGGTTACCAGAAAGCACTTACCCCACCTTTAATATTTTTGTGTGTGTATATATATATATATATATATATATATATATATATATATATGCACTCACCTAAAGGAGTATTAGGAACACCATACTAATACTGTGTTTGACCCCCTTTCACCTTCAGAACTGCCTTAATTCTTAGAATTAAGAATTAATCTTAGAATTAATCTTAATTCTTAAGAATGGGTACATGGTGGTCATAAAGGGATGGACATGGTCAGAAACAATGCTCAGGTAGGCCGTGGCATTTAAACGATGCCCAATTGGCACTAAGGGGCCTAAAGTGTGCCAAGAAAACATCCCCCACACCATTACACCACCACCACCAGCCTGCACAGTGGTAACAAGGCATGATGGATCCATGTTCTCATTCTGTTTACGCCAAATTCTGACTCTACCATCTGAATGTCTCAACATAAATCGAGACTCATCAGACCAGGCAACATTTTTCCAGTCTTCAACTGTCCAATTTTGGTGAGCTTGTGCAAATTGTAGCCTCTTTTTCCTATTTGTAGTGGAGATGAGTGGTACCTGGTGGGGTCTTCTGCTGTTGTAGCCCATCCACCTCAAGGTTGTGCGTGTTGTGGCTTCACAAATGCTTTGCTGCATACCTCGGTTGTAACGAGTGGTTATTTCAGTTAAAGTTGCTCTTCTATCAGGTTGAATCAGTCGGCCCATTCTCCTCTGACCTCTAGCATCAGCAAGGCATTTTTGCCCACAGGACTGCCGCATACTGGATGTTTTTCCCTTTTCACACCATTCTTTGTAAACCCTAGAAATGGTTGTGCGTGAAAATCCCAGTAACTGAGCAGATTGTGAAATACTCAGACCGGCCCGTCTGGCACCAACAACCATGCCACGCTCAAAATTGCTTAAATCACCTTTCTTTCCCATTCTGACATTCAGTTTGGAGTTCAGAAGATTGTCTTGACCAGGTCCACACCCCTAAATGCATTGAACCAACTGCCATGTGATTGGTTGATTAGATAATTGCATTAATGAGAAATTGAACAGGTGTTCATGATAATCCTTTAGGTGAGTGTATAGTTTTTTTATATATATATATATATATAGTGGCCATAAATTAAGAATTCTTTCACTATTTTTAGTAAATCTTGGCCATTGAACTAATCTGTTCCCTCATTTGATTAAACTAAAACAAGGTAGCGAATTAATTATTATATATTTCCAAGTTACTTTTTCAAGCAAGTAACTAAGTTAATTTGTTTTCCCATTTATTGACTGACAGCTCTCCTGTCCTCATGTTGAGAGAAATCATGTGGAGACGTTGTGTGTGAACATGATGGTTATTCTAGACTAAATGTGAGCAGGCATTTACTCATCTCACTCATTTCACAGATTCAGTGTTCCTCAAAATGAATAAAAACAGTGAAATGCAAACTCAGAATGTTACACAAACCTGCAATAAATATGTTGAATTACAAAAGTATACTTATCTTACTTAATTAACTAATGTCTGCTGCTGACCTTCGATGATCCAATTCAACCATAATGTAGCGAGATCGAGCCCCAGTGGAAATGGTGCGGGATTTATGCATGCGTTTAATCGTGTTACGATCAAACATGCATAAATCGGCACAGAGGGGAATTTGGATATTAACAGTTGATTATAACGGATTATAACAATTATTAATATCTAGGGCTTGATTCAACTTTTCGAAATTTCTTTGATTCTAGAATTGAGTTCAAAGGACGGATAATTGTCCACCAAATATCTCCCTTTTAATAACTCTTAAACAACGTTTCTCTGGCCAGGAGAAATATCTTTCTTTTAATTTGTAACAGGGTCGGTTCAACGTAAAAGGGACCTATGTATGAGCAATTCAGGCACAATCACGTGTGAATATATATATTTTAATAAATCAACAAACAATAAACAAACATACACAAATTAACTGAAAGCAGGAAGGAGAGGGAGAGAGAGAGAGAGAGAGAGAGAGAGAGAGAGAGAGAGAGAGAGAGAGAAGCGGTGTTATTACCGACACAACCTATTGAGCACAAGCAAGAAATCAGTCCAACTTATTTCCATAAGCTCAAGACTTTATAACGACAGCTTAAGGGATACTTGCATATGTTTCCTTGATCGCGATTTCGTGCGTGTGTGGAAATTCCGCAATCCGGTCCATGTTTCAATCTTGCAGGGTGGGTCCTTGGAGTCCGCGGGAAATTCAACTTTGGTTCCTTTGTGTGATGAGATCCGTTGGAAGATGTCGAAGAAGGCGAAGGACGAAGAGAAGAGCGAAGAGGGCAAGAAGAGCAAGAAAAAGAGACAGAGGAGCGTTTGTAGGCCTCCTTAAAGGGCCCTTACGGGGCACACCTCTTTTGTCGGAACAGCCAATCAGAGCGAAGGAACTCAGAAGCGGGAAATCTTCCTTTGTCTTCGAGTCTCACCCCATTAACATGTTTATGGCTTTCTTAGATAAGCAGAATTCAGGGTTTTGGTATGCAGACTTTGGGGTTTTGGCATAAAAGAAAGAGTTTGATGCATCATAGTACCACACAACACACCTAGCCGGCCTACAAATTGCGAGACAAAGATTTCGAGACCAAGCATGGGGAGTTTAACTTAAGAGTTAAAGGAATGGCGAGGATTGACGTCATTCTTCCTTAAGCATTCACTGGCTATAAGTTTCTAACCTATAAAACACATCTAAAATGGTTATAACAAAAAGCATGCATACATACAGGGAACACGGCACATCTAAAATTAAAAATAACTAAGTTAAAAGTCATATAATCTATTCGGATGTCCTTTGGTATGTGTGAGGGAGGGGGCTGTTATTTAGTCTCTGGTGGCCTGCACGAGGCTGGTTTGTGTTCTTTTAGGGCCGTTAACCTTTCAGTCTGTAGACTTCACGGCGCCGGTCTTGTTTGAGTCATTATAACTAATCAAAGTATTGGTCCGTTGATCATTTATTAGCACCGTCCATACGCTACAATAAACTTGTGCATTTTTTTGTTATTAAAAAACAAACAAGCGAGCCCAGCCCAGATGAGAAAAAGTAACCCAAAAGTAATGTAACTCATTACCTTCCATAAAAAGTAACTACGTTACACAATTAGTTACTTTTTTAGGGAGTAATTTTTCCCATCACTGGAATTATTATATCATGTGCACAAATTTACTTCAAAAAAACTAAACAAATTAGTAAAACGTGCTGACTTATTAGTAAGTAGAAACGAAGTATTAATTCATGGCCACGATATACATATTTGTTTTCTTGTATGTCATGTGCGAAGCTCCGTAATGCTCCAATATCCGTAATGCTCCAAGACTTTCAAAATGTGTTAATTGCAAATAAAAATTACAAAAAGATGAATATTATCTTTTTTTTTTTTTTTTTTTTTTGCATTTCAGGATGTAATTTTATGCCAGTTTCATTCGGCTGTCATTCACAAGTCAGTATTAATGAATGTCAAGAGCAGTGCGCAGTGGGATAGTCGGCTTTCAGAAGCTTTTAATTATTTACACGCCTGCTAAAGCTGGAAACCTTGATGCTGTCTGGCCTACAAAGAACTGCAAGCTCACCTTCATCACTGTATATGTTTATCAAGTTAGAGAAGAGCTTAATCCAGCTCATTAAAATCATCTGCTCCCTAAAATTAATACTCGGCATGTGCCAAAAGTGAGTGAAGATTGGCTTTGACATGTTAGTTAGACTCAGTTAAATGCTGAGACGCATACGTGGACTATTCCTCACTTTGAGCCACCAAAACAAAATATTGCAAGAAAATTGCATTTAACTTAAATATTACATTTTTTCGGAGAGAAACAAAACGTTCTGTGGGAAATAATGTAGGGCAGGACTTAATTTTATTGAATAGGGAATAGTGGGCTATGATATTCATACTTAATATTATTTTCAGCAGAGAAGTTATTTAGGAGCCAGAGCAAGTTATTACATTTTGATGGAACATTATGAAAACAAGCTTTTTTTTCTCTATAGGGAATAACTTGGACTGATACGCTATAAGACCAGGAACATTTATTAGGAAATTAAATAGTCACATTTTTTTTCTTTAAGCAAACAAATATTAGCATTATCAAGAGGACAATTACTGTCGGGAATGATTGTGACACGCAGAAGCTGCTCGCTATCTTTCTTTTACTCGTTGGCTTCGCTCTTTATCTGCTTGCAGCGGGATTGCTATTCTTATTTGGCTCTGTGTTGACCTTTTCTGCTAAACGAGCATTAGGCTGCTGAGAGCGAGGGAAGGGAAGCACACACTTTGTTTGGCCCTCTAACTGAGAGCAGAGCTGTTAGTTACAGGTCAACAGCCCTACCCATACGCCACGGCTCACCTGCTGAACAATACCTAGTCAACGTCTATCAGAGCATTTACATTGGAAACTTTTAGTGAAGACTACCGCGCTGAGCTGAGGGCTGTTTGACAACAAATCAAGGGCCCTTGTTATATTCTTAGGCTACACAGTTTGGTGGCCATTTAATTACATATAAAGATTTACTTAAATCCTGTAAGTTCAGCTAATTCAGTTTAGTAGAACATGTACTTAAGTGTATTGTTTTATATTAATTCTGTAATAAGTCTTCTTAAAAGTATGCTAAAGTGTATTTCTGTTTCCCAAGGGTTAGACCAACCTTTTTATGATTTTGTTCATCAAAACATTAGCTTTGATGCTAGTTTATATGCTAGTGTAAAAAAATCTAATCACTCCTAAAAATCACTTTTAGCACATAAATAAACAAAAAATGTAGTTTCTCTGCTCTGAGAAACAAACGGACAATTGATGACACATCCTGCACTACACAGATTTTGTCCAATCAGATGCTTGCCCCTCCCACTGCAACCAACACAGGATATAGTGAGCATTCTTGCCATGACGTAATTACTGTAGTTATGAGACTATGATTTGTAAAAAGCATTCACATCCTCAAAGAAACTTGTAAACTTGTTCTACGTGACCACTTGTACATCACGTGTTGTCATCTCGAAATTACGGCAGTTACGACATGCAGCTATATTGTCTTAAAACAAGTGTTATTACCTTACACAATTTTGCTTCTCAAGTACATTTTCTTAAATGTGAATCTGGACCACAAAACTAGTCATAAGGAGATTATATACATGCTGAATAAATAAGCTTTCCATTGATGTATGGTTTGTTATGATAGGACAATATTTGGCCGAGAATCTGAGGGTGCAAAAAAAGCTCAATATGGAGAAAGTTGCTTTTAAAGTTGTCCAAATGAAGTACTTAGCAATGCATATTACTAATAATAATACATTTTTGATATACACTCACCTAAAGGATTATTAGGAACACCATACTAATACTGTGTTTGACCCCCTTTCGCCTTCAGAACTGCCTTAATCCTACATGGCATTGATTCAACAAGGTGCTGAAAGCATTCTTTAGAAATGTTGGCCCATATTGATAGGATAGCATCTTGCAGTTGATGGAGATTTGTGGGATGCACATCCAGGGCACGAAGCTCCCGTTCCACCACATCCCAAAGATGCTCTATTGGGTTGAGATCTGGTGACTGTGGGGGCCATTTTAGTACAGTGAACTCATTGTCATGTTCAAGAAACCAATTTGAAATGATTCGAGCTTTGTGACATGGTGCATTATCCTGCTGGAAGTAACCATTAGAGAATGGGTACATGGTGTTCATAAAGGGATGGACATGGTCAGAAACAATGCTCAGGTAGGCCGTGGCATTTAAACGATGCCCAATTGGCACTAAGGGGCCTAAAGTGTGCCAAGAAAACATCCCCCACACCATTACACCACCACCACCAGCCTGCACAGTGGTAACAAGGCATGATCCATGTTCTCATTCTGTTTACGCCAAATTCTGACTCTACCATCTGAATGTCTCAACAGAAATCAAGGCTCATCAGACCAGACAACATTTTTCCAGTCTTCAACTGTCCAATTTTGGTGAGCTTGTGCAAATTGTAGCCTCTTTTTCCTATTTGTAGTGGAGATGAGTGGTACCCGGTGGGGTCTTCTGCTGTTGTAGCCCATCCACCTCAAGGTTGTGCGTGTTGTGGCTTCACAAATGCTTTGCTGCATACCTCGGTTGTAACGAGTGGTTATTTCAGTCAAAGTTGCTCTTCTATCAGGTTGAATCAGTCGGCCCATTCTCCTCTGACCTCTAGCATCAACAAGGCATTTTTGCCCACAGGACTGCCGCATACTGGATGTTTTTTCCCTTTTCACACCATTCTTTGTAAACCCCCATGCCACGCTCAAAATTGCTTAAATCACCTTTCTTTCCCATTCTGACATTCAGTTTGGAGTTCAGGAGATTGTCTTGACCAAGACCACACCCCTAAATGCATTGAAGCAACTGCCATGATTGGTTGATTAGATAATTGCATTCATGAGAAATAATAATAATCCTAATAATCCTTTAGGTGAGTGTATTTATGGTAGGACATTTACTAAATATCTTCATGGAACATGATCTTTACTTAATATCCTAATGATTTTTGGCATAAAAGAAAATTCAATAAGTTTGACCCATGCAATGTATTGTTGGCTATTAGTGTTGTAGTCGAGACAACCTAAACCAAGACCAAGTGAAGACAAAGACCAGCGCGTGCCGAGACCAAGACAAGACCAAGACTTTGTGGGGTTGAGACCAAGACCAAGGCGGGGCGAGACCAGATCAGCACTCCTTAAATTCATCTAAAAGATCCATATCTACTGTCTGAGAAATGTCTTATATTTAATGAATAAATACAATTAGAATAGTAAGACACTATAGCGCTGTTACCAATCAAATCACTGACAATAGAATTCATGGCACAGAAGTTGCATCTGAATTGGTACAATTACACCTGCATAAATAATGTTCAGATTAATTGAACATTAAAGCATTAACATTATTTAGCAGTCACAGAATCATTTATTCAACCGATTTGTTCAAAGCAGCTGATTCATTTAATAACGAAACGCTGCTGGATTAGCAAAGACATTTTAAAACGTCATTTAATATTAACTTCTTCTTTATTGAACGTTTGTATGAATCAATATCATTTGCAATCATGTTTCTATTCATGAAAACAGCTCTCTTGCTCTTGTGATATTGTTTAATTTTATTCTATCTTATATACAAAACTAAATCTCAGAATTTTGTGGGCATTTATATTAATTTTGAGCATTTTTGAGACAATGCTGCATTGATTTTGAACCCATAAGCACAGTAACACAAGAAATCACATTACAAAGAAGTTATTGATTGCATTTTAAGCAGTAAGTTTTACATCAAATCACATTAATGATGTTAAATCAGACAATGCAATGATAGTTTAGTGATATCCTTGCAGTTGTGGTCTTGACTGGTCTTGAGATAAAATCCAGAGTCCTCTAAGTCTGAGACCAAGACAAGACCGAGGAGAAATGCAGTCAAGACAAGACCAAGACCTTCAAAAAATGGTCTTAAGACCGGTCTCAAGACCAAGACCGGTCTCGAGTACTACAACACTATTGGCTATTGCCGCAAATATACCCGTGCGACTTTTGACTGGTTTTGTGGTCCAGGGTCACAAATGTTGTTTGAAGAATGTTCTTTTGGCTAGGCGTCTTGCATTCTTCAAAAATTTGTTTCATTTACAAATGTGTGAACTAGTTCATAAAATATGTTTAATGATTGAAAGATAAATCTTTCATTGAGGATTTGAGGAAAAACTTCAAAGTGAATTTCATAAACTCACAAGCCGCAAGCTAGCAGTGTGTTTGTTTATTCATGGTTATATTTAATGTGACTCATTTCGTTCCTGTGAGTCATTCGTCTATCAGGAGATATCAAGAGATATCTTCGGTTCAACATGGCTGCAATGTTAATGTAAAGCGCTTTCTCTACAATACGTGGAGCTAGTGATGTCCAGAGGTTTATTCCCATGGTTTTGCATTGCGTGCTAGCTTTTGGTTTAACAAACTTGGCTTGTTCATATTAGCCTGACCAGTTATCATTCATAAACCTGACAAGTCAAGATTCTAAACGAGAACTATTCAAGCTAATATGGATGTGATTATGATTTTTCAAAGCTTTATTGTCTCATTAATGATCTGAGCACATGGTCTAAAGCGCATTTTTGCTAGTTTAATGACGGAAAAAATGGTCTGTGCGCCAGACGCATGGTCCAAAAGGGTTGTACCTAATCTCTTAATGAGTCATGGGTGTGTTTTGGGCGTAACGTGCAATAAACCAATCAGAGTCTCATCTCCCATTCCCTTTAAAAGCCAGTTGTGCTTGCACCATGGAGGATTCACTATTTACATGGAGGAATTTGCAAGCGAAAAGACTGAATGCTTCTCAAGAGAGGAATCCTTTTATTTTTAATATTTAAAAATGTTTGTGTGCTGCTGTGCGTCCCTGTGTGTGTAATATGCAGAGTGTACGCACGTTGTATGCCGCCTATAGGCGCATATTACTAACACGCACTTTAAATAACACAAAAAATACTGCACTATTGACTTTAGAGCAGGTTTTCAGAGCAAATAACCAATACAAATGCAGGAAAAGTTTATTAGAGGATCCGAGAGACCGAGAGCATTGTTGGTAGCTGAGAAGTTCAGACTCAGATGTTCAGATGGGGCTAAACCAAGTAAATTAACTGATTTCTTTAAATTGCATGAGATTAATGATAGACATTCAACATTACAGTATAATTGAAAGCTATCAATTTCAACATTTATTAGGATTAAAAAAAAATAGCTTTTAATTTAAGTGAACTTAAAACAATCTTCACATAAACACATTATAATAAATGTCATATTTGTCGCTTTTATGTTTGTTTTATTAGACAGGTGAGCAACTGTTTGGATACATTCATCGACAGAAAACTAATGATTGTTATATAGCTCAACACATTTAGTCTTATTGTTTAAATCTGTTTTTCTTGATTTACTGCGAGTACCATGTTTTACCATGCCTAATATAAATCTAGCGTTACTGCAGTGTGAACAAGTGTCTCATAACTCATAACATAACTTTCAACATACTCAAATGTATGTAATATGATAAAACAGTGCTGCGTTACTCCACATACGCATGAGCGGAAGAAGCGGAAGCGTTCATTTGTGGCATAATAAAATCTCAGCAAAATTAAGGGGTCATCAAGCTACACCTTTGTTTTGAATGAAAATGAAAAATTACATATTGTGGCTTTAAATACATTTTTAAGAATGTTCTTTTGGATAGGCGTCTTGCTGTTTTTTTTATTTCAAATGACATTACCCTGCATTCGCATGAGTGGAAGAAGCGGAAACATCTTCTGCTGCATAATAAAAGCTCTGCAAAATCAAGCTAGGCCTCTAGCTCTATAAGCAACCTCTAGCGGTGAAAAATTACATATTGTGGCTTTAATGACATACATCACATCACGCATTGGTTTATGAGGCTGCTGTCACTTTAAGATCTGCCGCTGCCGAACATGACTCGGATCTGATGCGCTGTCACGCGCATCTCATTTTCTCACAACTCTTTGGGCCCTATTTTAACGATTTGAGTGCATGTTCTGAAGCTCATGGCACAGGTGCACTTCGAATTCCGAATTCACTTTTGCTAGTTTAACAACAGAATAAATGGCCGGCGCACCAGGCACATGGTCCATAAGGGTTGCACCTATTCTCTTAATGAGTCATGGGTGTGTTTTGGGCGTAACGTGCAATAAACCAATCAGAGTCTGGACATGCTGAATGCTTGGGGGTGTATGATAGGGCCTCTTAAGTTAATTTAAGACGTTATTTAACTCGAAGACTGCTCTTATGAGAATACTTGACAAAACTGACATTTTGGCATAATTTTGTGTGTTATAGTTTGTTCAAACACGAAAGAGAACTCGATTCTGGCGCACTGTCTGCATGCGATACTGGCGCCCGTCTTTCTGTGTCATGTGTGTCACACAGACAAGACATTCACAGACATTGCGTTGTTTTTTTTTTCCCCTTAAAGGTTTAAAAGCATTTGCATGAATAAGAGTGCGATCATATACTGTAACGCTAACCGGGATGACAGAAAAACAGATGCTAATTGCGTTATTAAATCATGATTAATCTATTTGACAGCACTAGTTTTAATATTATATTATATTATAATTTCTTTCTATTTTTTTCAGGAATTTGTTTTATCACAAGCCCTTTAAAGCATTTTTTGCTGATTCAAAAAATGCTTTATTGTCCATGTCCTTCATGAAACATGCAGCTTTATTTCCAGCACTCAGCTCTGGTGCTCAGGATAGAATAATAAAATAAAATATATGCTTCTGGCACACACACTGATAACATGAGTTTCAACAGATGGAGCTGATGTATACACGCACGCACATCTGTGCCGCCGCAGGGCCTACACTAACATCTCCTCTCAGTTCAGCTCATATAGAGCAATATTATCTGCTTCAAAAATGGATGCTGAACGCAGGACAAAATGACAATGCTAGAGTCCTTATGTGGATCAGCACGTGATTCCGGAAATTCCGCACACCACGCCTTCAGCTTGAATTATTGATTAAACCCACTAGACGTCTTCAAGTCTTTTTCTGTTGTTATGCTGTGTTAAGTTTCTGTGTCCTGTTTGATTTTAAAAAGTAGGTTTTGGCATGAAAGTAAATCTCATAAAAGCTGTGAAGAACATGTTAAAGTCATAGTTCACCCTCAAATTAATTTCTTTTTGCTGTTATATTTTCCATTATTTCCTAATTCCCCTGATTTTATGGTCATTTGTGGCATTATTGTAACACTAATATAATTTTCATTCATTACAATGAAACACATTTTACACATCTGTCATTACCATAATGCACAAAATAAATTTTTATGTGGAAAAAGTATCATAGTAGTAATTGTTGAAATAAAATAAAATTTTAATTGGGGAAAAATAAGTAAAATTTCCTGATGCATTACGGTAATGAGAATTTGGGTTGAAAGCCTAAAATGATAAATATTAGGGATGAAATATTATATATACTATATTTTGGGATGAAATCTGGACATGTTTTTATTGACATAATTGACATTTCTCCTAAGGGGTAAAATAATATATATTATTTAGATTGTAAAGTATCATTGTAGTAATTGTTAAAGCACATTTTACACTGTTATAACCATATGCAACATATATATATATATATATATATATATATATATATATATATATATATATATATATATATATATATATATATATATATATATATATATATATGTTAATGTCTAAACACATTACGGTAATGAGGATGTAGGGTGACCAATCAAACAAACATACATACATATACAGATATAGTCTGTACGTTTTCATTGACATAATTACCAAAGGGTATTGTGTGAATGATTTGGCTTTTAATTAATAAATGTATTAATTGCAATTAAATGTATTTAACGTAATAAGCGTATAATGAGCTCTCCTCATGCAAATAGGAGATCTTCATACATGACTGTAAGGGGCGATTAGCGAGCGACCGTCCATCTCATGAATACTAGCATATGCTGGTTTGTCATCCATGCACATGGAATCCTTCCTCCAGCAGATGGAGGTTTGTTCGAGAGCATTTGGTGTCCTCAATTACTAATCATTGTGACCTTTGAAAGTGAACAGCGAAGACAATTAGGCAACAACTGTATGTGGCAGGAAACTCCACCATCTGGATGCTTCATCTGAGATGTTTCTGTGGCATGTTCTTGCCTTGCGCTACTCTGTGCATCGTGATTAATTGTTTTTTAGACCTCCTAAATCCCTTAGTTTGATCACTTTTTAAATAAATTGAATAGTTGAATGAATGAATTTAAGTTGATTAAATAAATTCAAGCTTTGCACCATTGCACTGAGAAGTGTCTATAATTTTCCTGGTCAAGATTCAAGGTTGTGTTGAGTTGTTCAATCATTAAGTTAATGTATTTCAAGGCAAACACTGTTGTGTAAGACTCAGTTCACAAGAGAGATCTCTTTACAGAATGTCTCAGTATGTACAGTAAATTAGATTAGATTATTTGATAATGATAATGTCACAGTTCTACTCAATAGTTTCGAATGGATTTTAAATGTCTCAAACTGTGCTCATATTTAGATACCACAATTTGCAATCAAAAGTCCGAAATCTCAATGTGAACTACGTTTGGCTTAAAAGACATGTAAAGGATTACTTTCACGACAAGTACATTTGCACATTTGTAATTACCGTAATGAAAAAAAACCCCTAAACTAAACAAAGCAAACTGCACAAAATGGAACAAAACAAAACAAAACAAAATGCACAAAACAAAACGAAGTTCACAAAACAAATCGCAACTCACAAAACAAAACACAAAATCAATGAAACACACAAAACAAAATGAAATTCACAAAACAAAACAACACACAAAGCAAACTTAAATTCATAAAACGAAGTAAAACTCACAAAACGAAACAAAACAACACACAAAACAATGAAACACTCAAAACAAAATTCACAAAATAAATCGAAACACAAAACAAAACAAGCCAAACACAAGACGAAATTAAATTAACAAAACAACACAAAACAAAAATTCACAAAACGAAACAAACAAAACAACACACAAAACAAAATTACATTTACCAAACAAACTGAAACTCACAAGTCACAAAACAAAATGAAATTCACAAAACGAAACAAACATAACACCACACAAAACAATGAAACACTCAAAACAAAGTGCACAAAACCAAATTCACAAAACAAAACAACACACAAAGCAAAATTACATTGACAAAACAAACTGAAACTCACAAGTCACAAAACAACAAAATTCACAAAACAAATCGAAACAACAAACTAAACACAAGACGAAATTAAATTCACAAAACAAAACAAAATTAAATTCACAAAACAAACTGAAACTTACAAAACATAACACAAAACAATGAAACACTCAAAACAAAACAACACACAAAACAATGAAACACTCAAAACAAAACAACACACAAAACAATGAAACACTCAAAACAACACACAAAACAATGAAACACTCAAAACAACACACAAAACAATGAAACACTCAAAACAAAACAACACACAAAACAATGAAACACTCAAAACAACACACAAAACAATGAAACACTCAAAACAACACACAAAACAATGAAACACTCAAAACAAAACATCACACAAAACAATGAAACACTCAAAAAACAGTGCAAAAAACAAAGAAACACTCAAAACAACACACAAAACAATGAAACACTCAAAACAAAACATCACACAAAACAATGAAACACTCAAAAAACAGTGCACAAAACAAAATTCACAAAACAAATCAAAACTCACAAAACAAAATGAAATTCACAAAACAAAATGAAATTCACAAAGCAACCAAAACGAAAAACAAACGAAACAAACAAAACAACACAAAACAAAATCAAAACAAAACTCACAAAACAAAAGGAAACAAAAAAACAACACACAAAGCAAAATTAAATTCACAAACGAAGTAAAACTCCCAAAACGAAACAAAACAACAATGAAACACTCAAAACAAATCAAAACTCACAAAACACACAAAATCAATGAAACGCACAAAAACAAAACAACACACAAAACAATGAAACACTCAAAACAAAACAACAAACAAAACAATGAAACACTCAAAACAACAGTGCACAAAACAATGAAACACTCAAAACAACACACAAAACAATGAAACACTCAAAACAAAACAACACACAAAACAATGAAACACTCAAAACAAAACATCACACAAAACAATGAAACACTCAAAAAAACAGTGCACAAAACAAAATTCACAAAACAAATCAAAACTCACAAAACAAAATGAAATTCACAAAGCAACCAAAAGCAGAAACAAACAAAACAAACTAAACAAAACAACACAAAACAAAATCAAAACAAAACTCACAAAACAAAAGGAAACAAAAAACAACACACAAAACAAAATGAAATTCACAAAACAACACACAAAGCAAAATTAAATTCACACAAAGCAGTAAAACTCACAAAAACGAAAACAAAACAACACACAAAACAATGAAACACTCAAAACAAATCAAAACTCACAAAATCAATGAAACGCACAAAAACAAAAACAACACACAAAACAATGAAGCACTCAAAACAAAACATCACACAAAACAATGAAACACAACAAAACAAAACACAAAACAAGCCAAACACAAGACGAAATTAAATTCACAAAACAAAATGAAATTCACAAAACAAAACAACACACAAAGCAAAATTAAATTCACAAAACGAAGTAAAACTCACAAAACAAAACAAAACAACACACAAACAACAATGAAACGCACAAAAACAAAACAACACACAAAACAATGAAGCACTCAAAACAAAACATCACACAAAACAATGAAACACAACAAAACAAAACAACACACAAAACAATGAAGCACTCAAAACATCACACAAAACAAAATGAAATTCACAAAACAAAACAACACACAAAGCAAAATTAAATTCACAAAACGAAGTAAAACTCACAAAACTCACAAAACAACACACAAAACAATGAAACACTCAAAACAAATCAAAACTCACAAAACACACAAAATCAATGAAACGCACAAAAACAAAACAACACACAAAACGATGAGGCACACAAAACAAAACATCACACAAAACAATGAAACGCAACAAAACAAAACAACACACAAAACGATGAGGCACACAAAACAAAACATCACACAAAGCAAGCCAAACACAAGACGAAATTAAATTCACAAAACAACACAAAACAAAATTAAATTCACAAAACACAAAATTAAATTAAATTCACGAAACGAAACAAACAAAACAACACACAAAAAAAATTACATTTACCAAACAAACTGAAACTCACAAGTCACAAAACAAAATGAAATTCACAAAACGAAACAAACATAACACCACACAAAACAATGAAACACTCAGAACAAAACAAAGTGCACAAAACCAAATTCACGAAACAAATCAAAACTCACAAATCACACAAAATCAATGCAATGCACAAAACAACAAAATTCACAAAACAAATCAAAACAACAAACTAAACACAAGACGAAATTAAATTCACAAAACAAAACAAAATTAAATTCACAAAACAAACTGAAACTTACAAAACATAACACAAAACAATGAAACACTCATAACAAAACATCACACAAAACAATGAAACACTCAAAACAAAACAACACACAAAACAATGAATCACTCAAAACAAAACAACAAAAACAATGAAACACTCAAAACAAAACAACACACAAAACAATGAAACACTCAAAACAAAACAACACACAAAACAATGAAACACTCAAAACAAAACAACACACAAAACAATGAAACACTCAAAACAAAACAACAAACAAAACAATGAAACACTCAAAACAACAGTGCACAAAACAATGAAACACTCAAAACAACACACAAAACAATGAAACACTCAAAACAAAACAACACACAAAACAATGAAACACTCAAAACAAAACATCACACAAAACAATGAAACACTCAAAAAAACAGTGCACAAAACAAAATTCACAAAACAAATCAAAACTCACAAAACAAAATGAAATTCACAAAGCAACCAAAACGAAACAAACAAAACAAACTAAACAAAACAACACAAAACAAAATCAAAACAAAACTCACAAAACAAAAGGAAACAAAAAAACAACACACAAAACAAAATGAAATTCACAAAACAACACACAAAGCAAAATTAAATTCACAAAACGAAGTAAAACTCACAAAAACGAAAACAAAACAACACACAAAACAATGAAACACTCAAAACAAATCAAAACTCACAAAATCAATGAAACGCACAAAAACAAAACAACACACAAAACAATGAAGCACTCAAAACAAAACATCACACAAAACAATGAAACACAACAAAACAAAACACAAAACAAGCCAAACACAAGACGAAATTAAATTCACAAAACAAAATGAAATTCACAAAACAAAACAACACACAAAGCAAAATTAAATTCACAAAACGAAGTAAAACTCACAAAACAAAACAAAACAACACACAAAACAATGAAACGCACAAAAACAAAACAACACACAAAACAATGAAGCACTCAAAACAAAACATCACACAAAACAATGAAACACAACAAAACAAAACAACACACAAAACAATGATCACACAAAACAATGAAACACTCAAAACAAAACAACACACAAAACAATATGAAATTCACAAAACAAAACAACACACAAAGCAAAATTAAATTCACAAAAAAGTAAAACTCACAAAAACGAAACAAAACAACACACAAAACAATGAAGCACTCAAAACAAAACATCACACAAAACAATGAAACGCAACAAAACAAAACAACACACAAAACAATGAAACACTCAAAACAAAACAACACACAAAACAATATGAAATTCACAAAACAACCAAAACGAAACAAACAAAACAAAACAAAACAACACAAAACAAAATCAAAACAAAACTCACAAAACAAAACAACACACAAAGCAAAATTAAATTCACAAAAGCAGTAAAACTCACAAAACGAAACAAAACACAAAACAATGAAACACTCAAAACAAATCAAAACTCACAAAACACACAAAATCAATGAAACGCACAAAAACAAAACAACACACAAAACAATGATCACACAAAACAATGAAACACTCAAAACAAAACATCACACAAAACAAAAATTAAATTCACAAAACAAAACAACACACAAAGCAAAATTAAATTCACAAAACGAAGTAAAACTCACAAAATGAAACAAAACAACACACAAAACAATGAAACACTCAAAACAAATCAAAACTCACAAAACACACAAAATCAATGAAACACACAAAAACAAAACAACACACAAAACAATGAAGCACTCAAAACAAAACATCACACAAAACAATGAAACAAACAAAACAAACACAAAACAATGAAACACTCAAAAACAAAACAACACACAAAACAATATGAAAACAAAACAACCAAAACGAAACAAACAAAACAAACAAAACAAAACAACACAAAACAAAATCAAAACAAAACTCACAAAACAAAATGAAATTCACAAAACAAAACAACACACAAAGCAAAATTAAATTCACAAAACAAAGTAAAACTCACAAAACAAAACAAAACAACACACAAAACAATGAAACACTCAAAAAACAGTGCACAAAACAAAATTCACAAAACAAATCAAAACTCACAAAACAAAACACAAAATCAGTGAAACGCACAAAACAAACTAAACACAAAACAAAATGAAATTCACAAAACAACACAAAACAAAACAAACAAAACACCACACAAAACAAAATGACATTCACAAAACAACACAAAATGCACAAAAATAACCAAAACAAAACACACAAAACAACTTACAAAACAAAAGTTTTTAGAATACAAAAGTCTTTAGTTCCACAGACTAAAGAAAGTAATACCATTTTTATAATGACATGAGGATGAGGAAATTGATTGATAAATAGTTTTTGGGTGAGCCATGATAGTTCATGTTCCACCGTCTTACTTCCACTGCACTCTTGACACTGATCTTAGGCAAGTATGAACAGACTGAGAAGAACAAGTCTTCTTCTCAGGTACTTGAGCTTTGATGCGTCTAGTCGAGGAATCAGGAACTTCCCGAGGTTGATTCAGCCTCAAGCAATAGAAGCACAACAAGTAAAGATTTTGACATGATCTGCATCCGGCAGGGCCACTGAATCATCTTCTGCTTGGACACATTCCCAGAGACACCCATGGCTGAGCGTCCACTCGCTCTCTTCATGGACGTTTATAGTCGCAGAAGCAGAGATGTAATCTTCTTCCCTCTTGTTTCGCAGGGAATCTTCCCAGCCGGCTACGTCCATTTGAAGAAGGCTGTCGTCACTAACAGGGGGTAAGTGTATTTATACTGAATTATGTCAAGCTGTTCCCTCAATAGAGAACAAATGGGTTGGATGAGGAAAGGTGACACAGAGAGAGACGGATGGTAGAGAAACGTTTTATTTATTCATTTATCTCAATCCTGTGATTCCCTTTCTCCTATCCTACTGTCTCATGAGTTTCGTCACATGTCTGAAATGCTGAGGTTTCATCTTTGACAAATGCTCTTCTACTCACTTTTCTCTATCAAATATTTGCCACAGATATTGAGCTTGGTGTGAGCTCTTGGTGGTTCAAACGCTTCATATATCGAATGGTATTTTGTGGGATATAATTGATTCATGATTGATAGAGATTTATATCATCTTTCCCTTGTGAAAACTAATTATAATTGTTGAAAATTAATTGCACTTAATTGTATTAAATGTGCACTTCAAATCAGAAAAGTATATTTACATTTTTTTTTTTTTGTATAAAAAATATGTACTTGCAGATAATATTAATGAAGTTAAAGGCCACTTAAAGTGTAACTGCTGATTTTCGGCACGTTGTATTGTTGCAGAGTCTGTAGGATATGTAAATGAACAATGTTTAATCGTTCTGTGCTAGACTGAAAAATACACATATATTTGTCAGCAAAGACTTTTGAGAGCTCCAGGGCTTTCGTGAAAACTACAGATATACTTTTTTAAATATATTTTGTATCATCACCCACGAACAGTCGGATCGACACAGGGTTATTAACAGAACAGTTATTTTAAGGCTAGATTTATCACTCAAAATTCCAATTAATATTGACTACAAACACAGGTTTTTCAGATTTTCCATCTTGGTGTTCTCTCTGTATTTACTATTCTTTGTAGCCTTTAGCCGCCGCCTACAACGCGCTGAATCCTTCACTGGAAACCGAAAGTTGTTCACTCCCGCTGAACATTTACTCTTTGAATTCTTGCACTCAGGAACAGGAAGTCGACACCATTGTGACTAAAAGTTTACTAAGTAGTATTTCCTGCTAAAGCTAGGCATTATTTGACTCTGGTAAGCGGATCAATAGCAGACTGGTGGGAGTGGCTTTGGATGGCAACATGCCCAGTGCATTATGGGTGTTTTTCTACCTATTAAGTGAAAGGGAAAACAACAGCCTTTTTCTCTGTTTCCTGTAGTCAGGTTGCACCGATTTAGTTTTCACCTTTCTACTGTATTGACAGCCAGATTTTATTTAAAGCCCACTTTGCCAGCAGTGACGTACCCCTTTAAGTGTACGTAAAGAGAGTACACTTTCATGACTATGTTTCTTAACACACTTAAGTGCACTTTTAAAAGTTTAAGTTAACATTTTGACACATCATAATTAATTAAGTTTTAATATTTTTTAAAAGTATTACTAATCAGTTGTCATGCTTTAAAAAGTACACATACTTTGATGTTGACTAACATGCTAAAGCACGCACACACACACACACACACACACACACACACACACACACACACATATATATTCAATACATCTAATATATCTTAAATGTATTGAATTGCAACTACATCATTACAAATGCATAATTAGAAATATATTTAAATATGTGACATACAAGTTTGAATAGAAATCACATTTTCACCTTCATCCTTCCCTCGGGTCATTTTGACCCGAAACTCATTTTTAATGTTCATCGGAGTGGTTTCAAGACCTCAAGACTTTTGTAGCACTTGAACCACGAACACACACACACACACACAATTTTTTTTTTGACTGGATTCGAGGAGTTTATGTGGTTGTAATAAAAAAAGTAACAAATCTTTCCTTCATGGGTCAATTTGACCCCGTAGGAATGAATGGAATGCGAGGAATGCTTCAGTATTCATAGAAAAAAAAAAAAAAAAACCCCTCAAAATTAAAACTAAACCTTGCCAAAACTAAACCTTGCCATTTTATAATGTCTACATGTGTATCTGAATGCATACTGAAGAGATAAACTCAAGAACTGACTTTAGGACCCAGTAGTACAGCTCATCTGCTCCATATAGAGATATAAGGCCATCAAGTGGCATATATATATATATATATATATATATATATATATATATATATATATATGAGGTATTTTGAATTTAATTTGAAAGAATGTGAAGAATGTGCTTAAATTATATTATTTATTGATCAAATCTAATAATTTAAATGTAAATAAAAAAAATAATAAAAAGAATTTAATTTAAAAATAGAAAACATATTATAAAAATGAAATGAAATAAGCATTCTGGACAACAACAACAAAAAAAGTATAATTTTAGAGCTTCGGGTCATTTTGACCCGCGATGGAAGGATTTGTTACAGGATGCGAGGGACAGATGAAGGTTAGAAATGAGTTGGATGTTTTTCATTTTACTACTTGTTTCGGAATGTTCAGAGAACATTAAAAGTAACAATCCCATAATGTTTGCAAATTGATCAAATGTTCCCTTGATGTTAATTTAGAATAACCAAGAAAAAACGCTTGTCAATAAATACTTGACGTTTTGAATATTCAGAAATATTGTTTTTATAACCCAATATGAACATTAACAAAACTTTCTTAGAACGTATTTTTGAGAAGAAAACATTGAGAAAGTTTAGGGAAAGATTAGATGCTAGTGTGGATGAAGAGCATTTTGAAATGGAAACGTCATTTTCAAATGTATCCAGATTAATGTAGACGTAGCCTATGTGTGCTTGCACATGTGCAGTATAAAGAGAGAGAACGGGAAAGAGTGAGCAAAGAAAAAAAAAAAGAACAAAGAAACTCTGGGTTGCCGCTCCCAGTGGGAAATCACTTCTGAAAACACATGGGGAAACTGCACACCAGGGACTGTCAGTCGACAGCTTCTCCTGTTTGTTCTAGCTTTTGATATTTTCCAACTTTTTCACAGGTGTTTGCATGTGTAGAACTTCACAGTCTTCCCACAACACACATGTACATGCACACACACGTCTTTATTGTGGTCAGGCATAAGGGTAGAGCAGATCCCAGGGGTCATGTTCAACAGTTAAAGCAACGCAAACCTATTTACAGCCAGCTTTCAATAGGTAGTCTGACAAGTAAAAACACTTAGAAAAGTCATTATATTGTACATTTATTGGTATACACAATGTCTTAAAATGTAAAGCCTGTTCAGGTACTGACAAAATAAAAATATATTATTGCCTTTTAATGCTTTTCAAACAAATAATGTAATTTAAAGTAATATTCTGAATTAAAAATGTATATATATATATATATATATATATATATATATATATATATATATATATATATATATATATATATAAATACAATAGATCATAATATTTATATGATCTCCTGTATTTATATATTAAATTGATCATATTTACACATTTATATTATTTTGTTTAATAATCTTTTGTGTAGTGTTTTTTTATTATTATTATTATTATTATACAAGCCTGCATGTGTATTGTATTAATAATGATAAATAATTAATATTTACAAAAGCATTATTTATGTTTAATCAGCTCATAAACTCTCAGAAACAATTTGCTAAAATTTTACCTTTAGGGTATAACAGCACTGGGGCAGTACCCTTAAAAGGACATCTTTGTACCTTTTTTACACCTAAAAGGTTCATAGTAGTGCTTTAACACTAGAACCGCCAGGAGTCGCTGTATACCTAAAACCGCCAGCAGGTAAAATTTACCCATACAGATTATTACTGTATTGATACGGCTAAAAAACGTAATATGGCACTGTATTGCCTGAGACCAGTCTCGAGAGGCTGGTTCTCTTAGTATGAAACTTCTGTTTTGTCCTGAAACGTGTTCAGGCAGTTCAGCATCGACTGGACATGCTCCTCTGTGAGGCGCGCTGCCTGCTCGACCGAATCCAACTCCAAACCGAGAAAAGAGATCCTCTGCCCGGGGGCGAGTTTGCTCTTTTCCCAGTTGACCCGAAGACCCAACTGGCTGAGGTGTCTGAGCACCAGGTCCCTGTGTTCGCACAACTGATCCCTGGATTGTGCTAGAACGAGCCAGTCGCCGAGATAGTTGAGGATGCGAACGCACCGTTCTCTCAAGGATCGGGAAGGATCGAGACATGAAAGTACGCGTCCTTCAGGGTGACCGCTGCAAACCAATCTTGGGGACGGATTCATTCGAAAATGCGCTTCTGCGTGAGCGTCTTGAACGGTAGCTTGTGGAGGCTCCGATTCAGGACTCGCAGGTCCAAAATTGGCCGTAACCCACCGGTTTTCTTGGGTACAATGAAGTACGGGCTGTAGAGGCCGGTCTTCATATCGGCTGGAGGGACCGGCTCTATCGCGTCCTTCGCCAGCAGGACAGCGATCTCCACACCCACCGTGGGGCAGCGAGGTGGAAAGCAGGTACCGGACTGGGGCGGCTGTCTCGTGGAGGCGGCCCGCAGCGAGGTGAGAGTGTGCCGTGCAACACTTACCTGATTCCACAGGTGGGCAGCAGGAACATGAGGGGGTTGTCCACTGCTGCCCGCTGGCGAAGAGGGAGGATGAGTGTGGTCCGGCGTTTGACCGGCCACAACTCTCCGAGCCCCCTGCAGACCCGGAGATGGAAGGAACTGCTCTTGTGTTGAGAATTTGGGTACCGCTGGGGCTGAGACCAGCGGCGGAACAGAAACAAAATGGAACACAAGATTCTCCTCCCGTCCCTCCACCGGGGGATGGAGCGGTGTGGTCACCATCTCCAGAAGAGCAGTCCTCCTCACCTCCGGGTCGCCCGTCTCGTGGCAGCTTGCCCTTGCCACCCCTCTTGGCAGGCGTCTGGACGGGTAGGGCGGCCTGCTTGCGCCCGGCTCCACAACGCCACTTGGGTGGAGGCTGCTGCTGCGACGCGGGAGCGGAGGCAGACGCAGGTGGCCGCCCTCGGCGACGAGCAGGCTGAGACAGCAGCTGACCGCTGAGGCAGAATGTGACTGACCGCCTCAGTCTGCTTCTGTGCGGCCGAGAACTGATGGGCGAAGTTCTGGGCCGCGTCGCCGAAGAGGCCAGTCTGGGAGACGGGGGAGTTAAGGAACCTGACTTTGTCGGTCTCCCTCATGTCCGCCAGACACAGCCAGAGGTGGCGTTCCTGGACCACCATAGTGGACATCGCACGACCCATGGCCCGCGCCGTAACCTTCGTCGCACGAAGCGTGAGGTCCGTTGCGGTTCTCAGTTCCTGGAGAACTGCGGGATCGTGACCACCCTCGTGCAAGGTCTTCAGAGCCGGGGCCTGATGGACCTGCAACAACGCCGTAGCGTGTAAAGCGGAGCCTGCCTCTCCACAAGCCAGGTAGGCCTTCCCGATCAGATCGGATGAGTACCTACAGGCCCCGGAGGGAAGACACGGGTTCCCCCTGGAAGTGGAGTTAGGGCACAGTTGCATAGCAACGTCCCGTTCCACGGGGGGAACCTACGTGTATCCCTTTGCAGGTCCGCCATCGAGGGTGGTGAGGGAGGAGGATCCACTAGGCCGGTTTTGGGCAGTAAAAGGTGCCGTCCACGACCTCGTGAGCTCCTCGTGCACCTCCGGGAAAAAAGGCACCGGGGTGGGGCGCTGAGAACCAGCACGGGCCACCCCGAGAAACCAATCATTCAGCCTTGAGGGTTCGGGACACGGTGGAGGGTTCCACACGAGCCCGACTCTCTCGGCGGCCCGGGCAAGCATAGCCATCATCTCTGGATCAGTATCGGGCACAGCGGGTCTACCGGAGGAGCCCCTGCGCCGACACATCCTCTCCAGAGAGTTCTGACCCTCCCTCCAATGCAGCGATGGACATCTGGTCCTCAGGGGAGCCCAAAGGATACGGATGGTGCACATCTCGTGGACGGCCCACCGCGTCCAATGGCAGCTCTACTGGCTGCGGAGTGTGAGAGGATGAGGGTTCCCGGGGTTGGTTCCCTGGGGAAACGCGCTCACCGCAACCCTCAAATCAGCCGGGCTTAGATCGCGGCAGAGGCACAGAGGCTCTGCCCCTTGCGAGACGGAGCCGCGATCGCAACTCCGAGATGGTCATGTTCCCGCAGTTAGAACATGATTCATCCACCAGCGCTGCCTCAGCGTGCTGAACGCCCAAACACGAGATACAGCGCTGATGACCATCCCTCGGTGACAGGAAACCACCGCATCCAGAAACACACAGATAGAATGTCATCTTGAAAAAGACGCAAGCTCTATCTGTGTAAGCTCTTTCAGAAGGACGCTCTCCTTGGTGCTGAAGCACGCAGGGGGAGGGGTCGCAGCGACACCGTCAGGGGATAGTGCAGCCTGACGTGCGCGCTCTCTCACACGAAGGCGCTCTCTTACCAGCCGTGGGAACGGCTTTTTAGCGCTCTCCACCTAGCGCACCGAACCGGCTATGAGAACAGCCTTTGTGATCGTTCTGTTCAAACAACAAAGAGAGATGATCGGAAAACCACACGACCCGCTGCTGTGCCGTCACACCAACACCGAATGAAGAGATCGCTTCCGAAAGGCGGCTTCCGTCTTCAGTCAGGACTGCGAAGTAAGGAGTGATATCTGTAGTAACCATCTACCACTCGGCTCCGAAGCAAAATGCTAATTTGATGCAATCACCTGTGTCTCATTTATACCCGCACAGTGTGGCATGAGCACCTGGTGCAATCATTGCATGCCAATGTGCATTGGCTCGTTTTAGTTACACTCGAAGTAGATTGGCTCTCGCGAGCGAGATTCCTATTCGTCGGTACTCCGACGTGGCGTCGAGAGTGACCGACTGAATGGGAACCAAGGTTACAGTGGTAAACGAGATGTTTTTTACACTTAAAGTTCTCCACCACCTAAAAAAGTTTGAGAATCACTGCTTTAAAACGGTATGTGTATATGACAGTATGTTTTTGTCACTTACCTTCAATTACAAAATGTCCCGATCAAATTATAGCGTCTCATCAGATTTCAGAATACCTGGAGGATAATGACTGTGAAAGCTGTTACTTTGGACACATGTGATGATAAAGCAGAACAAAGAGATCAATCTATTTCCACTGAGTGTCAGAAAAGGACAGATGAAGGACAATGGAGGTAAAACATTATGGAGAGATGAATGGACAGGAAGAGCTAAAGAGACAGGAGGAAGATGAAGCAGGAGAATTTCATGAAATTGATTTGTGATTATATATCTCTGTGCACACTGTTATTTAAAGACCCCATGGGATGCTTTAACAAATACAACATTTGCTCTTCCAGATTTATGGTAAACAGGAAGTGTTTACCATAAATCTGGTAAACAGCACACATAATTCAAAGAGCTTATCCTTATTTGTATAAATAAGGTGTAAATGTAATTAAATAAATAGGTGTGGTTATATTTAAAATAAATAAAACAAATAAATATAAACAATATTATTTATAAATAATGATTTATGTTATTTGTTTTATTTTTTATTTATATATTGCAAGCATTCATCACTACTAACTTCTTTTTGGGAGTCACACTAAACACTGGTGAATGTTTGTTGTTTTCTGCATCAGTTAACTGTAAAAAAAATATATATATTTAAAATTAATTTATACTATATTCTTTATTTTATTTAAATATAGTAAGCAATCATCATAGGTGTAAAGAGTACCTGAAAACCATACTTAAGTAAAAGTACAGATACCTTACAGCGAAAATTACTCCATTACAAGTCACTAGGCTTGCTGCGATAGTCGTGTTGATGGTGTTACCGGTCTTCATTTGCAACAACTTGCCCACCGCAGCACTGCCCCCCACCGGCATTTGGATTTTTTAGAGTAGTAAAATAATTTATTTCAGTTAGAGAACAGACACTACAATTAAAAACTGAATGTGTCTGCTTAATACAACGTGAGCCGAACGAGTGTCGCAGCACAGACCAACAGCAGGAAGCAAGATTTCATTCATCACGAGAGTGAGGAGCTGACTGACAAGTCGACAGCAGAAGATTTGGTTTCAAAAGCGAAACGTAAAGGCGCCTATTTAAGCGAGTTTGTCATTGTACTGTTTTGTTGTTGTGTTTTTTTCATTAAGAATAATAATGAACCCACCATTCAAGCAATCCCCGAATTGGCGCTAATTCTAAAGTGAAAGTAAAATGCGTGCTGCAATTCGTAATGGTGCGTGCGTGTCCATTAGTGCGGAGCAGACAGAGCGTTATCAGTTCATTCCTATGGAAGCTCAACTTCCAGAGGAATAAAATGAAAACACTCGATTTGCTCTGCACTGTCATGAATTCCTGTGTGGCCTTGCACATTTTACATTTCGCTTTGCGAATTAACGATTTAAAAGCGAAGTGCAAAAAAAGGGAAAATGTCACCCCCCTCCCGGTGATACGGGCACACATCGATTAACTGGTGGGAAAATTTCCTCACGGTCACATCCCTACAAGTCACTAATTTCCATACGACTTGAGTAAAAGTCTTAGGCCTGGTTTCAAAAACAGGGTTTAGATAAAGCCAGGATTAGGCCTTAGTTCAATCAGGACATTTAAGTAGCTTTTATAAATGTGCCTTAGAAAAAAAAAAACCACATTACTAGGCCTTAGCCTTGTCTGTGAAACCAGTGGTTAGAGTTTAACAGTAAACAGTTAAAACTGATTTTAACAGTACTTAAGTATTTTACTCGTACACTAAAAAATGCTGGGTTGTTTCAACCCATGTGTGGGTCAAATATGGACAAACCCAAAAATTGGTATAAATATTATTGCATTTTCGGTCTTTAGATTAGGGTCCAATTCTCACTAGCTAACTATTAACTACAACTTTTGCCTCAATAAACTCCCAATTACTGCTTATTTGTTATTAAAGTAGTGATTAAGTTTAGGTATTGGGTAGGGATGTAGAATAAGGTCATGCAGAATAAGGCATTAATATGTGCTTTATAAGAACTAATAAGCAGCCATTATGCTAGTAATATGCATGCTAATAAGCAACTAGTTAATAGTGAGAATTGGACCCTAAGTGTTAGCAAATTTTTAAACCCAACGGTTTAGTTTGTCTATACTTGACCCAAGCATGATTGAAACAACCCAGCATTTTTTAGAGTGTAGGCTCAAAGATGCACTAGTCCTCAACACTCAAGAGACATGCCAGTGAAAAACAAGAATCAGTTGATTTGTGAGGAGAGCAATCACATTTATTTTATACTGCAATCGACACAACATTCCAGTTATAGTACCTTCAATGCCCTGTAGAGGGCGATATTGCTTCTTTTGTAGCAGAAATAAACTGCTGCAGAAAAAGTTAGGTGCAAAATGTAATGAGTAATTGTATTACTCATCATAAGTGTATTGGAGTAAGGAGTACATGTACTTATTTAAAAATCTAGGGAGTAAAAGTTGCTAATATATTTGATAATCAGTC
This sequence comes from Paracanthobrama guichenoti, assembly GCA_018749465.1. Classification (NCBI taxonomy): domain Eukaryota; kingdom Metazoa; phylum Chordata; class Actinopteri; order Cypriniformes; family Gobionidae; genus Paracanthobrama; species Paracanthobrama guichenoti. The sequence goes on from CM031964.1 coordinate 24,216,168, forward strand.
AAAGTACAAAGCAGCCAAAAAGATACTACAGTTTGGTGGGTAATCACACTAACCTCTGTCTTAATGTTTGTTGTTTTTTTGCTTCTGTACAGGCAATATGAGACAGTGGTCCCACTGGAAGACCCCATCATTACAGAGGTCACCTCTACACTGCAAGAGTGGTCTGTCCTGTGGAAGCAGTTGTATGTGGTAAGTGCCGAACCGTCTGACCCGCTCCTCCTCCTCCATCTTGACAAATATTACAGGAGAGGCTGGATTATAGTACTTGCAGTGATGGACCTGCTCGATGTAGTAGACAGTGCGAGTGTGCAATATTTTGGTAGCAGTGTTGGAGAAGTTTCTAGTATTTATGAATCTTCCGACAGAAGAACGTTTTATTGTCTATTTTTCATTTTGCCCTCCCTCCGAAGTGTTTTTGTGAATGTTGTTATCTTAGATTAATTGATGAATATCAAAGACCACTTTTAAGTGACCTAAGCAAAGGCGCATGGAGATGATTTGAATAATTCTCAGGCAGGAGAGGCTTTGTGGAAGCGGTGAATGCGGTGCTCTCCTCACACAGAGAGACTATGAGATCTGACAGAGCCCTTTATGTAAGCCTGTACTGAGGATTACCAAGCATTAGTGTACGACATGACAATGGAACTCTCTCTCTCTCTCTCTCTCTCTCTCTCTCTCTCTGTCTCTCTCTCTCTCGGGATGTCAGACATGACGTAACCACAGAGATTTTTACAGCGTTGATTTGTATCATTCGTCATTGCTTACTGCCATTTTGACTATCTACTGCTCAGCACAGAGAAGATGACTCAGCATTTTTGTACACATGTTCATTATATAAATGTATTAACAATCAATTTAGCTGCAAACACACGTTATGAATGTTACTGTTCTTACATTTTGTTGTTATTGTTATTTATTATTATTTATAATAACAACAACAACTATTATTGTTGTTAATGTTATTATAATTGTTAAAATATAATATTGATTCATATAAAATGTATAATTATTAATATCAACAACAACAAAAATATGAACAATAATAGCCAAATTAAAAACCAAATCTGTATGAACAGGTTAAATAAAAATAAAAATAAATATATATATATATATATATATATATATATATATATATATATATATATATATATATATATATATATATATATATATATATATATATATATATATATTTATTTATTTATTTATTTATTTATTTATTTTTATTTATTTTACATATATTTATATATATAATTTATTTATATTTATTAGTTATAATAATAATAATAATACAATTTTATTATTTTATTGCTATTGTTATCATTATTGTAATATCAAATTAATAATGATTAATATCAACATCAAGAAGCAAATCAATAATAAAAAAATAACAATAATAGTTATCAAAACCAAAGCCTAATGGACAGGTATAATAATAATATTTTTGTTGTTGTATCAATAGTATAATATTGATTAATATCAAATTAATAATGATTAATATCAACAACAAGAAGAAAAGCAATAATAAAAATAACACATTAGCAAAACCAAAGCCTTATGGACACATACAAAATACTACTACTACTACTACTACTAATAATAATAATAATAATAAAATAATAATAATAATAATAATAATAATAATAATAATAATAATAATAATTGAGGGAAAAAAACAATATTATGAAAACATTTGATTACCAACTTTATTAGAGCAACTGTAGTGTACCTCAATCTGCATAGGATATGATATGATGCTGTATTTTCATGGAAAAATATGACATTTTAATGTTTATTGGCCTAGTGTGTCTAAATCTAACAAAATTGAGAAATTATGCTTAGAACAAGAATAAAACAATTTGCCAGTGGGGTAAGAAATTATTATTATTAAATATTATTACTATTATTATTTAAAATACTAGTCTCTGAAAGTTTTAATGTCTTTTTTTTTTGCTTGAAATGTTTTTCTAAAGTATTTTAGATGATTAAAACAGTGTTTGCAGTGCACCAGCACCCATCACAGCAGAGAAAATAGCTTATTTTTGCATTTTCCTCCGAGGACTATTTTTAAACCGCAACATGGTTCCTCAAACACCTTTTTGTTCTCAATCATTTCACCAATTCAAAGACATGAAAGCTTGTAATAAGGCTTCCAGGATTCTGACAGCACTCGTAATGCGGCTCAGAAAATAAACGCTAATTTGGTGGCCAGCTGAATGAAGGATGACTAATTCGTACTGATTTAGATTGCGTAACAAGGCGAGCACAGAGCATTGCAAGGCTGCGGCTCAGCAGATAGCGAAGATTCACACTCAGCGGCTCTGGCTAAACGTGGGCCCGGACAACAAGCAGCCACCCAGTCACGTGGAAATAGTTGTTGTAATGGCTTGTAATAGCAACTGTCTCAATTAAGATCTCAATGTATCTGGGACTCCGACCAAAGCCACCGCTCTTATCAGAAGCCAATGCAGGCGATAAATGTATTTGACTAATGAATGAACAGTATTTTCAGAATTTGCACTTTTGCTGTTTCTGGTCTGGCAGATGCATGTTGTCATTTTCACATTGCCGTGGATGTTATTAGCAGTATTTTCATATTAGCTGTTAGTTTTGGCTGAGTGTGAACTGACAATCAGTCCGCCTGGAGATATATATATTGTAGCGCACTACTACGGGAAAAGAGGAGAACAGACACGTAATGCAGTGAAGTGTCACCCCGGAAGGTGTCTTTTAATTCTTTAAAGCAGTGAACAAACTCAAACTTTTGGTGCGAACACTGATTTGTGTAGGTGAAGTGTTTGGTATTGTGGGCTTGGTAAGTGCAATTCCTCCTTGTCCAGTGAAGAGACGAGAGTTAGGCCAACTTGCTGGGTAATCCACACTCACTCTGCAAAGTCAATCACTCTCTGAGGAAACAAAGAACACAGGGTTAGAAACGCACTCTGTGAGAGTCCATACGGCTCCCCTTTCCTCTTGTTTCCAGCCGTTTATATCTCCCTCTGGATGATTGTCTCCTTGTTGTCAGCTGGGATCGCCAGGTGTACCCACTGATTAGTGTTGCCAGTGGTGATGAGTGGGGCGGAAGCAATATCTCGTCACATCCCCCCCCCCCCTTTTCTCGTGAGCGGGTCTCCTGTGAGCAGAAGAATTTATTACATGGGAAGGGGGGGTGGGAGTGACCCTTACCAGACCTGACCAGCCAGAGAACATCCTTGACAGAGCATCAGCATTGCCATTGACCGAACCAGCTCGATGTTTGACCACGAAATGGAAGTCTTGAAGAGCCAGGAACCACCTGGTGACTCTAGCATTGCTGTCCTTTGCCCTTGCCATCCACTGTAGAGGGGCATGGTCTGTCACCAGGGTAAATGAACGACCTAGAAGATAATACCTGAGCTCCTCGACAGCCCACTTTATGGCCAGGGCCTCTTTCTCGACAGCTGCATACTGTGTTTCAGCAGGGCTAAGTTTCCGGCTGATGAAGGTTACAGGATGTTCTTGTCCTTGGACTGTTTGAGACAGTACCGCTCCTAGGCCTGTGTCAGAGGCATCCGTTTGAAGGATGAATGGCAGGGAGAAATCTGGGACATGTAGGACTGGTGCTGTGGTCAGCGCGGTCTGTAGTTGTCGGAAGGCTTGCTCGGCCTCAGAATTCCACTGCACTTTATCTGGCTGGCCTTTTTTGGTCAGGTCTGTAAGGGGGCAAGCTAGAGAAGAGAAACCAGGAATAAAACATCGATAATAGCCGGCTAAACCTAGGAAGGCACGTACCTGCTTCTTGGTAGAGGGCCGGGGATATTCCCTGATAGCCCTTATTTTTTCTTCTTGTGGCTCAATCAGTCCCCGCCCAATGCGATAACCCAAGTAACGTGCCTCCGAAAGTCCCAAGTGACATTTTTGAGGGTTAGCCGTTAGACCAGCCCGACGTAACGCAGACAGTACCTCCCTCAGTCGACGTAAATGTTCCTCCCAGCTTTCAGAGTGGACCACCACATCGTCCAGGTAGGCGGCTGCATAGGACTGGTGAGGTCGGAGCACTCTGTCCATTGCGCTGGCCGATCATAAAGTCGCTGCTGGGCACGCTGGGATTCAATCAGGTGTTCCTGACGTTCAATTCTTTCTCTCATTTCTTGAACATGCTCAACCACCGTGCGGTGTGGGGAAGGCTGTTGCTCCCAGGCTTCTTTGGCAACATCTAGCAAGCTGCGGGGTTGTCGTCCAAATAGTAATTCGAACGGGGTAAAGCCGGTTGAAGCTTGGGGCACTTCTCTAATTCCAAAGAGCACATAGGGAATCATTTTGTCCCAGTCACGACCGTCCTCAGCAACTACCCTTTTTAACATTCTCTTGAGGGTCTGATTGAAACGTTCCACCAGGCCATCTGTCTGGGGGTGGTAAACTGAGGTTCGGAGATGTTTTACTTGCAGTAACACACAGAGCAGTCATGACCGGGAGACAAAGGGGGTGCCCTGGTCCGTCAGAATTTCAGATGGAATACCTACCCGGCTGCAGAGGGCAAACAACTCCTGGGCAATGACAGTGGCCGTGGCTCGACGAAGAGGAATGGCCTCAGGATAGCGGGTTGCATAATCCAGCAAGACCAGAATGTACTCGTGGCCCCGTGCAGACTTCGGCAGCGGCCCCACAATGTCCATTCCAATGCGGGAGAAAGGGACTTCTATTACTGGTAGTGGAATCAGGGGAGCGGGGGTGGGTCTTTGAGGAGCAGTGCGTTGGCACACAGCACAGGCCTGACAGAACCGTCGTACTTCAGAATTCATCCCAGGCCAGTGGAAGCGATCTCTGATTCGCTGCAAGGTGTTCTCCGCTGCAAGGTGTCCCGCAAGGGGATGGGAGTGTGCCAGCTGGAGGATCATCTCTGTTTTCCCCCTAGGCAGAACCAGCAATTCCTTTAATTCCCCCCGCCTTTCCGCTACACAGTACAGTAAGTTGTTCTTTACAATGAAGTGTGGGGAGGGGTGTGGGGGTGGTTGGTGTTCAACGCCGTTTACTACCCTGACTTGTGACCAGCAGTGTTTCAAGCGATCATCCTCTCGCTGTTCTCTTCCCAGGGAGCCCTTCCCTGTTATCTGCTGAAATAGATCAGAGAAGACTTCAAGATTAGTTTGAGAAGACTCACCCGCTCTCTCACTCTCTGATACGAGGTAAGCCTGGCGAGTCCTTGGTTTTCGAGATGGGCCCCCCCCCTTCGACGCACAGGGTTGTCAGGACGCCGTAGCAGTTGCTCCAAACCTGGCCAATCTTGGCCCAGAAGGGCGGGTACTGGCAGATCCTTCAACACCCCAATCTCAACCGTCCAGGTTCCTGGGGAAGCAGAGATTGAGACAGTTTGGGCCGGCACATACCTTGTGTCACCATGTACGCAGGTGATTGGGAGAAGGGATCGGCCAGGTTTTGTGGTTTCAAGAATCTGCGGTTGGATGAGGCTCACACTGCTGCCCGTGTCCAGTATGGCTCGGACTCGACGGCCGTTCACTCGGACTTCCTCCTCTGGGGCACCCGGGGGAATGCTGTGATGTAGAATGCACCCTGCCATCCAGGCGTGAGCTCCAGGTGGGTTTGGGTCAGTCGGCATGGGCTCATCCTGTCGGGATGCTTGAGAAGGGCTCACCAGGCTCACTGACTTGGGGGTACCGTTCACCCCTCTCCGGTCTCCAGTAACCCTCCGGGGAAAGGAGGCAGCTCTCTCTCCTGATTCTCTTGCCATGGCCGCTTCAGACAGTTCCACAGCCTCAATCAACTGTCAAAGTTTGGGGATTTTGTAGTCCCACAGTGCATGGGTGGGGCCGGGGTAGTGCACGTAGCAACCTATCCACAGTGACCTTCTCCACAATTTCCATCACGGTGACATCCTCTGCCAATAACCACAGTTTAACGAGCCGAGTGAGTTGTGCTGATTGCATGCGAATGGGAATTTGCGTATCATACACCCAGTCGTGAATCTTCTGGGCAGCAGACACAGGGGAGAGGCCTACCTGAGCCAGGATCTCTCTCTTCAGAAAATCATAATCACCCAGGTGGGATGGCGGGAGGGAAAAATAAACTTGTTGTGGTTCCCCAGTGAGAAGGGGTGCTAATTTCTGGGCCCATTCTGACTTTCCCCATCCCCCACTCTTTGCAATCACCTCAAACGTGTGTAAAAGTCAATCACTCTCTGAGGAAACAAAGAACACAGGGTTAGAAACGCACTCTGTGAGAGTCCATACGGCTCCCCTTTCCTCTTGTTTCCAGCCGTTTATATCTCCCTCTGGATGATTGTCTCCTTGTTGTCAGCTGGGATCGCCAGGTGTACCCACTGATTAGTGTTGCCAGTGGTGATGAGTGGGGCGGAAGCAATATCTCGTCACAATATATATATATATGTATATATATATACACTCACCTAAAGGATTATTAGGAACACCTGTTCAGCGTGGCATGGTTGTTGGTGCCAGACGGGCCGGTCTGAGTATTTCATAATCTGCTCAGTTACTGGGATTTTCACGCACAACCATTTCTAGGGTTTACAAAGAATGGTGTGAAAAGGGAAAAACATCCAGTATGCGGCAGTCCTGTGGGCGGAAATGCCTTGTTGATGCTAGAGGTCAGAGGAGAATGGGCCGACTGATTCAAGCTGATAGAAGAGCAACTTTGACTGAAATAACCCCTCGTTACAACCAAGGTATGCAGCAAAGCATTTGTGAAGCCACGAAACGCACAACCTTGAGGCGGATGGGCTACAACAGCAGAAGACCCCACCGAGTACCACTCATCTCCACTACAAAAGGAAAAAGAGGCTACAATTTGCACAAGCTCACCAAAATTGGACAGTTGAAGACTGGAAAAATGTTGCCTGGTCTGATGAGTCTCTATTTCTGTTGAGACATTCAGATGGTAGAGTCAGAATTTGGTGTAAACAGAATGAGAACATGGATCCATCATGCCTTGTTACCACTGTGCAGGCTGGTGGTGGTGGTGTAATGGTGTGGGGGATGTTTTTTTGGCACACTTTAGGCCCCTTAGTGCCAATTGGGCATCGTTGAAATGCCACGGCCTACCTGAGCATTGTTTCTGACCATGTCCATCCCTTTATGACCACCATGTACCCATTCTCTGATGGCTACTTCCAGCAGGATAATGCACCATGTCACAAAGCTCGAATCATTTCAAATTGGTTTCTTGAACATGACAATGAGTTCGCTGTACTAAAATGGTCCCCACAGTCACCAGATCTCAACCCAATAGAGCATCTTTGGGATGTGGTGGAATGGGAGCTTCGTGCCCTGGATGTGCATCCCACAAATCTCCATCAACTGCAAGATGCTATCCTATCAATATGGGCCAACATTTCTAAAGAATGCTTTCAGCACCTTGTTGAATCAATGCCATGAAGAATTAAGGCAGTTCTGAAGGCGAAATGGGGTCAAACACAGTATTAGTATGGTGTTCCTAATAATCCTTTAGGTGAGTGTATATAGTGCAGTCAATTGATGATAAAATTAACAAATTAATCGTGATTAATCATACCTTACTTTAAAGTTGTAATGTATTACATTAAAGTTAATATATTTTTATGTTGTTACATTCAAAATAATATAGAAACAATGTAAAGACTGTATATTTTAAATACTTGTTTAATGGCATCTTTTTACTAAGCAATAAAAATGAAGGCCAGTATCACTGATACCAATACTGATAGTGATGTCTTTTTTTCTCAATTTTAGCTGTTAATTATAGCCATTCAGCGTTACTGTATAATTGAAAGCTATCGATTTTAACATTTAATAGAACATTTAATTTAAGTGAACTTAAAACAATCTTCACATAAACCCATTATAATAAATGTCACATTTAGCTGTGCCTTTAATATATCATGGTTCAACACTAAGGTTTTTTCCAGGCGGGACATTTCAGATTTTTACCTGCCCTGCTAAAATGCACAAACAAGTTATTGTTTTCGGGTTTTTTCCTCGTTTATATATGCGTACACACGAGAGCACTGAAACCGACTCAAAACGATGTAGTGTACATGCCAGGCCAGTGTGTGGCGCTGTAATTCTGCCACAGGAATACACTTGTAACAAAGTTCTTTGTTCAGGGAAGGAGGAGGCGGGAACCGATGGACATTTAAAGACTTTAATAAATGAAACAAACAAAACGAAAGTAACGCGGGCAGCCCCTCACGGACGACTGCCACGTGTCTTGCAGAAGAACATTGCAGCCGGAGCTACTTCTCTCTGTTTATGTCTATGGGGAGTCACGCAGGGACTGTGCTCCTCCTCCGTGGTTCCTACCAGACCGGTCTGAAATAGTCCCAATATAAACACTTATTATACGTGTACCATAATGATTCAGGGGAAGACAAAAACACGGTTTGGAAAATTGATTCATGTTTTACATTTTCATATAATTTTTGTAAATCTTGAACACAAAAAAAGTTACGGACAGCAGCTTTAATCGATTGACAGCACTAATTAAGACAGCAGAGCTAGAGGCATCTGTTTCAGGTCTCAGATGGACCTCTCTGTTGTGTTCACTATTTCTGGATGAAACTGATGGATCATGCTGAGTTTGCCTTTATATTGACTGACAGGTTTCCCAATCGGCAAACGCTTTTAAAATGCAACACCGGGTCAGGAGACGGTCACAGAGAGACTTGTGATTGATCCGAACCCTTGGCATACGGACAAAAATCTGTGGGATTGGGATGAGTTTCCTTTCTAGGTAGAGCAGAGTGACAGTGAAGTTTTGTGTCATGATATGAAAATCCTCAAAGCGTCCGTTTCCGCTGAAGCCTGTCACAGAGCATACTGTACGAGTGACCTGAGCCAAATATGTGCATATTTTATGTGTTTTAAGGCTTAGTCATGCATATATTTGCTAAATGTGTTGAGGCACCAACCTAAAATGACCAACTGCGATTATAAGTATGCCAACTTTTATGACATGACTATCCGCAGATTATGAGAAAGTGCTCAGTTTCTCAGATGTTTCATGAAATGAGCTGTACTGTACGTCGCTCATTAAAATATATAAACTCTCCAGAAATATTAGTTCAGCAACATTCAAATCAAAAGAATCATTCCTCTGTCTATATCACTGCTTTTCTCATAAACTGATTGTGTGTGAAAGATGATTTTGAGACCCTTCTGTAATGCATCATGCTTTAAAGCGCTGTTCTCTCGCAGTCACTTAAGCGTTCGGTCAGCCTGTCATCTTTACAGTAAATGATCTTTACTCATGCAGAAGGATGCAGCTGTCAGTGTGTCATTAACCCAACTGTAGGAAGATAAAGGAGAAAATCAGAAAGGAGTCGTCTCATTTGTTTCTCATAGAGAGCAGTGAAATTAAAGAGAGCATAATTTGAGACTTTTTGTGATAAAAGGCCCCTTAATATCACATTTCTCCGCGAGTTTCAAAATAAAACTGAGAATCTTCTGCTGAGAAAAACAAAACAAACGGCAACAAAACTATTTGATTTGACTATTCAGACCAATTTCAAAACACACATATCTGTTTTGGGTCAGGTTTGCAGAAATCTTAGTTGTTTTTTTTTTCAGTTCAAACAGCTAAACAGATTTTATTTATTCATTCTTTATTTTACCAGGAAGATAAAAATAAAAATAACCTAACCTAGAGGTTAAAAATAACCTCTTCTTCCTAGGAGTAGCCAAGCTGGCCAAACCTAAGTTTCACATAAACAATCCTTAGTTTTGACTTTTTTTGTTTTGTTTGGTTTTTGTCACATTTTGTTTTTTGTTTTGTCTCGTTTTGTTTTGTGTTGGTTTTGTTTTGTTTTGTCTTGCCTCGTTTAGTTTTTAGTTCTATCTTAGTTTTGTCTGTTTTTGTCTCATTTTATTTTGGTTTTTGTTTTGTCTTGTTTTTTGTCTCGTTTTGATTTTTATTTTGTCTTGTTTTGTTTTGATCTTTGTTTTGTCTTGCCTTGTTTTGGTTTTTAGCTTTGTATTTTTGTTTTGGTTTGGTTTTTAGCTTTGTATTTTTGTTTTGTTTTGTCTTGCCTTGTTTTGGTTTTTAGCTTTGTATTTTTGTTTTGTTTTGGTTTGGTTTTTAGCTTTGTATTTTTGTTTTGTTTTGTCTTGCCTTGTTTTGGTTTTTAGCTTTGTATTTTGTTTTGTTTTGGTTTGGTTTTTAGCTTTGTATTTTTGTTTTGTTTTGTCTTGTTTTGGTTTTTAGCTTTGTATTTTTGTTTTGTTTTGTCTTGTTTTGGTTATTAGCTTTGTATTTTTGTTTTGTCTTTTTTTATTTATCGTTTCGTCCTTTTTGGCCATGTTTCAAATGAAAAGAATCTCAAAGATGGCCAAACCAAAGTTTCACATAAAAATCTTTTTCACATAAAAAACTTTTTGTTTTGTCTCTTTTTGTTTTGTTTTGTCTTGCCTTGTTGGTTTTTAGTTCTATCTTAGTTTTGTCTGTTTTTATCTCTTTTTATTTTGGTTTTTGTTTTGTCTTGTTTTTTTGTCTTGCCAAATCAAAGTTTCACATAAACACCCAACACACAAAACACATCATAAACAGCCGAAACAATAAATTATTACCATACATCAGAAAATTACTTGAAACAACAACATGGTTCAGTTATTACAGACTGTATTATTATTATTATTATTTTTTAATATTTAAAGAAGTTGTTTCCAAAGGAATAATAGCTTGAAATACGTTCCACAAATGCAGCAGTTTTCAGTTGGATACAAAACAAACAAAACAAAACGCAAACAGAAAACACAAAACAGAAACAAATGATTTTTTTGCTGTCTGTCTGAACAAATCACAAAATCTAAATGGTTTTTATTTGCTGTTTTTATTTCAATGCATGTTATTGATGCACTCATGCACATGTAACATACCGCTTTAATGCTTCAGCTGGGCTTCTTTCACACGCAGGAAGTTATTTTGTTCACGTCAAGACCCGTTTGGTGCAACCCCCATTTGCGATGTTGCCTGCAGGGCGAACCAACAGGAATGTAGGATCACATGTGTGAAAGCTTTTTTTTATTTTATTTTCGTTCTGTCAATGTGATGAAATCTCATGTCACACTGTCACTTCATTCTGGTTAACTGTCACTCATGTCCCCCTCCATGGGCCACACGCTAGAAAGCCTTTTCATCCTCTCACCTTCCGTCTAGACCTGGTCCATTTCAGAACGGCCATGTTTCATTTGTACAGGATTTTCAATGGTTATCATGTGGTATTGTTGTTGTTCGCAAAGAAAGACAGCTATAGAATAGTCATGTTTTTTTTCCTTTTTTCCTTTTTGTCTCATTTTGTTTTTGTTTTGCCTTGTTTTGTTTTTTAGTTTTGTCTTTGTTTTGGTTTTTGTTTGATCTTTTTTGTTTTGACTGTTTTGTCTTGTTTTATTTTTTAGCTTTGTCTTTGTTTTTAGTTTTGTCTTGTTTTTGTTTTTAGTTTTGTCTTTGTTTTGTCTTTCCTTGTTTTGTTTTGTTTTTAGTTTGGTCTTGTCTTGTGTTGTTTTGGTTTTTAGTTTTGTCTTGTTTTGGTCTTGGTTTTTAGTTTGGTCTTTGTCTTGTTTTTTGTTCTCTCTTCCCTTGTTTTGTATTTTAGTTTTGTCTTGTCTTATCTTGTTTTGTTTTGTTTTGTTTTTAGTTTTGTCTTTGTTTTGTTTTAGTCTTTGTCTTGTCTTGCCTTCCCTTGTTTGTTTGTTTTTGTTTGTTTTGTCTTTGTTTTGTCTTGTTTTGGTTTTTAGTTGTGTCTGTTTTATTTTGTCTTTGTTTTGTCTTGTCTTGTTTTGTCTTTATGGGTTGTGTGTGTGTGTGTGTGTGTGTTTTATTTTATTTGGTTCAGTTTTTGTTTTGTCTTTATCTTTGTTTTGTCTTGTTTTGGGTTTTTTTTTTTTTTTGTGTGTGTGTAATAGCAAAAATCTGGGATTCGGTAAGGCACTTACGGTGGAAGAGATTAGGATGTTATTTCGTCTTAGATGTAAGAGTCATCTTAGATTTATACTGACACCTAGTGGTGTGGATGTAGCTTTACACAAAAAAAGAAGTTTGTAGTAAGCGTAGAACAGTTGTTTTATTAGTTGTTTACTAATAGTGTTAGTAGTTTCTCTACCTCCAGCTGGTTTTCCTCCAACACTTTACTTAATACATTAGCCGACATTGAACGGTACACATACTGAATGTGACTTGTACAGATGGTGAGGGGTCATGACCCGGGAAGGTGAAATGTGTGGTGACACAGCCTGAGGCAAATCGTGCTGCCAGGTTGTGGTAGGTTCTGCACGGATTCACACATTGACTCGTTCTGCGTCGTGTTTCCAGGAAAGACAGAGGTGAACTGTGGGGGTCAAAGTGTCTCTAAATGTGACGGAGTGTTAAAGACAACTCACACCGTATTTCCATCGTCAACAACTTTATTGAGGAGGTCAGCTGTCAACTGTATGTGTAAAACAAGGATACACCACAGGTCTAAAACAACACGATTAAAGTCTCCAAGTACACGTTCACCTAGAAAACTACCCTCTTCCACTTCTAACACTATAATGGGCTAGAATTTACATTGTAAAACCCACAAATTCAATACATAAAAATCAAGTTACATTGGTTTTATTCCAGAGTCACAGTTCTGCTTTGGTGGATACCGTCTCCATACAATTTGGAAGTCGTAATGCAATATTAGTTGGAATAAGGGAGTTTGGTTGGCTTCATTTTGACCAATACCAATTAGTTACCCATTGATAATTACAACACTGTTGTAAATACAATAATTCATGACTCGAAAGCATCATGACAAAGTGTTGAGGAAGGCCAGATGCTAAATAGACAACACTACCCTGGGTATCTTGAAGAAACACTACAGATCGTATTAGCCTTTCTGTCAGATGGCTGTAGGCCTGATTGTGGTTTCTGATTGGTTGTCATTTTAATTGCCGTTCCTGTTGTCAAGACACTGATTTGTGAAGTGCTTCTTTAGACGTGACACATTTGTCAGTTAGAATAATCATAGAAACGACATAGACGCGTTCAAACTGTACTAGTGGCCTAAATATCTAATAAATAGAGTGGTGTAGGGATGATGTCAAAACCTGGAAGACTAATTATAACGGGGTTTTTCAGTTTATTAGTAAACTAAAACCTGTGGTAAACATAACTTGACAATACTCTAATTTTGTTCTACAATGTAAACTGCACACACTCGCACGTCTTATCTGGTTGCTTATTAGAAATATACAATATTACAAAATAAACAAAAGTAAAAATAACAGCTACAAATTTTACGTTTTCTATATGGTTGTGTAATTTATGTTGCAGAACAAAACTTCAAAGTGTCGTCAAGTTATGTTTACCACAGACCTTATTTTACTCATAAATAGAAACCCCCCCCTTCATACAAAACCCATAGGAAAAACTTATAGAACCAGGGGATAATTAGTCTTCCAGGTTTTGACATCACACCTGCAGAACTCTATTAGCTGCTGTTCAGTTTATAGGGTCCCTTTGCAGTGTCACCGTCACACTTGACAGGATGTGTGTGTGTGTGTGTGTGTGTGTGTGTGTGTGTGTGTGTGTGTGTGTGTGTAAAACTTAATAGTAATATGGGATATGATAACATAATTTTCAAAAATAAAAGAAAGTGAAATAATTCATATTGATTTAATATTTTTTACATTTTATTTTATTTTATTTGAATTGAATTTATTATTGTATCTTTGGTATTGTCACGATCCCAGCCTGTTTCCCTGTCTTGTGAGGACGTCTGTTATTTCCTGTGCTTCAGTTGTTGTTTGTTGGTCGTTCCTCCTGTCGTTGTCGGTCAACGTGTATTGAGTTGTACTGAGTACAACTCAATACTAATTAGGGCTGGGCGATACGGCTAAAAATCATATCTTTGTATTTTTTTAATTAAATGGTGATATATATGTGGTTCCACCACATCTGATGGAATAGATGCTCTATTGGGTTGAGATCTGGTGACTGTGGGGGCCATTTTAGTACAGTGAACTCATTGCCATGTTCAAGAAACCAATTAGAAATGATTCAAGCTTTGTGACATGGTGCATTATCCTGCTGGAAGTAGTCATCAGAGTATGGGTACATGGTGGTCATAAAGGGATGGCCATGGTCAGAAACAATGCTTAGGTAGGCCGTGGCATTTAAACGATGCCCAATTGGCACTAAGGGGCCTAAAGTGTGCCAAGAAAACATCCCCCACACCATTACACCACCACCACCAGCCTGCACAGTGGTAACAAGGCATGATGGATCCATGTTCTCATTCTGTTTACGCCAAATTCTGACTCTACCATCTGAATGTCTCAACAGAAATCAAGACTCATCAGACCAGGCAACATTTTTCCAGTCTTCAACTGTCCAATTTTGGTGAGCTCGTGCAAATTGGCCCATCTGGCACCAACAACCATGCCACACTCAAAATTGCTTAAATCATCTTTCTTTCCCATTCTGACATTCAGTTTGGAGTTTAGGAGATTGTCTTGACCAGGACCACACCCCTAAATGCATTGAAGCAACTGCCATGTGATTATGGTTGATTAGATAATTGCATTAATGAGAAATTGAACAGGTGTTCCTAATAATCCTTTAGGGGAGTGTGTATATATATATATATATATATATATATCCAAATCAATGTTGTCCAACAAACAATGTTGATATTGAAGGCTATGAAAACTATATCTAACCAGTTATTTTGAAGCCCTTAATATAAAAGTATGCGTCATGTTTAGGACAAATATAAAAAAATATATTGATATATCATACTAACTCGATTTACCGCCCAGCCCTAATACTAATATGTTATAACATGAAAGCATCACATAATTAAAACAAGAAAAAAAAAATATATAGATTCTTCTCGTTCCAAAACTGCATGACTTTCTTTCTTACGTCAGTACAAAAGTAGATATTTCACAGATTTTCCAAGCTGCTCTTTTCCAAAAAACTGCCATTAAAATAGACTGTGTGACTTTTGCGTGATGTTCCTAGTCTTCTTATGCGACGAAAAGACCAACCAAAAATTTGTGCTATGCATTAAATATTTGACCTTTTTACAGAGTAACAGAATAGTAATTTGTAGTTTCATTACTTCTTGCACATTGTGATGTGTTTATACAAATTATATTTAAGAACTTTGCCAGTTTTTATATATATAAATCCCCTTGCATCATATGGAAAAGAGCAGCATTAACATTCTGCTAAATATCAAATTTCTAGTCATACAGGTTTGAAACAACATGAAGATAAACTACATGACTAGTTTATTTATTAATTCATTTTCACTTCAGAAAATTATCCTCAAAACTTTAAATTCTCACATATTAGTCTCAAGTCCTTGGTGAGCAAAAACTAACTCAAATATTGATATGATATTCCCGTGACTGTGCAGATCGTTGGTCATTACTGGCCTCTTTCCGTACTAATGCCTCTGTCTGCCTGAAAGCAGGAATCATAGTGTCAGTGAACTGTGTGGGCTGGCGCATAGTGTCTGACTAGCCTGCCAAATTGCTGTTACTAAGGCAACCCCCCTCTCCAATGGCAGTCGCCGCAGAGGTGAGGGGGCGATCCGTGCGTACGCTTGGCACTCGGACCTCTGTCCGGATCAGCCTGTGAAATGTCTTTTTACCTCAGATCTTAGGTAACATAGAAGGGCTGGAATCACGCGGACGTCAGTGTACCAGACCCTCGTGAACGGAGTGTCCTGTTCCAAAGCACTGGAGCGTTCCTTTGATGCTGTCTGCAGAGAAACACACAACACGACACAGACTCTTATTTTAGAAGCCAAATGATGGTAAACAAGATTTTTCTTGTGGTTTTGAAATCATTTGAATTCAGTGTCCTAGACAATACTCTGTGTTGACCTAAACCTGCAGACTAAGTGGAAGTCAATCCACTGACTCATTTAACCTGTCACCAAAGTTAAATATGTTCAATATTTTTTTTTCCTTTAGTTTATTGAATTATATTTAAATATAATTTTTATAAATATATTTTTCAATGCAATTTTCGTGGGATTGAAAACTAGCAGCAAATTATTAAATACATGAACTTGCATTCATTAATAAAATAAGCAATTGTTTAAATATTTATGTAACGATTTTCATTAGTTGAGTTTGCTTATAAAGAGTTTATGTGTGTATATATATATATATATATATATATATATATATATATATATATATATATATAAACCGATCAGGCATAACATTATGACCACTGACAGGTGAAGTGAATAACACTGATTATCTCTTCATCACAGCACCTGTTAGTGGGTGGGATATATTAGGCAGCAAGTGAACATTTTGTCCTCAAAGTTGATGTGTTAGAAACAGGAAAAATTAGCAAGCGTAAGGATTTGAGTGAGTTTGACAAGGGCCAAATTGTGATGGCTAGACGACTGGGTCAGAGCATCTCCAAAACTGCAGCTCTTGTGGGGTGTTCCCGGTCTGCAGTGGTCAGTATCTATCAAAAGTGCTCCAAGGAAGGAACAGTGGTGAACCGGAGACCGGGTCATGGGCGGCCAAGGCTCACTGATGCACGTGGGGAGCGAAGGCTGGCCCGGGTGGTCCGATCAAACAGACGAGCTACTGTAGCTCAAATTGCTCAAGAAGTTAATGCTTCTGATAGAAAGGTGTCAGAATACACAGTGCATCATAGTTTGTTGCGTATGGGGCTGCATAGCCACAGACCAGTCAGGGTCCCCATGCTGACCCCTGTCCACCGCCGAAAGCACCAACAGTGGGCATGGGAGCATCAGAACTGAACCACAGAGCAATGGAAGAGGTGGCCTGGTCTGATGAATCAGGTTTTCTTTTACATCACGTGGATGGCCGGGTGCGTGTGCGTCACTTACCTGGGGAATACATTACACCAGGATGCACTAAGGGAAGAAGGCAAGCCGGCGGAGGCAGTGTGATACTTTGGGCAATGTTCTGCTGGAAAACCTTGGGTCCTGCCATCCATGTGGATGTTACTTTGACACGTACCACCTACCTAAGCATTGTTGCTGACCATGTACACTCTTTCATGGAAACGGTACTCCCTGGTGTCTGTGGCTCTTTTAGCAGGATAATGCGCCCTGCCACAAAGCAAAAATGGTTCAGGAATGGTTTGAGGAGCACAACAACGAGTTTGAGGTGTTGACTTGGCCTCCAAATTCCCCAGATCTCAATTGAATCGAGCATCTGTGGGACGTGCTGGACAACAAGTCCGATCCATGGAGGCCCCACCTCGCAACTTACAGGACTTAAAGGATCCGCTGCTAACATCTTGATGCCAGATACTACAGCACACCTTCAGGGGTTTAGTGGAGCCCTCAATGGGTCAGGACTGTTTTGACCGCAAAAGGGGGACCAACACAATAGGAATGTTATGCCTGATCGGTGTAATTAATAAATGAATTAATAAAAACAACTGATTTATTACTTAATGTTATTATTATTACTTATTGGACATTAGTTTGTTTGATTATGCTTCCATTCATAATTGAAGTATTAATGATTAGTTTAAATTACTGTTTCTCAACGTGGGCGGTACCGCCCCCCAAGGGGCATTCGGAGAACATCGGGGGGTGCTGGAAATAATATTTTTGAAAGGGGGGCATTGAGGTGTTCTTGGTTTAATGCAAGGTTTACAGGCTTAATTCAGTCTATGGCTCAAACTCGTGTCTACATAAAATGGTCTGCAACATTCTAACGGTTTATACCGGCGCATCCTTTGATACATCAAAGCAAACGTTCAGTAGCGCCAGCGCAGATCCAGTGCGTCAGAAATAGAACATAGCAACCGTTTACTGTCGAGTGTCCAATGTAGACATAATCACTCATAAACGCATTGATATTTCAGATGATTAAGGAAAGGTACCATTATCACAGAGGTATAAATATTAACAAAAGTAATTAGAGTGTGGGTAATGTTACTTAACCAATTTGAAACAGTTGTTAAGCTTTTTTTATATAGCCTAACTTACGAGAAACAGAGAGAAATGTTGACACGCGTCCTCTCCAGCAGCTTGAATGTTCCCGGTTGCCATGGCAACTCTCAACGGTCTCAAGGACTTACAGTTTTATAAAAGCTATTTATTTGTTGTAAAGTGTAAGAATCACCTCAGAAAAATACATTCTTGGCGCAGTTGAAGCCTGGGACAAACACTGTCAAGATGAGATGGTGTAGTCAGACTATGTCTGTGTCATTATTCCAACATTATGTTCATAATTTGTTACAAAATAAAAAGTTTAACACCTCAGAAAAATGATGTTTCCCTCTTGTCAACATTAAAGCCTGGTGTGAGCGCGGTGCGCACTCTTCAGTGGTGGAGGCGCGCGCTGTATATCGCGTCACAGGATGTACACTCACAGTAATTGGATCAGGTCGTTTACATGGTGGATTTTTTCATTTGATCGGTTCATGAAAAGGTTTATCCCACCACTCTCAAACCGATTACAATTTAATTTGGTTTGGGCATTTTTATTCTGATTGGGGTGTTTATATGGAGCAGTTTTCATTTGGATTGGACTTTTAAACCGATTACAGTGCTCCGGTGTAGTAACCTGCCAGTTTATACCAATGTGACTATAATCGGCCGTGTATCCTTTTCCATAGCAACGATTATTTACTTCAGTGTTTCTGTCCGCTTTCTGTATGGCAGCTGCCGAACTTCCATTGAAAACAAGAGCATTTATCATTCAAATATATATGAGCTACTTGTTTGCTGATTGGCTGCAGTTTGTGATAATCTACATTAAATTTCAATGCCAAATTTCTAAAGCGTTTGTTCAACACTAATAAATATAATTGCAATTCACATGACCTTGTTTTGCTCTTTGGGGTTGGGAAGCGAATGATAATGATATTCCAACTGTTCTCTCAAATCAAATCTGTTATGTGGCATTCAATGACCAATAATAGTATTATTAATAATATACACTCACCTAAAGGATTATTAAGAACACCTGTTCAATTTCTCATTTATGCAATTATCTAATCAACCAATCACATGGCAGTTGCTTCAATGCATTTAGGGGTGTGGTCCTGGTCAAGACAATCTCCTGAACTCCAAACTGAATGTCAGAATGGGAAAGAAAGGTGATTTAAACAATTTTGAGTGTGGCATGGTTGTTGGTGCCAGACGGGCCGGTCTGAGTATTTCACAATCTGCTCAGTTACTGGGATTTTCATGCACAACCCTTTCTAGAGTTTACAAAGAATGGTGTGAAAAGGGAAAAACATCCAGTATGCGGCAGTCCTGTGGGCGAAAATTCCTTGTTGATGCTAGAGGTCAGAGGAGAATGGGCCGACTGATTCAAGCTGATAGAAGAGCAACTCTGACTGAAATAACCGCTCATTACAACGAAGTATGCAGCAAAGCATTTGTGAAGCCACAACACACACAACCTTGAGGCGGATGGGCTACAACAGCAGAAGACCCCACCGGGTACCACTCATCTCCACTACAAATAGGAAAAAGAGGCTACAATTTGCACAAGCTCACCAAAATTGGACAGTTGAAGACTGGAAAAATGTTGCCTGGTCTGATGAGTCTCGATTTCTGTTGAGACATTCAGATGGTAGAGTCAGAATTTGGCGTAAACAGAATGAGGACATGGATCCATCATGCCTTGTTACCACTGTGCAGGCTGGTGGTGATGGTGTAATGGTGTGGGGGATGTTTTCTTGGCACACTTTAGGCCCCTTAGTGCCAATTGGGCATCGTTTAAATGCCACGGCCTACCTGAGCATTGTTTCTGACCATGTCCATCCCTTTATGACCACCATGTACCCATTCTCTGATGGCTACTTCCAGCAGGATAATGCACCATGTCACAAAGCTCGAATCATTTCAAATTGGTTTCTTGAACATGGCAATGAGTTCACTGTACTAAAATGCCCCCACAGACACCAGATCTCAACCCAATAGAGCATCTTTGGGATGTGGTGGAACGGGAGCTTCGTGCCCTGGATGTGCATCCCACAAATCTCCATCAACTGCAAGATGCTATCCTATCAATATGGGCCAACATTTCTAAAGAATGCTTTCAGCACCTTGTTGAATCAATGCCACGTAGGATTAAGGCAGTTCTGAAGGCGAAAGGGGGTCAAACACAGTATTAGTATGGTGTTCCTAATAATCCTTTAGGTGAGTGTATACCAACATATATTAAAAATATATAATATACACTACTGCAAGTTTGGGGTCAGTAAGATTTAAAAAAAAAATAATTTTTTTTTTTTTGAAAGAAGTCTCTTCTGCTCACCAAGACTGCATTTATTTGATCAAATACAGAGGTGTAAAGAGTACCTGAAAACCACACTTGGTAAAAGTACAGATTCCTTACAGAGAAAATTACAGTTACAAGTCACCAATTCCAATACGACTTGAGTAAAAGTCTTACAGTATCTGAAGTATTTTACTCGTACTGAATGTAGGCTCAAAGATGCACAAGTCCTCGACACCTGAGAGACATGCCAGTGAAAATAAGAAACTAAGGGATAAATATTATTTTGCAAGAGTATTAGGAAAGGAAGAACAAACTGAAAAATTATCTGTAAAAATTCCACTGTGGAGATATCTCAAACAGAATTTTGTAACAAGTCAAAAAAATCAAAAGTCTTTTTAACCTTCGGGGGAGCAGGGTATGTCAGATTGCCAAAGGCTACAGCACTGAAAACCACCACAAATTCTTAAAAGCTTTGTAAATAAATTTATTAAATGTATTGTTGAATCAATTTAAGGAATCCTCGCTGAAGGATTAGGGGTTAGGGGACCTAGAGAATGGATAGGGGGGCGCTGACCCAGAAAAGGTTGAGAAGGTTGGTTTAAATACTTACATATTTATTTATATATTTAATTTTAATAGTAATTGTTTACCCATATTCAAACATATCCCAAATTTTGGTAACTTTTTACTCTTCGGAGTAAACTGATACTACAGTGTAGAATATGATATGAATATGAATAAACATTATTACTTATGGAATTAACAGAAATGCAAACCCGCAGCACAAGCTCCCTTTTAATATCCCTCAGCTCTCTGCCTGTTCAAAATAGGAACAGAAGTTTAAAAAAATCGATGCCACAAGCGCTTCAGCAAAGTTACATTTCTCTTTTTTAGCTACATCTCTCTTCTACTCCTCCTCACCCTCCCTCTCCCTCCGTCTGTCTCGCTTTCTCTTATTTTCTCACCCACTATAGTGCCCACTTTGTCTAAGCAAATTTCACAAATGGCCGCAGCGGGGCGTCTCGATCGCAAAAAGACAAACCGGAATTTTCCGGAGCCACGAGGAGCCAGAGAACTCATCGCACAGCTTGTACTCAGAATGAGGCATATTACCGCCTTCCCAGTGCAATCCTACTCCACTTCCTGTGTATGTTTAACATTTAGCACTATTGTTAACTGGACTTAATGATAATGCTTCAGCCTGTTTGTCGTCTCCTTTAACACCGTGCTGTCGCTGAGAATGGCTCGATCTGATTGGTTGATTCAAGACTCAAAAAGACAGTCAGTTTGAATCAGACTCATTCACTGACTGAATGTCCTAATATATTAACATATTGCATCCTCCATATAAAGTGCTCAAAATGGCACTTTATTTTCATGTTTAATGTATCTACAGTCTTTAATGTATACAACACTTTGCTGATAATAAGTGGTACGTGTTTGCTAATGCAGATACTTTTGTTGTGGAGCATCAGAAATTCTCCTGCATTGCCCTGCAGTTCTTTGAAAGGTTGCTAAGCAACTAGTTGTGCAGTTGTGTTATCAATCACTGATGAGCGAAACGAGAGAACAGGAGACGCCCGGAGATGACCTGACAGATAGCCTCAGTGCATTTTGTTGAGGAAAAATAATTTGCAAGAAAGGAGGAAATTCTTACACTTGATCACCAAAGACGATACTTAGTGATAATATATAGTTTTGGTATTTTTGAATTGAGCCTCCCAAAAGAATGAAAATGGATTATTATGCATCAGTGCAAGAGCATAAAAAATAGATCAGATTGTCTGTGGGCATCTCTAATTGCAAGTTATTTCCATTCATAGTATTACTTGTAACGGAGTAATATTTGACCAGTAGTACTTTTACTTTTACTCAAGTAATAGAGTTGTGTACTTAAGCCCTATTCGGATGGTAATTGTTTCTCGTGGGGCCGTAAGGTATTTTCATCATTTACTGGGGCTAGTCAGTGATTTTATTGCCGTCCGAATCCAGAATGTCAGTGTTTTTCTCCCACCACATGTGTAAAAAATCCCCGGCCGAATTACCTACTGTTTTTTGACAAATACCAATGTCGTGTGGTAATTTAACTGCCGTCCGAAACCACATCTCTGAGTTTTCAAGAAGAAATCGCTTCAAAATTCACTGTTTATATCCTTTTTGACCCCTGCAGAGCACCGCATCGTTACGCTTCGCTGTAATTTGGATGCATTTTAAAGATCTAGCCTACACTTTTATTACTGAAATGCTGGAAAGTATTTACAAGAATAATCTTTCATCACCGCTCAAAAGAGAAAGAGAAGAAAAACACGTAAACATTTTAAATGAGCCGTTATCACGGCAGTAATTAACGTTTTAAATTTGCAGCATTGTATGAATTTATTTCCGCTCATTTCCACTTTTTTTTTAAATGACATCTTCCTATTTTTAAACAGGAGATTTAAATAATTAAACAATTAATAATTTCCTATTATTAAATTAAATATGATTTTATTCTTATTATTCCAAGCATACGACATTTTTACAGCAGACAATCACTCGACTGACCACGTGAGCAGAGTCCACCAGGGTCCCAGGTGCGCAGGATCACAAAACTCGCTCCTGCACCGTGAATAACCGAGTTTTATCACTGAGGTGGCATGCAAATGTATTTTTACAGACGTCCACATGAGAAACAATTACCGTCCGAATAGGGCTTATGTCCACCTCTGGCATCAGGGGTTAATCTTTTAGCGTAAGTCGACTTGCATACCGCAGACTGCCAGAAGCTAGTTATTTTAGTCTATAAAGTTTTAAATATGGATATTTTTCTTGCACAAACACACCACTTCACTTCAGAAGGCCTTTATTAACCCCCGTAGCCGTGTGGAGCAGTTATATGATGGA
This sequence comes from Paracanthobrama guichenoti, assembly GCA_018749465.1. Taxonomy (NCBI): domain Eukaryota; kingdom Metazoa; phylum Chordata; class Actinopteri; order Cypriniformes; family Gobionidae; genus Paracanthobrama; species Paracanthobrama guichenoti. The sequence continues at coordinate 24,239,258 of CM031964.1, forward strand.
TAGATGCACTTTTATGGACTTCAAAAATGAGACAACAATTCACTGCCATTATAAAGCTTGGATTAGCCAGGACTTTTTTAATATAACTCAGATTGTGTTCGTCTGAAAGAAGAATGTCATACACCTAGGATGACTTGAGGGGGAGTAAATCATGGGGTCATTTTCATTTTTGAGTGAACTATCCCTTTAATTTCCCTTTAGTTTATTGAATTGTTGTATAAAAGCAAGATAACACTTGCAGTCCTGCTGTTGGTCAGAATATCAATGGGTGTGAATAACTGGTGGTGTCGTATTGATGAAAGAATCACAACCGAATGCTGATCTTTTGCTTAACATTAATTAATAGCGAAAATGCTAAAAACAACATCTTCCAGATGCAAATGCTTACGTCATGTAAAGTAAATATGTATGCAAAGATCCCCAATCAGTCAAATGATGGCTGTGTGTGTGACGGCGGGATGTAAGGTGTGTAGTACAGTGTTAACCGAGTCTCTCTGGGCTCCGCATTGCTCTGAGACTCGGGATGATTCACACAGAGTGACTCATTCAGCTGGAACATTCCGGTGAATTCTGGCATAAAGGAGCAGTGAGCCCAACAGGTTTACAACAAGCAGATATGGGATCGACTGCGCTTTATATTTAGAGTCACGGTGACAAAAGATAGGATGGGGGAGGGCTGTATTTTTAGCTGTATTTTCACCGGTCACATCTCAATCCATTAGCGAAGATATGTGTGACCCGTTCGAAATGATCACTGATTTATAGGTGATTCCTCATCTTTGAGCTTTTCCATCAGAGATTCTGGTATTGTGTTCCAGTGCCCTCAACTCCTACCCACAATCCCCTGGATTATCTGGCCCTTTTGTGCAGTGAAATTGCAGATATCTCTTTCTTAGTGAGCTCGGTGCATCCAGTCACAGCAGGAAGATTCCAGTTTTAAAGTTTTGTAAAGGTGTCATGCTGTAACACACAGAAATGGACAAACAAGGAGACCTCATTGTCTTCTGCTTTAATGTATTTTTTCTCTATCAATGGATAGCTCTCACAGTCTACCCATAATGCATTGCGATTCATTCCGCCCTCACCCATCGCATTATTATCCAAAGCTATTTGGAGCGTATTTGTTGGAAGCTGTTTCAGTCCAACCATTATATGTTTCATTATATGAAACACAGTGTTCCAAGTTGAAGCGTGCTGTCTAATTTTCTCCAAAGAAATCACTGGATTCTAAACGGCAAGTGTATCATTTGGCTCTAGTAGCACTAAAAAGAAGTGCAGTTTGCTTGTTTTTGTCACCTGACTTTCTCAACGTATGGTGTGAGTTTAGGGCAGGACTACCTGTTTGCTCAACCAATGGCTGATGGGGAAAGTGAACTTTGTGAAGAGTTAGTTTTGCAGTTCTGTTTGGTGCAGACATTATTCTTCCAGACTGTTAGATAAAAGGGTATGTTTACACAACAGCGTTTTCAACTGAAAATGGAAAACCAAGCAAACAAGTATATTCTATGACAAAGATTGTTTTATTATTTTTAATAATGTTAAAATGGTGTAATATTTGTGAATTTGATTATGTACTTATCCATTAAATTGCGAGCGCCGTCAAGATTAATCTCTGGTGCCGTACACTTGCCCCGCGAGCCCGCCCACATGCTGTTCTGATTGGCTGTGGTTTTTGATTGATTTGTCGCATTTCGTAGTCGCGTCGCACCTGGTGTGGACAGACAAGTTGCTTGTCGCTGGAATCTGGAATCTAGTTAGGACACGGTGTTACATGTTCACACATGCGTGTTACGTGTTCGCTGGGTGTTTCTTGACAAATCGACATCTCCAACTACTGGCCTGGCATGCATAATACAGCCTTTTTAGTCATTTTTGCAGATTTTTGTAAATAAAGATCGTTTTGACAACGTTATCGTCTGTTTTTAGTACATCGTTGTCATGTAAACATACCCAAAGTTTTGAAGGCTACCCTCTTGGACACACTGAAGCTCGACATTGGCTTGTACATTTTTATTTTTATTTTTAATCGTCAGAATTTTTACATGGAATGCAAGATAAATGCAAAAAAAAAAAAAAAAAAAAAAATCTACATAAATATAATTTTACATATAAATATGAATATAAAATATACATTTAGAAATTTTGAATTGAAATTAAAAATTTTTGTTAATACAATAAAGGAGATTGGTTTAATAAATAGATTCTCAAAATATTATCTGAACCACATTAATTATCTAAGTTGATTTGACAAAAGATAAAAAGTTGTGATAACAAATAATGAAAATATTTTTTACTGTGTATTAAAGTCAAGTAAGCAATCTGCAATAAAATAAGAACAAATAATCAAATACAATCAAAAGCACAAATAGAACAATTATGCAAATTAAATAAACAGTTTTTAAGGTAGATCTATCAGTAGTTAGATGCAGATTAGATTATGTACAGAAACTGAATAAAGTAATCAAATGTAAACACTGCATAGTCTTCACTGTATAAATTAAATAGATGAATCCTTATTAAAGTTACAAAAGTTATTCAGTCAAGGGCATTGAGTGATTTTTTCATTAACATTAAAACAGCAGGAATATTAGGCTGCTGTCACTTTGAGATATAATGCATGGATCCAATACGCCGATACTGTACACATCTGTTTTATTTCTTGACTGTTTACGTTTACTTAACACATAACCGACTATGTTTACGAGGATACTCGTCAAGAAGGCATTTTGACATAAATTTTGTGTGAAATTGTCCATTCAAGCGCAAGAAGACGTGAAAAAGAGCTCAACTGACCATATGCACAGAACGTTCTTAAGAACTTGATTATAAGCCAGTTGGAAAACTTCTGGTCAAATGTCAAGGTGTGTCAGTAATATGGTTGGGTACCGTTCACATTTTAACCCAACAGTACCTTTTTTCGGTACTTTAGGGATCAATAACTGTAAAGAAACTATAAGTCATTTATAGAAGTGTTATTGACATTATGCCAGAGCTGCCTTGGTCTGCCATTGTCTGTGATGTTTGTTCACTGTAATATTAACCAGTAAATAGTAGAGTAGAAACAGTAAAATGCTGATGAAGTGACTCTCAGAGCGGCTCTGGAGATGATGGACATGCGTTCATGTCCTCGTATGAGATGGAAACACGCGACCGTCACACACAATTCAGTGTGTGTGTGTTTGTGTGTGTGAGGTAAATAAACTGCGGGTCAGCGCCATTCATTCACACAGACACTCAGGACACGCAGGATTCGTATTTAAATAGTCTTTTTGCGGTTTAATATTCACAGACACTAGTCTATAATCGGCAGATGCATTCTCAGGTACCGAAATTTGGTACCGATTGATTGAATGTGAATCAGTACTCAGTAGTACCGACGTAATTCGGACGGTGCCCTTAAAAGTTCTGAGTTCGGTACCCAAACCTAGTCAGTATCTTCAATACCTTGCTTTAACAATAAAGTGAGTCTATCGCACAGGCGCGATGGCCGACTCCTGGGGGATGAATAGTGTAATACTTAGTTTATAATCAGAATATAGTCACTTAAATAGTTAGGCCTAGCATTAATTTAGTCATTAAAAAATAAAGCGACATAAAAAAAAAAAAAAATGTCCCTCAGTGTTCCTCCTTTCAAACTCTTGTGTGAAAAAAAAACATCAACATACTGTAAATTTAAGTATTTATTGTTAAAGTTTTAAAGATTAAACTTAGCCGAAATGTGTGAGCTTGCACTGCACTGACCTCCAGCTTCTGTCAGTGATCATAAAGGGACTTTGAGACTTTGTGTGTACTTCATACTTCACCTTGACAAAATGTATTTTTAAACCTAGTGATTTTATAATGTTAATATTTATTCAAAATCGAAACGTGTGGAAAAAATATGACTGCCGTCATCTACTGGTTATAGTGGTAATTCATTTATTTTTTATTTTTAAATACAAGTGTGTTCTATCAAATGTTGTATTTCCTACATCTTGAAACATTCAGTTTTACAAATAGGGATAAACTCAGAAGGATGAAAAATAATGTTTTTGGTCATCACATTAAAAATAACATTTGAAGTGCTGGAAAAATGTTGCTTGTGGGTGTCTAATTACAGACAGTGTTTCTTATTCCAATGTCCCCATTAGCTTTGTCTTTATTGCAATCAATAAAACTGGGTGTTTAGGTTCAAAATTAGGTGATTGTGATAACTGCATTAAAATATAAACACGACATTGAAATATAAACACGACACATGTTTTTGTGTCCACGTACAGCGAGTGTAGAATGACAGCTAACAGTTCACCGGAAATTTCCAAGCTGGCTTATCGGAAACCAGAAAGTAACCAGGTCAATTCAGTATGCTTTGGATGTACAGTTAGCAAAAACAAAACTTCTCACGTCTTCTTGCGCTTGAATGTATAAATTGGCAAGGGTTAAAAATGTGTGCAAATGCTAAACTTTAATGACGACGCAGCACTGGTGTGATCGGGAAGGAGCCATGCATGTGCTCCCTCTTTCTGCGCTAAACTTATAACTCAGTTACAGTCGACTGCAATTGTACAATTCATTAGCCATTGGCTAATTAAAGATGGATAGTGATTTTAGAGTTTTTCTGTGGCATCATGGGCCCTATCACACACCCGGCGCAATGCGACGCCAGGCGTGATGCAAGTGTTTTTTTCTAGCTTCAGCCCGACGCAGTTATAATTTTCACGTCCAGCGCCACATTGTTTAAATAGCAAATGCACTCACGCCCATCTGTTCGCCCATGGGCGTGCTGGTCTGAAAACCAGGTGTGTTCAGCCGCATTGTTGGCGTGTTGCTATTTTGAGGAACTGAAACCTGGTGTAAAGTCAATAGTCGCAGTATTTTTTTGTTATTTAAAGGGCTTGTTAGTAATATGTGCCTATAGGTGGGTGCACAACGTGCGCACACTCTGTTTATTACACACACAGGGACATGCAACAGCACACAAACATTACAAATAAAAAGATTACAATGTAAAAGATTATTATTGTGTACATAAAGATAAAAATGCTTACATGTCATATAATAGATAGTCACTGCATGTATCAGAATTACTTATTTGCGGTAATGACGAATGAAATTGACTAATTATTTGACCAATCATGGCAAAACACACATGTATTTAAACTGACTCGTCAGGTTGAGGGTGTCTAAATTCTGCCATGTAAATAGTGAATCCGCCATGGTGCAAGCGCAACTGGCTTTTAAAGGGAATGGGAGATGAGACTCTGATTGGTTTATTGCACGTTACGCTGAAAACACACCCATGACTCATTAAGAGACAAGGTTCAACCCTTTTAGACCATGCGCCTGGCGTGGCGACCATTTTCGTTAAACTAGCAAAAGTGCATTCGGACATGCCCTAAGTGCACCTGCGCCATGCGCTTTAGACCATGCGCTTAGATTGTTAAAATAGGGATGACATTGTTGTCCTTTCGCCACACCACTTTAGGATGGACTCACTTTTCGTTACTTTTCTCAACTCATCCTCACCTATACTTCTTTTCCCAATTTTCCCAACATTACCTACTACACAAAAAGTTGCGTTGTTGCAAGTGGAAATTCACTTCCACAATATGGATCAGTTTCAGCATCAGTGCCACAGACTGACTGGTCCTTCATAACAATATGGCCGCACAGATGCCTCGCTCAGCTAGCGTGGCTTCTTGCGGCTCTCTCGCTGTTTTCAAGGACTCTCACAATTTGTAATGCCCATCCATGAGTGAGAATATCAGCCTCACGATCTGACAAAGCCTTCCTGGAATCCATATTTAAACAACCTGATAGCTGCACCTGGACTGAATAGCCTGAGATTGTGGGCTTGGATTTGATGCATTGCTTTAGAGCAGCAACATGTGCCTAATCGCAGTATGATTGTAGGTGGCGCATGGCAGTTTTGTTTGAATATTGTCAGCTTGCCAAGACGACACATTTGCCTCTCATCTCTGTGAAATTAGAGTGGTCGTGAAAAATGTTTGAGCCTATCATGCCAGTGGTGTTTGATGAGGAATGTATCTAGAGATGTTAGAACATGAATGATACCTCAAATCATAAAAGTGATTGGACTCACATGTTTTTTTTTTTGTTGCATATTTATAAGGCAGCGGCTATTTGCATTAAGGGAAAATAGCATATTTTCTAAGCTATAGATGATATTTACTAGCCTGACGTCGTCATACTCAGATTCTAGTCAGAATATGAGTCTGATACTGCTCCATTGGGCTGTGATTGAGGCGTGTTTCAACCGAACCAGGAAAGAAATTGCCTCTGCGCTCGACTGGACAGACCTACAACCAATCAGAGCAACGGAGCGATGCATAGTTGTCAACAGAACTCAACTGCACGCACGCTGGAAGAAGTAGAAGAAGAAGATGAGTGTAAACGATCTTTGTCGGTGTTGTAAAAGTACTTACCAACATGATCATCATTTTTGAGAGAAACCGTAAAGGTGAATGCATACACGAACAAGTTCTCTGTTTAGGATTGGAACAAATTCAACCCAAGCACTCTTTGGTGACTTGAATGCTTACGTTACTGTTGATCATCTGTCCATCATCGTATAAAGCCCGCCCTGACAATCTGATTGATCCGAACAGCTCCGGTTCGAGCATAGTTGCTCCACAACGGATCAAGTCCAGACCGAACTTCCTAACCTCAAATGTTGTGGGCGGGGCTAAGTTCAGCTGGCATCCAGGCTAGATACACTAAGTTTAAATATATTCTATTTACACTATGTAAAAATAGCAGTATTTTCTTTTCTTTAGATTATATTTATACTTTTAAATAATGGCAGATACTATTTGCACCTCAGTGTTGTTAGACATTAAACGGTATGCAATAATAACATTGAATGTAAATGATTATATTTATTATGCCGCATTACTGGGACAATAAAGCCCTCCCTACACCTAACCCTAACCGATAAACACTTTATTATTAAACATATGCTAGACACTTAATATCCACTTTTCAAATATTTCTTAATTTTTTTATCAAAAATAAATGCCTTGCCTTTCGAGTAGAGTGAGTTTGGCAAAAGGCGGATTCAAACCTCGTATGGATTTGGGTCGAAACTTCGTGCCACACGCCTTACCACCCAATGCCGTGTCTTCCGTAATTTCAGACGTCAATGGGCGGGGTTAGTGTAAATAGCATTTGCCAACAAGGCGTAATTGATAATGCTTGCTAAGACACCTTCTTTTGGACATAATTTAACAGTATTGATCCATATCTTGCTCAATTTTGGATATTTATTATAAAAACTCCCCTATTTTCACATTTGGACTACCGTTATCATCCTCTAACGCTCACTAAAAGTTAATCTTTACTGATTACTGATACTGATTCAGTGGGAAGGCTCTGGTTTCGCTCTCATCCCTGTCAGCTATAGACAGCATGTTTGGGAGGCACGGCTTTGGAAAGCAAACTGGCAGCGGTTTTCTCCAATGGCAAGCATCCCTGGCATGCTTCTGCGTTTCTTCGGAGACGGCGAGGGAGGGAGCGCGTGTGTGTGTGTGCGTGTGGGCTGCTGAGAGCTTCACACAGCGCTAGTTAGGTAACTCCAACACAATGAGAGAAAGAAAGGCAAGACTTCAGGAAGAGGGAACGCAATCAGATGCGCTGTCCAAAATAGATTTGCGATAAATTAGAGTGCGCGCGGGAGAGAGAGAGTTTCTACATGTATACTGCGCGCTCCTCTGGAAAGCATGCGCTCCTGGTTGACGTGGGTGGCAACGTGTGTCTGATTGCGCGTGTGATAGAGAGAGAGAGAGAGAGAGGGGGAGAGACCGGTTGCAGAGGAAGAGGGATCGAGGTGTTTGACAGCCTATGATTTCTGCATGTTTAGAGCGGCTGCACAGGAGCATTTTGAGAAGAGACATGTCGGTCTGCAGTGGTAAGTAATTCGAGACCATATAGTGCATTGATGCGGATTGCAAGGTATGCTGGTCTTGTTAGACAGTATAGATATTGTTCTTGTAGTTGTGTCAGTTGCGTTCAGGCCCTCAGGTAGAACCGGGGTTACGACCTTAGAGCATGATGCTTTTTGAGGGTTGCTGTGGTACATGATCATTTGTCGTTTGTCACGATATCTTCTATTCTCATTTTTCATAAAGTTTAATTGCACTTTTGTATGAAAAATAGAGCAGTTTTGCAAAGTGAATACCCAGTATTCGCTAATATTCAAGTCTTTTGTGATTGTTTCGTAGTATGTGTGGAAGTGGTCATGTTTTTTTTGGAATATTCACCCACCAATGACAATTCTGTCATCTATACTCTCCCACATGTCATTCTAAACTCGTTTTCATGGTTAAATGATACAACACAGTATTCGCTAAATGTCTTTTATGCTTGTTTCGTTACTTTCATGAAATGTGTTGAAGTGGTTATGCTGTTTTCTTTTCTGTTTAAAGGAATAGTTCACCCACCAATGACAATTCTTTCATCTTTTACTCATGCTCATGTCGTTCTAAACTAGTGTTCATCAAATGTAGTTGCTTTTTAAACATAAATAGATTTCGCAACACAGTATTTGCTCGTTTTGAAGTCAATTGCACCTGTTTCATAAAATGTTTTGAAGTGGTCGTGTTGTTTTTTTGCTGTTTGCTGACAAATGACCATTCTGTCATTCCGTCATTTACCCTCACGCTGTCGTAAACCTGGCCGTTCTTTTCCATATAATTAAAGTCAATGCGGACTGGGACTGTCACGTCTAAAACACAGACAAAAGTTTAGTCTGATTCATGAACAAATGACTCGGTTCACTTAATGCAAGGCAGGGAGTTTGTGAGGTGATGAAATGCAAATAATTAATTAAATCCTAAAAATGTCAAATAAATAACAGTAAAATAATCACTTGCTCAAATGAAATATTTAATTTGTTTACTTGTTAACCATTTACTGACATCAGAGAACTGTGAACATGCAAATGATTTTAACTTAAAATCTCAGGGGTAAAAGTTTGTCAGTCACTGATTTAATGGATAATTCAAAAAGATGAGTTACATGTGAATCATATGATGAATATTGAATCAATATGATGAATCGTTTACTGGACTGAATCAATTGGCTGAATCTACTGGTTACTGAATCAACATCTGACTGACTTAAAAGAACACAAGGACATTTTCTTTTTTGGGGGTGGGGGGTGAACTGTCCCTTTAAGAGCTTTTTACATTTATTAATTTAGCCGAAGCTTTTATCCAAAGTGTTTTGCGGTTGCACAGGTTAGCAGCTTCTTCTCCTCATATTTCCAAGACACTGTTAAGCAGAAGATAGAGTATCACTTTAAAGTGTTTATGGCTACTGGAGGTGGAAAGATGTTTCACCTTCTTCAGGTTCCTGGACTGGATCTTTAGCATTGGGACATCTGATTCATGGTACATTTGTTTCATTTCAGTGAACATGTTTAAAGACTCTTTCGTCTTCTTTTTGTTTTCACTCAGAAGTGTTCCCAGAAGTCCTCACTTGACATTTCACGATTTGTTTTATCATAGGATTGTGTCAAATGCTGTTGTATAATATGGCTGAACATTATGGTTGTCAGTATTAATGAATAATAATTAATATTAAACAGTGCTGTCAAATCAAGTAATAGCATCTAACATAAAAGTTTTATAAATAAATATATATATATATATATATATATATATATATATATATATATATATATATATATATATATATATATATATATATATATATATATATACACTGTATTGCCAAAAGTATTGGGACACCCCTCCAAATCATTGAATTCCGGTGTTCCAATTACTTCCATGGCTACAGGTGTATAAAATCAAGCACTTGGCGTGCAGACGCTTCTACAAACATTTGTGAAAGAATGAGTCGCTCTCAGGAGCTCAGTGAATTCAAGCGTGGTACTGTGATAGGTTGCTACCTGTGCAATAAGTCCATTCGTGAAATTTCCTCACTACTAAATATTCCACGGTCAACTGTTAGTGGTATTATAATAGTGGAAGCAATTGAATGCAACTCAGCCACGAAGTGGTAGGCCATGTAAAATCACAGAGCGGCACACAGTGTGCAGAAGTCGGTAACTTTCTGCAGAGTCAATGGCTACAGACTCCAAACTTCATATGGCCTTCAGATTATCTCAAGAACAGTGCGTAGAGAGCTTCATGGAATGGGTTTCCATGGCCAAGCAGCTCATCCAAGCCTTACATCACCAAGTGCTATGCAAAGCGTCGGATGCAGTGGCGTAAAGCACGCCGCCACTGGACTCTAGAGCAGAGTGAGTGACCAATCACGCTTCTCTGTCTGGCAATCCCATGGACGAGTCTGGGTTTGGCGGTTGCCAGGAGAACGGTACTTGCCTGACTGCATTGTGCCAAGTGTAAAGTTTGGTGGAGGGGGGATTATGGTGTGGGGTTGTTTTTCAGGGGTTGGGCATGGCCCCTTAGTTCTAGTGAAAGGAACTCTTAATGCTTCAGCAAACCAAGACATTTTGGACAATTTCATGCTCCCAACTATGTGGGAACAGTTTGGGGATGGCCCCTTTCTATTCCAACATGACTGCGCAAGCAAGGTCCATAAAGACATAGATGAGCGAGTTTGGTGTGGAGGAACTTGACTGGCCTGCACAGAGTCCTGACCTCAACCCAATAGATTACATTTGGGATGAATTAGAGCGGAGACTGTGAGCCAGGCCTTCTCATCCAACATCAGTGCCTGACCTCACAAATGCGCTTCTAGAAGAATGGTCAAAAATTCCCATAAACGCACTCCTAAACCTTGTGGAAAGCCTTCCCAGAAGAGTTGAAGCTGTAATAGCTGCAAAGGGTGGACCAACTCCATATTAAACCCTACGAATTAAGAATGGGATATCATTAAAGTTCATGTGCATGTAAAGGCAGGCATCCCAAAACTTTTGGCAATATAGTGTGTATATATAATTTACAAACTTTTATGTTAAATGTGATTAATCGATTCGACAACACTAATATTAAATGAAGCATGAAAAGTAGAAATATAATAATTTACAAGTAGAAATAGATTAGTAGGTATAATTTCTGAAGTACTTACCCATGAAAATCTTGGCTACAGATTTCTTGGGTCATGGGTAGTTCCCAGGGCAGCTCTTGTGGTTGCTAGGGTGTTGTAGTTAGTTGCCAGGGCCATTTCTTTATGGTTTCCAGAGTGTTGTGGGTAGTTTATAGAGCAGAACCATTAGTAATCGTAATAGGGATTTCCAAAAGCTTTTCAGTTTGATCCAAAGAATCAGATAAAATAAAATAATTTCAAAAGAATCATCACTGTCATTGGAAGATTGAATCAGTTTCTGGAAAAGTCATAGTGATATTTTGTTATTAACTCTAAAAACAAAATTAGTTAATCATTTTGTTAGAGTCTAATCTGAACTTTTATCAAACTTGTTTTGATGTTTGTTGTAAAATGATTGTGTGAAATTCTGTTGTGCATATATATTTTTTTAACAATATCATTCACAATATAAATAAATTGACTGTAAATGATTACAGTATAGACCAGTGGTTTTCAAACCTGTCCTGGAGGCACCCCAGCCCTGCACATTTTGTCTGTCATTTATCACACCTGATTCAACTCATCAGCTTGTCAGTAGAGACTGCAAGAACTAAATTGGGTGTGTCTGATAAGGGAGACATACAAAATGTGCAGGGCTGGGGTGCCTCCAGGACAGGTTTGAAAACACTGGTAGACAGTAGCCTATTCATTCAACTAGATCAAATCAACTAGACTGCATGAGGTTTTTTGCACATCTCTGAACAGTTTGATGTATGTTTTCTCTTTGCAAAATCCCCACAATACTGTCTGACCTTCCCATATGATCTGTCATTTTCTCCACCCTTTGTTGACCCAGAGCAAAAACACGCAAACACACACTGACTGACTGACTGACAGTCATGCTTGGCAGCATGGAACTGCGAGGGAAGTGAGATTGCGTGCCCTGAGCAAAGGTCATGCCGGGCCATGAGAGGTTTGACGCTAGTGTGTTACCCAGTTAGTGTACACACACACACACACACACACACACACACACACACACACACACTCTCTTATATCCAATGCACAATCTACCTAATACCTCCACAGCATACTCACGCACATGGTCTTTTTGAGCTATTTTGGAACATTTTACACTAGTTGTAACCTACATGATACTGTAGTGCTAATAATCATATCAAAGAGCTGAAGCTTTCCAGGCAAGACTCTGAAGTATTAACTACAAAAATAGCAAAATAGTCATACAGTTTAAAAAAGATTCAAACCTTCAACCCTGAAGTTAATGTAGCATTTCAGTCTTGGATGTGGCGGCTTTCCCATGAGTTGTACTTTAAATGAAGATCAACTGTTTTTTTCCTTAAAGAACTTACTCAAATGAGAGTCCTGTTACTTTGCATCAGTATTGTCATTTGGCCTTTCACCGATTTGCCCACATTTGGGGCTTTCGCATCGGAAGAACCATATCATAGTTCCTATAACTATTGGCGGAAGTACCCGCTCTTTGGCGTGTTCGCACCGCAGGAACTAGGAACGATCTTAGTTCTTGGAACACCTTTTGGGAGAGTCGAGTCTAACCCACCACAATAGGGACTACCAGTGATGTAAATGTATGCTGATTGATGAACGTATGCAAAACACCAGCATCCGCCATTTTTTAAAAAGCCGTAAACACACACAGATTATAGTCTATATATTTATTCCACAAACTAACTCTACAAACATGGAAAACAGTGATAGATGGACCTCTCAACCTTTACACTAAGAAGAAAATACAATGCGACTTTGAGGGGACCAAGTGAAACATGATTATGTATTTCTGCTCAGCTAGCGACATTTAGCATGGCAAACACTAATACTTTTTCATATACTGTCTACTTTCTTTGTATAACAGTCCTATCTAATAACGTATTAGACTGTTAAACATATCGTAAACTAATGAAGACGGAGAATGTGAGAGCTGTGTGCTCAGGCTCTGGCGTTCTTAGCACCATCAAAACAATGGTCCGCCACGCCATCAAAATAAAAGTCAACTTTTATTTTGATGGGCCGACTGATTCAAGCTGATAGAAGAGCAACTTTGACTGAAATAACCACTCGTTACAACCGAGGTATGCAGCAAAGCATTTGTGAAGCCACAACACACACAACCTTGAGGCGGATGGGCTACAACAGCAGAAGACCCCACCGGGTACCACTCATCTCCACTACAAATAGGAAAAAGAGGCTACAATTTGCACAAGCTCACCAAAATTGGACAGTTGAAGACTGGAAAAATGTTGCCTGGTCTGATGAGTCTCGATCTGTTGAAACATTCAGATGGTAGAGTCAGAATTTGGCGTAAACAGAATGAGAACATGGATCCATCATGCCTTGCTACCACTGTGCAGGCTGGTGGTGGTGGTGTAATGGTGTGGGGGATGTTTTCTTGGCACACTTGGTGCCAATTGGGCATCGTTTAAATGTCATGGCCTACCTGAGCATTGTTTCTGACCATGTCCATCCCTTTATGACCATCATGTACCCATTCTCTCATTGGCTACTTCCAGCAGGATATTGCACCATGTCACAAAGCTCGAATCATTTCAAATCTTTTTTTTTTTTTTTTTTTTTTTTTACGCCTGCTAGCATGTTCTTAGCTAATAGTCTGACTAAGATTACAATTTACCATCTGTTGTCTTTACCGTAACCTGAACGTCAAATGTGTGGTTAGAGAAGAGCCTCTGTGTGTGGGGCGAGTTGAGTCTAGCTCAGGTGAGCATTAGCATTAGCACCCGAAGGATCAGCAGTGACTGTACAGAGTGTGGGCGAAACAGTGTGAGTCACACTCCATCACTGACTGAACAGTCTCAAATGGAGGACATAGAAAGCTAATAAATGGCTTTTTCATGGTCTTCAAATCCATGTTTTGTGCAATATGTCCATTTCCTGTTAGACAAATGTTAAATTAGGATTTTTTTTGTTTGTTTTTCGCACTAGCTTCTTTAATACTTTCTATAAAATGTCCACTACAAACATTATTCCATGCTGACTAGCATGACTAGTTATGTTTGTTTTTGGGTTTTTTTTTTGCATATTCTGCTGCTATGTGGTAACTCTGAGTATCTAACAATGGTTAAATAACTGATACTGAACTGATAAACTTTGATCCTTTTATTGCTTCTTCCTCAGAAGCACTCATTGTATTCACACAATAGTCTTGTAAACTAAAAGCCAGAGATGAACTTCATAGTTTTGTGTTCTCCTGAGAGCTAATGGTCTTAATGGGTCATTTAACCAGCTAAACAAACAAGCCTTTAATGAGAAACACTTTGATGCTATTCGAAGGTATGTTGCTCTCTATGACTTCAGTGGGAGGTAAGAGCAGTATATAGAGTGTGTGGCTGGTCTTAATATGGCTTAATATCGCCTTTATGGCTGGTGTTGAATATGTGTTCTTATATAGAAGTCCTGCCCTATTTTCCACTTCCCCATCCCATTTTATTTATATATATATAATTTGATTGTAATTATAATTTTAAAATTATAATATATTGAGTTAATATATTATCTTAATAATTGAGTTGTATGTACTTATGTACTATACATTTTTTGCAATTTTTATATATATATATATATATATATATATATATATATATATATATATATATATATATATATATATATATATATATACATACAGACATAACATTATGTCAGACATATCAATCAGACATAACATTATGGCTATGACCTAATATTGTGTTGGTCCCCCTTTTGCTGCCAAAACAGCCCTGACTCATCGAGGCATGGACTCCACTAGACCCCTGAAGGTGTTCTGTGGTATCTGGCACCAAGATGTTAGCAGCAGATCCTTTAAGTCCTGTAAGTTCCGAGGCGGGGCCCACAGATGCTCGATTGGATTGAGATCTGGAGAATTTGGAGGTCAAGTCAACACCTCAAACTTGACCTCAAATACTTGACAACACCTCAAATACCGTTTCCATGAAAGGGTGTACATGGTCTGCAACAATACTTAGGTAGGTGGTACTTGTCAAAAAGTAACATCCACATGGATAGCAGGACCCAAGGTTTCCCAGCAGAACATTGCCAAAAGCATCACACTGCCTCCGCCAGCTTGCCTTCTTCCCATAGTGCATCTTGGTGCCATGTGTTCCCCAGGTAAGCGACGCACGCACCCGGGCATCCACGTGATGTAAAAGAAAACCTGATTCATCAGACCAGGCCACCTTCTTCCATTGCTCCGTGGTCCAGTTCTGATGCTCATGTGCCCACTGTTGGTGCTTTCAGTGGTGGACAGGGGTCAGCATGGGCACCCTGACTAGTCTGTGGCTATGCAGCCCCATACGCAACAAACTGTGATGCACTGTGTATTCTGACACCTTTCTATCAGAACCAGCATTAACTTCTTGAGCAATTTGAGCTACAGTAGCTCGTCTGTTTGATCGTACCACCCGGGCCAGCCTTGACCGTTGAGGCATGGACTCCACTAGACCCCTGAAGGTGTCCTGTGGTATCTGGCACCAAGATGTTAGCAGCAGATCCTTTAAGTCCTGTAAGTTGCAAGGTGGATCGGACTTGTTTGTTCCCTCAGCATATTCGTCAGACCAGGCCACCTTCTTCCATTGCTCTGTGGTCCAGTTCTGATGCTCAGTTGTGCATCAATGAGCCTTGGCCCATGACCCTGTCGCCGGTTCACCACTGTTCCTTCCTTGGAGCACTTTTGATAGATACTGACCACTGCAGACCGGGAACACCCCACAAGAGCTGCAGTTTTGGAGATGCTCTGACTCAGTCGTCTAGCCATCACAATTTGGCCCTTGTTAAACTCGCTCAAATCCTTACACTTGCCCATTTTTCCTGCTTCTAACACATCAACTTTGAGGACAAAATGTTCACTTGCTGCCTAATATATCCCACCCACTAACAGGTGCCGTGATGAAGAAATAATGTGTGATAAAGTGTTATTCACTTCACCTATATATATATTGCTTTGAATATAATTATGTAAATAATTTTTTAGATGTTTGTGTTTTACATGCCAAACATTTTGTAAGTTCCTCCCCGGTCCTGAATGACCATTCATTGTAAGCTGCAAAAAGGGCTCAGATTTTGATGTCAGAAAGTCACATGGCACGCTGTAACGTCTATCAGACGGGAGACGAGAAGGAAAACCGGAGGCACAGAACTGGTAGTTGCACGAGTCTTTATGGTTAGTTTACAAAACCACACTCTTCACATACATGTAAAAGAGCAGACATAAAACAGGAAAAGAAACACTCTGATAAACTCTACAAACAAAACAAAAGGGAATAGACAAGTTAGTGTTACAGTTTAACAGTCAGCAGTAGAGCATCCATCTCTCTCTGAAATCTGAGCACAAGAACAACATGCATTTCCACAGTAAAAATAATGCAACATAGAAGTCGTCATCTTAAAAGCACATCAACATTCATGTCATAAGCAGCATTTAACATTAGGTGGACATTACAACGTGTATTGACGTCACTGTTTAGTGTTTGTCAACTTGGTCTGCTAAGTCATTGAAATACTATGGATTTTATTATTCCTATGGTCGGACCAGAAGAAGACTATTCTATTATACTATCCTGGCTGTGTTGCACCTGCCATTCTACATGTCCTTCTGCAGGATTCCAGCTTTAGAATTGAATGGCTAAAGTTTAGGTTTAATAATCAAGCTGCTTGATCATGCACAAGAGTCAAGCATGCATTTAATATGGTTTCTTATGTATATTTTTCTACGATATGTGGATGCATTGGCTAAGAGCTGGACATGGTAAAATGTGTTTCAGACACCTTGTACTGTAGCTCAATTCGGTCTCTGTATTTAAAGCCTGTGAGTCATGCAGTTGTGGAAAGTGTGATAAATACATGTTCTTCACACGGCTCAGTGCTCAGTGGCTCCTCTTCCCACACACTCACAAACTGAGTGTTCTTCAGCTGTATTCCCTAAAGCACAGACCACAAATGGTGCTTTGCATGTGTGTCTACATCTAAGCTCTTCAGATAAATCCTCCCATAACAAAAACGAATGGTACTGAATGATCGCTATATTTATAGTATATTCCATGGTATTTACATGGTACTCCATTGTACTTTAAAGAATTCCATGGAGAAAGTCCCAAAGTCTTTGTGTGATGATCACTGGCTAATAAATAATATTAGATGATACTTGTGTTAGATCCATTTAATCGTGATTAATCGGTTTGTCAGCACTGGCTACGTTTACATGCAACCAAACTAAATTTTGATCGGATTGAAAGGGGTGGTTTATTCCTCTTCTAATCCAATCGAGAGAACATGTAAACACTTGATCGGATTGGAAACCGAAACTGTAAGGACTGCGCATGTGCAATGACGTAGAAATAGCGTAATGACGTATGAAACGCGGAACAAGCTGTTCTTCCTGTTGAATAAATCTTCCTGTCATATAAATGAGTGTCCTGTCATTCTAAAATTCTCCTTTCACTCTCAGCATCTGTGAAGTGGAGCGGGATAACGTCCCACCAGTCCTTGTTTCAGACTCTCATCCACAGACTGGTTTTGG
The DNA here is from genome assembly GCA_018749465.1 of Paracanthobrama guichenoti. Lineage (NCBI taxonomy): Eukaryota > Metazoa > Chordata > Actinopteri > Cypriniformes > Gobionidae > Paracanthobrama > Paracanthobrama guichenoti. The sequence goes on from CM031964.1 coordinate 24,256,836, forward strand.
GTGCGTGATAAATAAAGGAACCACGGCACAATGATTCCTATGCTCATTGTCTCCAAAGTAAAAGGGATACATATTAAGTCTGCTTTTTAAAACATATAAAGAACCAATGTAGGAGAATAGTTATTATGCGCAAACAACGAGAATCTATTTAACTTTTAATCACAACCACTTTCACATTTTGCAAACCCTTGCATTCCCCCCCGTATGACGTCATCACGTCAGAAATGTCACACCTATGACATATAGGTGGAAGTACCGACCCAGGACCCCGTACCGAAAAACTTCATCTCCATCTCCAACTTCAAAATCGGTCTAATATTTCTGCAAAAGCAGAACACCTGTCGAGTGTTTGTGGTTAAAAAGTATACACAATTTGTTTTTGTTTTTTTTTATGAAAATGACCGATTGTTTCGCTAGATAAGACCCTATTCCTCGGCTGGGATCGTGCAGAGCCTCTAAAGCCCTTCGAAGCCCTTTGAAACTGCATTGATTTGGACCTTCAACCCGTCGGTTGCCGTTGAAGTCCATTATGTGCAGAAAAATCCTGGAATGTTTTCCTACAAAAAAGTATTTCTTTTCGATAAAAGAAAGAAAGGCATGAACTTCTTGGATGACATGGGGGTGAGTAAATTATCAGGAAATTTTAACTTTAAAGTGAACTAATCCTTTAAAGTCAATGGATTCACAGCATTCTTGCAGGGTAAATTCTAGTTTGTTGGCGCCCACTTAATATTTCCTAAACATTTCCCATAACTTTGGCGCTTATTGGTTTTATCATTCACAGTCTCAAATGCATTATATGTGGATAACTACTAGAGATTCGCTGCTAAAACAGACTCAGCAGTCATGAGGATTCTTTTCCAAACACAAAAGCTTTGTTGACATTTGAAGTCTCTGTTCTGAATACCCTACTGAAATATCAATGTCAGTCGTTGAAATACTCGTTAATTGACTAGGGACCCTTTAAGTGGTAGAGGATCCTGATGGATTGTGAACTGGATTCAATCCATCTTTCAGAAAACGCAGAGGAGGCGAGGTTCTTGCTGTTGGGGTGTGGGGGAGGCTGTCAACCTGAGCTTTTATTTCAGTTAAAGCTCAAGGATTGATACAGGTCTCTCGACAGCCAACTTAAAACAATCATAATTGCATTATACTGCAGAGGCTGATAAATCAGTTTTTCATTGGGGTAAATGGATTGCCTTGTTCATGCATTCGTGGAAGGAGAGAGAGCAAGAGCACTGGAGGGTGGATGACCCCACACTGTGTACTAAAATCTACTTGTGCCAAGATCCCGAAATACCTTACATGGCAGCCATGGAGAAAAGCTAAGTAGAAACATGTCTTTTTGAACTAGATCTCATGTATGAAATCCTGTGTAGAGGCCCAGAAAAGTGTGGGATACATATTTACATTTTTCATTCATTTCATACACAGATCTGGGCAAATGGAATTACCTAACTCTCATTGGTCAGATTGAGTCCTATCATTGAAATACTGTCAGAAGGCTGATGAACTGTACTAAAATGAGTCTATGGGTGGCAGATTAGTTGAGTAGGTTATATCTGACTGGATTGTTCAGTTTGATATCAGTCAACGTGATTGGATGTGCCGCTAAGATGAGAGCAATGCAATGCGACTTCCCAGCAAGCAATAGCCGCTATTTCACCATCTCTGTTAACTCTTCTAGCCAAAATAACCTTGAATTTGGATACATGTCATTTTTGCTGAAATAACTTGCGTGATGTATGAAGTTCCATTATGTAAGCAAAGTTAGCAGTGATTACAAGGTGTTTGGTTTCATTTCATGTTCATGTTCTAGATGACTAGTCTCTTCTTGGGCTATGGTTAGATGTCTATTAAATTTTCACTTGTTTTAGCCTAGACGTCAGGGCTGTGTTTGGATGGCTATTAGACATCTTTTTAAACGCAAAATTGCTTGCTGGGTTTGCTCCTAAACCCATAATGACCTAGTCTGAATTGTTCCACAGTGAACTGCATAGTGAAAAGTTGTTAGAATAGTTACAAAACAGTAAAGGGATATTAAAAGACAATGGCAGCAAAATAATACAAGCATCTTGAGACATTCAGTTTGACAGTTGAGACATTCAATTTGACAGTAATTGTCTTGAAATGTATTGTTGAAGGCAGTAAATTGGTTACAAATGTGATGTTTTGATAGCTGTAACTGAATTTGGAGGTGCAGCATCCTGTAGAGTGTTAGGTTTCTAAACCTTTTCCCTCCTAGAACTTCACTAGCAAACTAGTTGATTGTTGGGTGACTAGATGAATAATCAACATCATTCAAAACATCCTTAGAGAGTGCATCAATGCTCCTTAACTAGCCCAACCAACTACAACACTATGTCCACCAGCTAGACAAGCACCAAACAAGCACCAACCAGCATTAACCAGCTTTGACAAGTGTAGGTATCCATACTTATCTAGCTATCATGGGATGCTAGTTTCCCCAACAAGGTCAGCCAACTTCATCAAAAAGACTATAGCCACGTTTCCATTGAAGGAATTTCCCCAGGAACTAGGGACTTTGGTGTGGTACTCTGTGTGTTTTTCGACCGCAGGGACCAGGGTCTAAAAAAAGTTCAGAGTAAAAACTCCCCCCTCAGAAAGTCCCTGCTCGCGAGGTAGTACTTTTTGAAAGTTCAGGAACGTGGGGTGGGACTTAGGCGCTGAACATGCTGATTGGTTGAGTTCACACTGCATTTTGATTGGTTTTATTTAAACTACCATCTTTAAAAGTCTGTTGTGGTGCGTGCAGTAAGAGTTGTTTGCTATTCCAATCAACAATGGAGTTTAAAAAATACGACGATGGACCGATGACGAGGTTCAGGCTTTATTAAGCTTATATGCGGAGAACGAAATCCAGTGGGAACTGGAAAGTCGCTCGCAGTCCAAAGACACCGCACGGTCTTCACGGTACTTCAGACCTTGATGGAAACACAGACAGCAACAGGTCTGGAGGAAACAAGTTCCTGGGACAAATTGTTCCTGTAATTTAGGTGGAAACGTGGCTTGTGCTATTCCACCAGCTAGAGAAGCCCCAAACCGGCACTAAGCAACATCCTAACAGGAAGTGGACTTGTGATCTGCAGCTGGTCATTGAAATTCTTCTCCAAGAAACTTGCCATTGAGATTAGCAGGAAAGGAATCAGAGCTATCAGTCCCTAGAGCCAGGAACAGTCAGGGAAAAAGGCTACATCCAGTGCAAAAGCCCAAGTGAGTATAACAGGGAATTTGATGGATGTGGTTTTTACATGAGTGTCCAAATCCCATCTGGTTTTACCAATAACACACTGTGGAATGAAATACTGACAGATACTTCATGCTATGTACATATGGGTATCCAGGGGCACATTCTTGTGAAAACTCCAGACGAACCTCTTTGTTTCCAAGAGCACGTCAAACTCAAAGTCCTGAGATATTTCCGTGATGGAGGGCGCTGGAGACAGCACGCCCAGCCTGCACAGCATGTCGGTATGACAGACGCACAGATCTGTTTGCTGCATGTCTCCCTGAGGGCAGATGAGGGAGTCGATATCAACCATCATACGCAAACTTGGAGGGAAAGCCTTGCGGTTTGGGACATGTGCTTAGATGATGCTCAGTGATTGTTCCACTTCTTTGACGATCTGTGTCTTTGATTAGCTACAGTACTGCAATTCTAACATCATTTGAAGGCAGCATAATACCATCCTCACTGACGGTGATTTGTAGCAGGGTGACCTGAAGTCATTTATTTTGGTGACACAAAAATAAAGTTGAGCTGAGTTGGGAACATTATTTACAAATGTGAATGCTGCTAGTGTGACTGTCCCTTAAAGGCTAATTCACACTGCATCAACAGACATGTCTGGTTTTGTTGGATCAGTGTGTTACCCCGTCGGCGTTTGATGCTGTTGGATTGCCATGCCATGGCAGTCTTTGGAGTGAATTTCAGGGAATTTCAAGTATTAAGATATTTCGTAGTACGATGACAGGAAATATATATATATATATGGGGCGGCGCCTGAATAATCGGCTGCGGCCCGGAGGCTTGCTCCAAACTTCATTTCGTTATACTGTACTTGTACATGTGTAATGACGAATAAACTTCAACTTCAACTTCATATATATATATATATATATTTTATTCAAACCTCAGTAGGGTTGAATCGCAATGTGCACAGTATGTACTTACTGAATGATAATTTACTGACAATATGGTATGTATGACATACAGCTACTGTACTGTTGCCTAGACAAATTTAAGACTAGTTTGTCATGAGTGGATGGATTAAATAAATATTTGCCTTTCTTGTTTGTTTGTTTTCTCCACAGAAGCATAAAGTAGACCTCTTTTACAAGCTCCGTCACGTGATGAACGAGTTGATTGATCTGAGGCGACAACTGCTTTCAGGCCACCTGACGCAGGATCAAGTCCGTGAAGTCAAACGCCACATCACTGTACGACTGGACTGGGGCAATGAGTGAGTTACTCTCTTTTACCTCCAAGAAAATGTCCTGCACAAATTCAACTGAAAAACCTTGTCTTAATCGTAAGGAAGCAGCAAGATGCCTTAAAGGTGTTGTTAACAATGTTAGTCATATTGTTAACTTCCATAGGTCTAAATCTTATGTATAAACCAGCAGATATGCCTTTGAGGTATTGTTAGCAGTGTTAGCCATCATGCTAACGTCCACCGTTGGTCTAACTCTTGCAGAAGAACCAGCAAAGTTACCTTTAAGGTGTTGTTAGCATTGTTAGCCATCATGCTAACGTCCACCGTTGGTCTAACTCTTGCAGAAGAACCAGCAAAGATGCTTTAATATGTTGTTAGCATTGTTAGCTAGTATGCTAACTTCCACCATTGGTCTAACTCTTGCAGAAGAACCAGCAAATATGCTTTAATGTGTTGTTAGCATTGTTAGCTATTATGCTAACTTCCACCATTGGTCTAACTCTTATGGAAGAACCAGCAAATGTGTCTTTAATGTGTTGTTAGCAATGCTAACATTTATGCTAACTTGCACCATTGGTCTAACTCTTGTGGAAGAACCAGCAAAGATGCCTTTAATGGGTTGTTAGCATTGTTAGCCATGTTTTAGCACTGTTAGCTATCAATGCTAACTTCCACAATTGGTCTAGCTCTTGTGGAAGAACCAGCAAATGTGCCTTTAATGTGTTGTTAGCAAAGCTAATGTTTATGCTAACTTACATCATTGGTCTAACTCTTGTGGAAGAACCAGCAAATGTACCTTTAATGTGTTGTTAGCAATGCTAACATTTATGCTAACTTACATCATTGGTCTAACTCTTGTGGAAGAACCAGCAAAGTGCCTTTAATGTGTTGTTAGCAATGTTAGCCATAATGCTAACTTCCATCATAGGTCTAAATCATGTGGAAGAACCAGCAAAGATGCCTTTATGGTGTTGTTAACAATGTCTATCATGCTAACTTCCACCATTGCTCTAACTTTTGTGGAAGAACCAGCAAAGGTACTTTTCAGCTGTTGTTAGCAATGTTAGCAATAATGCTAACTTCCATCATAGGTCTAAATCATGTGGAAAAGCCAGTCTCTTAGCTATATCTCAGACAAAATATGCCAGCTGAACTTTTAAAGTATATCCATATTAAACAAGTCCATGGGATTGTCATGCACTTGTTCCGCCCTCCATATAATTTGTTGATATTAATGTCCAGTCCTGGCATGCTTCACTCAATTGAGGAGTGTTTAAATAAGCTCTTGTGCGTCATGGAGATTTGCCAGCGCTTTTAATGTGTTCGGGACCAAGGCCTCCTGAGCATGGAGTCAACAGAGCTAAAACGCTAGAGATGGATTGCTGCTCCTTCTCGTCACCCTAAACCGACTTGGCCCAACTCAATGAAGAAATGAGGATAACCATATGTTATGTCATTCACTGCCTGGTTAATGTTAATTACATTGAGATTTCAAATGCAAACAACGAGGCCAAACAAAGCAACACAACATGAGGAAGAGTTTTTGTGAGTAAAATGACTTTTCACTGGAATGAAAGGCGATCGTGTCTATCCTTCAGAAACCCCCTCATTTCTAACCTACACAACTGTGCAATTCTTCACAGTTTTTGAGTTTTGAGTGTCAGTATACAGTTCTTGCATCATTATTTCATCTTTTTCTGAGATTTTTCATAAGTTTTATATCCAATATCCATTTGTTGATACTGCAAACAGAACTTCCAGTCAGCTACAAATGATATTTACAAAAAGAAAATATATAATTAATGTTTAATTTTTTTAAAGGCACACTATGTAAGATTTTTGGATTAAAATATCCAAAACCCACTAGAAAATGTTTTTGTGGACTCCAGAGAAATAAGCAATTTTAACCAGGACACGGACTGCGTCCAAGCTTCACCTATCAATGACATCATACCCACGATTTCTGAACATTATTTTGTGGAAACCATGCGAACGCCAGATGCTTAAATATATTATGTGTTTTATTAGACAAGTGAGCAATTGTTTGGATACATTCATCGACAGAAAACAAATGATTGTTATATAGCTCAACACAGTTAGTCATTCATGTTTTACCATGCCTAATATTGATCTAGCTTACTGCAGTGTGAACAAGTGTCTCATAGTAGCCGCCGAGTGAACGCACAGAGTAGCATTATAACATAACTTTCAAGTTGAAGTTATCTGTGTTTATCTACAAACCCGATTCCCAAAAAGTTGGGACACTGTACAAATTGTGAATAAAAACAGAATGTAATGATGTGAAAGTTTCAAATTTCAATATTTTATTCAGAATACAACATAGATGACACATCAAATGTTTAAACTGAGAAAATGTATCATTTTAAGAGAAAAAGAAGTTGATTTTAAATTACATGGCATCAACACATCTCAAAAAAGTTGGGACAAGGCCATGTTTCCCACTGTGTGGCATCCCCTCTTCTTTTTATAACAGTCTGCAAACGTCTGGGGACTGAGGAGACAAGTTGTTCAAGTTTAGGAATAGGAATGTTGTCCCATTCTTGTCTAATACAGGCTTCTAGTTGCTCAACTGTCTTAGGTCTTCTTTGTCGCATCTTCCTCTTTATGATGCGCCAAATGTTTTCTATGGGTGAAAGATCTGGACTGCAGGCTGGCCATTTCAGTACCCGGATCCTTCTTCTACGCAGCCATGATGTTGTAATTGATGCAGTATGTGGTCTGGCATTGTCATGTTGGAAAATGCAAGGTCTTTCCTGAAAGCGTCGACGTCTGGATGGGAGCATATGTTGTTCTAGAACTTGGATATACCTTTCAGCATTGATGGTGCCTTTCCAGATGTGTAAGCTGCCCATGCCACACGCACTCATGCTACCCCATACCATCAGAGATGCAGGCTTCTGAACTGAGCGCTGAGAACAACTTGGGTTGTCCTTGTCCTCTTTAGTCCAGATGACATGGCGTCCCAGTTTTCCAAAAAGAACTTCAAATTTTGATTCGTCTGACCACAGAACAGTTTTCCACTTTGCCACAGTCCATTTTAAATGAGCCTTGGCCCAGAGAAAACGCCTGCGTTTCTGGATCATGTTTAGATATGGCTTCTTTTTTGACCTATAGAGTTTTAGCCGGCAACGGCGAATGGCCTGATGGATTGTGTTCACGACAATGTTTTCTGGAAGTATTCCTGAGCCCATGTTGTGATTTCCATTACAGTAGCATTCCTGTATGTGATGCAGTGCCGTCTAAGGGCCGAAGATCACGGGCATCCAGTATGGTTTTCCGGCCTTGACCCTTACGCACAGAGATTGTTCCAGATTCTCTGAATCTTTGGATGATATTATGCACTGTAGATGATGATAAACTTCAAACTCTTTGCAATTTTTCTCTGAGAAACTCCTTTCTGATATTGCTCCAGTATTTTTGGCGCAGCATTGGGGGAATTGGTGATCCTCTGCCCATCTTGACTTCTGAGAGACACTGCCACTCTGAGAGGCTCTTTTTATACCCAATCATGTTGCCAATTGACTTAACAAATTGCAAATTGGTCCTCCAGCTGTTCCTTATATGTACATTTAACTTTTCCTGCCTCTTATTGCTACCTGTCCCAACTTTTTTGGAATGTGTAGCTCTCATGAAATCTAAAATGAGCCAATATTTGGCATGACATTTCAAAATGTCTCACTTTCAACATTTGATATGTTATCTATATTCTATTGGGAATAAAATATAAGTTTATGAGATTTGTAAATTATTGTATTCCTTTTTTATTCACAATTTGTACAGTGTCCCAACTTTTTTGGAATCGGGTTGGTAAGACTTAACCTATTTTCAGTTTCACTTATGGCCGTTGGCGTGTTGGCTTATTGCGGTGTCGCGTGTTGAAGTAGTGCCATCATATCGGAATACAACATGTCATATATAGCCTATAACATGCTCTCACACATTTATCACTTGTGTTGTTTCCACCAGCGTAGCACATCTCATAGTTTATTTGAATTAATGAATGTTTAAAATATAAAACGAATGAGAAGCCTAAAACGGGTCCGGAGCCCGGCCCGTGTGTGAGGTATGATGATGTAAAAATGATCCCGAAGCCCGGCGTGAAAATGCAGGGCTCTATTTTATAGTGAAGGATATAAGCTAAGACCACTCTCTTCAGTTTCAGGAATTATCAACTTCTTTGAACCCAGTTACACCGTTCCATCAAATGCTACACTCTGGAAAGCCATGCACGGATAGTTTGCATATATACGACACAAATGTTAGGATTGCAATGTCGCATGCAACTATTTACTCTGTAACATGAACATTTTAATATAATGTCATAAATAAAATGTTTTGAGAGTTTACTTATGTAATTGTTGCATTAAGCTATGAATTAATAAACATTTATTGATAAGAACTATTTAATGTAGCATGAACCAAGTATTGTTTTGATAAGTAATCAACTAGCAGAAATCAGTAGTCGTGCAACCCCTACTTTCAACACACTCAAATAATGTCTCTAATATGATAAAACAGTGCTGCGTTACCCCACATACTCATGAGTGGAAGATTGAAAGCGCTTGTCTGAGGCATAATAAAAGCGGCCTTGTCCAGTCTGCTTCATACTACAGTAATGTTAATAAATCTTTAATACTAATAAATCAGTAATAAATCTTTAATTAGCTCATCCATAAATATGAGTCCCGTCGGATTCTTTTGCACTGGCTGTAGAGGTGAAGACAACAACTCCTATGATTCTGCGAAATCAAGGCGTCATCAAGCTACGACTTTGTTTTGAATAAGCGACCTCTAGCGGCGAAAAAAGTTAATCGTGTAAAATTTACTATAAAATATACTGACAATTTTATTTAATGAATCAGTTTGTTCTTCTGTTTCTTCTTTCAAACACATTCAAAGTCTGAATTATTCCAAACTTTTAACCAGTAGTATATGGTTTTCACTGTATTATTAGAAATGTAGAATAAAAGATGTTGTTTTTTCAGCAATTGTCTACAGTGTAGAAACACTTACCAGACCTCCAAGACAAGAGTCATGGGGTTCACCTCTAATAGCGATGAATGAAAGCCGAGTAATCCCTTTTCTTCAAGGTCACCTGAAGATTCACTTCCGATATGAGGCACTTTGTGGTTCTGGGCTTTCAGCAGTACATCACTGCCAGGTCTTCAGATCAGCAAACTATATAATCGAGTAAAGGGGATAAAATGGATTTGAGACGCGAGCACTTACTGATACATTCTATAAATATTTAAAAAAAAGCTTGAGTTGAAGAGCATCTCAAGTGTTTTCAAACAATCCAATAATGTTTTCATTATGCCTTTCTTAGGTTATCAATTTTCTCTTGAAGTGATCTGTATTTTTGGCACAGTGTCACTGTTACAATTATATAATATAATATGTGTTCAAGTATTTAGTGTAGGACTGTAAGAGAGTTAATTCAGCCTCAGTAACAAGACATTTATATACTGAGCAACGTCTTTATATAGCAAATTAGAAGCATTCACACTGCAGTTGTGGAATATTTCAAGCTTGTCATTGCTAAAAACACTTAATTGTCACATAATAAGTTTATTACTGTCTGTTTATACAAAGTCATCAACAAATAGATTTATTTATTCAAGCCAGTGATGCAAGATGTCTCTCTGGAGAGCTAATTTGCATTGAGATATTCAGAAAAAGATGCAAATTTATACCCCTGGCTAGGCAGGGCGTTGGGCGATTCTAATGCTAAAGCTTTGATTGAGAGCACTACAACCACAGTAAAATCAAACCTAGAAACCACCTAAACACCATAGAAACCACCTATAAATGAGCTGTTAAACACGCAGCACACTTTAACAGTGTGGCTAATTACTTTAGCATTAGCATTACTAGCATTGTTTACTCCTGTTTGACCATTTTCTTCTTAATTAATTAAGTAAACCACTTAACAAACACCCAGAACATCCAAACAAATAAGTTTAATAACTTTTTTAACAAACTTTTGATGTGTCTTTTCATCTTCAACATCATAGGCCCTATTTTATCGATCTGAGCGCAGGGTCTGACGCACATGGCGCATGTGCACTTAGGGCGCGTCCGAATACACTTTTGCTAGTTTAATGATGAAAAAATGGTCTGTGCGCCATGTGCATGGTCCAAAAGGGTTGTGCCTAGTCTCTTAATGAGTCATGGATGTGTTTTCGGCGTAACGTGCAATAAACCAATCAGAGTCTTATCTCCCATTCCCTTTAAAAGCCAATTGCGCTCATGCCATGGCGGAGGTGCTATTTACATGGAGGAATTTGTGAGCGGAAAGATTGAACGCTTCTCCAGAGAGGAATCCTTTAATTTTTTTATATTTAAAAGGTTTATGTGCTGTTGTGCGTCCCTGTGTGTATAATAAGCAGAGTGTACGCATGTTGTGCACCCACCTATAGGCTCATATTACTAACACGCCCTTTAAATAACATAAGTACTGCACTATTGACTTTAGAGCAGGTTTTTGTTGGTCAATGATGCAGTCGTTTTCAGTTCCTCAAAATAGCAACACGCCAACAATGCGCCTGAACACACCTGGTTTTCAGAACAGCACGCCTACAGATGGGCGTGAGTGCATTTGCTATTTAAACAATGTGACGCTGGACGTGAAAAGGATAACTGTGTGGGGCTGAAATTAGCAAAAAACACTTGCGTCTGGCATCGCATTGCTTCGGGTATATGATAAGGCCCTTCATGTGTTTAGGTGCTAACCCACTTAATGCTAGTCTGTGATTTAGGCTGCTCAGTGTGTTGATGAAGTTTTATTTACGTCTGGGAAGTCTGGGAGAGGCAATGTTTATGTTATATTAAGATACTGTATGCCATGCCATCACTTTAGTTGAGTTATGAGGGCAACACCTGTTTCTATAGATCTACAATATGACAGCTGCACTTAGCAGCTTTCTGTGCATCTTAACCACATGATCCTCCCCATATTAACAGCTCCGTTAGACAAACCAGGAAAGTAGTGTGGAAAACTGGCCTAGAAATGTTCTTATGTCATGTTTTCCAATCTAGCAGCCATCACACCGCCGTGTTAGATATGAGCGTAGCAATGTAGCAACTGATGGATAAAAAAAGATACTGTATGGCTAAATGCCCGCCACAACAGGTGGACGCAACAGCTTGACAGATTTTCTGGTGTTTTATTATCCACAATATTATCCATTCTAAGTAATTCAGTATCAAGTAATCTAGTTAATCTCTGTCCTGTTCTTTTTCCTGTGTTTCACAGACACTTAGGCTTAGATCTTGTACCCAGGAAGGAGTTCGAAATGGTCGATTCGGACCAGATCAGCGTTTCAGATCTCTACAAAATGGTAAGTACACTGACTGCATTCAGATGTGTATCCGATGTGTGCATTTTCATCCCTGAATCAGTAAATCGCTACAATGGCTGTTAGAACAACATTGGTTCTTTTTTATTCAGATGTGTGCTTAACGTAGGGTTTGTGTTTGCTGAATTTGTTGAAATATAATTATGATTATGGATGTGAATCATAAGGAATTTACAGATTTTGGCTTGGATTCCACATAATGTATATAAAAATCAGGGTTTTCAAGACAAATATTATTATATATATAGTTTATGCTATAGATAGATGGATGGACCTGCATGACGTGACCTGCAGCACTACACTTTTACAGTCTTTTACTGTATGTCCACACACACCTCTTATTTAGCGTGAAAAGGACACCCGCTGTCTGAGGTAACATATGGGCACAAGGCTACATTGCGCATGCGTCGAACCGTGTGACGCACAAGCTCCGAACCGAGACAAGTGAACCGAATGGTTCGGATGTTTTTTCATGTACCGTGCCACCCCTAATAGATAGACAGACAGACAGATAGAGACAGACAGACAGACAGACAGAGATAGATGGATGGATGGATGGATGGATGGATGGATGGATGGATGGATGGATGGATGGATGGATGGATGGATGGATGGATGGATGGATAGATAGATAGATAGATAGATAGATAGATAGATAGATAGATAGATAGATAGATAGATAGATAGATAGATAGATAGATAGATAGATAGATAGATAGATAGATAGATAGATAGATAGATAGATAGATAACAACAATTAATAAAGGGGGTGCCAATGTTTCTGGTTGCCACATTTGTAAAAATATAGATACACAGTGCATCTTTCCATTTAAGATCAAAGTATAAAAACAATTGTGCTAATTTTCATGAAGGGTGCCAATAATTTTGGAGTTGACTATAGGCCTATAGACAGAATAATGGTAACGATTAATACAGGTTAAGATTTTATTATGTTAAACATAATGTTTAGTGTTATGAAACAGTTTTCTGATTACTGCTCTGTATTGTGGTTTGTATGTCTCTAGTGTTTTTGATGCTTTGAATTGCTGCAAGTTGTGCTAAATGAGTTTATTAATATGTGAGTCATCTGTATAGACAAGCGCAGGAATAAATGTTTTAATGTATTCCTGCAACTGTTTTGCATATGTGCATAATGTAGGCATAATGTGCAGATGTTGCCAAGTTCACACCTGTAGAATGAACTGAACAGTTAGAAAGCAGAAATGTTTTTAAATACTCCATTAGAGGGCAAATTCCCAAGATGACTCATCAGAATGAATCATTTGCATATTTTATTTCCCAGAAAGTCTGATAGCGCATTTTCAGCTTAATGGAACATTTACACTTTTTACGTTTAATAAGAAACAATATTGGTTATAAAAAACCTTGCTTTTTTCATCTTTTGATTATATTTTTACCTTCAATAATTCACTTTATTCTCTAGACTTCCGACAACAATAACGCTTTATTGGAAACTGTTTTGACACTACCATCTGTTTCTAACTGCAGCTTGTGGGAAAATAACATTTATTTTATTTCACACATCCGCCAGATCTTTTTCCTTGATCCCATATTGTACAATATACACCGATCAGGCATAACATTATGACCACCTTCCTAATATTGTGTTGGTCCTCCTTTTGCTGCCAAAATAATGCTGCGCATTATCCTGCTGAAAGAGGCCACAGCCACCAGGGAATACAGTTTCCATGAAAGGATGTACACGGTCTCCAACAATGCTTAGGTAGGTGGTACGTGTCAAAGTAACATCCACATGGATGTGTAATGGAGGTCAGCTAGTAGAGTGCTGGAGGCCTGGAGTGCTGTGCGAGTAAACCTCACTCCTCTGATCTCAAGAGACTGACTCTAGAGGTTGCAGCCTTTAGCCTCCTTGTTAGAGCGTCCGACTCTCATGCCGGTGGACCCGGGTTCAAGTCCTGCTTGGAGTGGCATGTTCGAACAGGAGGGGTTACAGATGGCAGGACCCAATGTTTCCCAGAAGAACATTGCAGAACTCCGCCGGCTTGCCTTCTTCCCATAGTGCATCATGGTGTCATGTGTTCCCCAGGTAAGCGACGCACATGCACCCGGCCATCCACGTGATGTAAAAGAAAACGTGATTCATCAGACCAGGCCACCTTCTTCCATTGCTCCGTGGTCGAGTTCTGATGCTCACGTGCCCACTGTTGGTGCTTTCGGCGGTGAACAGGGGTCAGCATGGGCACCCTGACTGGTCTGCATCTATGCAGCCCCATACGCAACAAACTGTGATGCTCTGTGTATTCTGACACCTTTCTATCAGAACCAGCATTAACTTCTTGAGCAATTTGAGTTACAGTAGCTCATCTGATCGGACCAACACGGGCCAGCCATTGCTCCCACGTGAATCAATGAGCCTTGGCTGCACTTTTTCCTTCCTTGGAGCACTTTTGATAGACACTGATCACTGCAGACCGGGAACACAAGAGCTGCAGTTTTGGAGATGCTCTGACCCAGTTGTCTAGCCATCACAATTTGGCCCTTGTCAAACTCGCTCAAATCCTTACGCTTGCCCATTTTTCCTGCTTCTAACACATCAACTTTGAGGACAAAATGTTCACTTGCTGCCTAATATATCCCACCCACTAACAGGTGCTGTGATGAAGAGATAATCAGTGTTATTCACTTCACCTGTCATAATGTTATGCCTGATCGGTGTATATAATTTATGCCTATGATATAATTTATGAATTTATGCCTAAACTAAGATTAAAGATTAGCTTGGGTTTTGGGCTGTAAAATTAAACTAATTTATCAGCATTTTATTTCTAGCAAAGCTGTGAGAAATATTGTTATATTTATATTTAATATTTAATTTATATGTAACATATATTCAATAATATATGTAATCAATATTCATGTACTTGCTCTAAAAGCACTGTATTAAATTATATTTAATATTTATTATATTTATAATATTAATTGTCTATATTATGTATTTAATCTTCATATTATTTAATAATATTTGTAATTTTAAAGCGTGTCAAATGTCATACAGTTACTTCCATTTTTAAGTAAATTAGGTTTAATCAGTGCTTTGAAATGAATTCATGTTTTGATTCAGACTGTTGATATGAATCAAATTACGCATATCCATCAGCATTTTTGCCACTAGGTATAAATCAGAGATGCTATTCAAATATTATTTGTCTTATATAAAATATTCTTTGTGAAACTTCTAAAAGCACATTAAAATAATTTGATATACATGGTGTTGTTTAATTTTATATCGGCAACATAATAATAATATCTCTGTTGCATATTTCTGTTCTGTTGCAAGTTATAAACTTGGAGAAAGATTGAAAGATGTTGGAGGAACTAGTCAAGAGAAAGGAGAACTGTTCAAAGTGCCTGACTAAGAGGTTTAGCTAACTTTCTGGGATGAATTCAGAGGAAAAGCAAGCACTCCGGGTAGAGTAGCTGAATCTCGACTTGATTTGTAAGTGCACTAGCCAAATGTTGAGGTCACGGAGAGATTTGTATAGCTCGATATGTGGGAGGCGGAGGAGTTTCACACAAATACCAAAAATAAAGAAAGAGGAGAAGAAAGAAACAAGCTTCTGAGGAGAACATAGAGACATAGATGTGAGAAGACTTTTACTTGCCCTCGGGCATCAGAGAGCACTGAAGCTGCAGAGACTCAAGACCTTTAGTTTTCTTAGAAGTTAATGCTGAATTGTCTCCAGGGGGGCAAAAAGATAGATTAAATCAAAGAGCCGAGCCTTTCTCGTTCTGAAATAAACGTGCACTGTTCACACAATTTACTTTGTCTATCTGTTTCTGTCTATCTGTAATCTGTTTTCCGTTTACTTTCAATATTTCATATTATTTTTGGCTTGTCACTTTATATATATATATATATATATATATATATATATATATATATATATATATATATATATATATATATATATATATAAAGAATGTATTTGTTGTAAACTTCTTTTAAGCTTCAGGGATGGTAATGCACAAGCTTCAGGTTTCATTTTGACATAATTGAGATGTCAACCTCATTGTGCCCCTAAGCAAGACACTTGCACCAGGCGTCCTGTAGTACCCTTACGAAAATGAGCCATGGTTTTACTACAAATAAAAACCATGGTAACCACAAATTAATTACAAACCATGGTAACCACAAATTAACCATGGTTTTGCTACTCTAACCATAGTTTAACCATGGTATTTGTGGTAAAACTGTGGTTATATAAATGGTAATCAATTAGCAAAAAAACATGGTTACTACACTTTTACTACAATAAAATCAAGGTTATTTTTCATAAGGGTAATGTACAGTATGCATAAATAGTGACTGTTAAATGATTAACACCATTTTTATTTATATATTGATATAAGTTAGTCAGAGACTAAAGTCTCACAGAAATGTGTTGTAACATGGCTGTAAAGTCTGCCATGCTCACAGTGCCGCAAGGCGCTGTTTTAGATTAATGAGTCCCGCCAGGCATGCGTTTAGCCTCCCTGATGGTGAAAGTGAGAACAGAAGGAAAGATATTTGTTTTCAGACATTTCTCAATTGGGCCTGAAATCCTCCACTGGGTTTTAAAATGAAGCTCTACTTCACTCCCTTTTTGTTACCATCTCAAGGAAATCTCACTTTTTATCTTGAAAGAATGTGCATGCAGCTTTGATGATTTATTTTGCTGGTTCTTATTGTGAAGGTAATTATTAGTGGTGTTTACTAAGGAAAGCATCAGTTGCAATGCCCTAGCAATGGAAGCTTCTTTCCGCCAGATAATAAAAATAAAAAAGGTAATTGTGACTTTTTATCTTACAATTCTGACTTTTTTCCTCAGAATTGCAAAATATAAAATTACAAATTTAATTATGAAGTCAGAATTACAAGATATAAAGTCAGAATTGCGAGAAATAAAGTCAAATTGCGTGATATAAAGTCAGAATTGAGATATAAAGTCAGAGTGCGAGAAATAAAGTCAGAATTGCGTGATATAAAGTCAGAATTGCGTGATATAAAGTCAGAATTGAGTGATATAAAGTGAGAATTGAGTGATATAAAGTCAGAATTGAGTGATATAAAGTCAGAATTGAGTGATTAAAAAGTCTGAATTGAGAGATATAAAGTCAGAATTGAGTGATATAAAGTCAAAATTACGAGATATAAAGTCAAAATTGAGATATAAAGTCAGAATTGAGATATAAAGTCAGAATTGAGTGATATAAAGTCAGAATTGAGTGATATAAAGTCAGAATTGAGTGATATAAAGTCAGAATTGCGTGATATAAAGTCAAAATTACGAGATATAAAGTCAGAATTGAGATATAAAGTCAGAATTGAGATATAAAGTCAGAATTGCGATATAAAGTCAGAATTGCGTGATATAAAGTCAAAATTACGAGATATAAAGTCAAAATTGAGATATAAAGTCAGAATTGTGAGATATAAAGTCAGAATTGAGTGATATAAAGTCAGAATTGAGTGATATAAAGTCAGAATTGCGTGATATAAAGTCAAAATTACGAGATATAAAGTCAGAATTGAGATATAAAGTCAGAATTGAGATATAAAGTCAGAATTGCGATATAAAGTCAGAATTGCGTGATATAAAGTCAAAATTACGAGATATAAAGTCAAAATTGAGATATAAAGTCAGAATTGAGATATAAAGTCAGAATTGAGATATAAAGTCAGAATTGCGTGATATAAAGTCAGAATTGAGATATAAAGTCAGAATTACATGATATAAAGTCAGAATTGAGATATAAAGTCAGAATTGAGAGATATAAAGTCAGAATTGCGAGAAATAAAGTCAGAATTGCGAGAAATAAAGTCAGAATTGCGTGATATAAAGTCAAAATTACGAGATATAAAGTCAAAATTGAGATATAAAGTCAGAATTGAGTGATATAAAGTCAGAATTGAGATATAAAGTCAGAATTATGTGATATAAAGTCAGAATTGAGATATAAAGTCAGAATTACATGATATAAAGTCAGAATTGAGATATAAAGTCAGAATTGAGAGATATAAAGTCAGAATTAGAGATATAAAGTCGAGATATAAAGTCAGAATTGCGAGAAATAAAGTCAAATTAGAAATAAAGTCAGAATTGAGAGATATAAAGAGATATAAAGTCAGAATTGTGTGATATAAAGTCAGAATTGAGAGATATAAAGTCAGAATTGAGAGATATAAATTGTGTGATATAAAGTCAGAATTGTGTGATATAAAGTCAGAATTGAGATATAAAGTCAGAATTGAGTGATATAAAGTCAAAATTACGAGATATAAAGTCAAAATTGAGATATAAAGTCAGAATTGAGAGTCAGAATTGAGATATAAAGTCAATTGAATTGAGTGATATAAAGTCAGAATTGAGTGATATAAAGTCAGAATTGCGTGATATAAAAAGTCAAAATTACGAGATATAAAGTCAAAATTGAGATATAAAGTCAGAATTGAGTGATATAAAGTCAAAGATATAAAGTCAGAGATATAAAGTCAGAATTGAGATATAAAAAATTGAGATATAAAGTCAGAATTGAGATATAAAGTCAGAATTGTGAGATATAAAGTCTGAATTGAGTGATATAAAGTCAGAATTGAGTGATATAAAGTCAGAATTATTGTGATATAAAGTCAAAATTACGAGATATAAAGTCAAAATTGAGATATAAAGTCAGAATTGAGATATAAAGTCAGAATTGAGATATAAAGTCAGAATTGCGTGATATAAAGTCAGAATTGAGATATAAAGTCAGAATTACAGATATGATATAAAGTCAGAATTGAGATATAAAGTCAGAATTGAGAGATATAAAGTCAAATATAAAGAGAAATAAAGTCAAATATGTCGAGAAATAAAGTCAGAATTGCGTGATATAAAGTCAAAATTACAGAGATATAAAGTCAAAATTGAGATATAAAGTCAGAATTGAGTGATATAAAGTCAGAATTGAGATATAAAGTCAGAATTTGTGAGATATATAAAGTCAGAATTGAGATATAAAGTCAGAATTACATGATATAAAGTCAGAATTGAGATATAAAGTCAGAATTGAGATATAAAGTCAGAAAGTCAAATAAAGTCAAATTGCGTGATATAAAGTCAGAATTGAGAGATATAAAGTCAAATTGTGAGATATAAAGTCAGAATTGTGTGATATAAAGTCAGAATTGTGAGATATAAAGTCAGAATTGAATTGTGAGATATAAAGTCAGAATTGTGAGATATAAAGTCAGAATTGCGTGATATAAAGTCAGAATTGAGTGATATAAAGTCAGAATTGTGTGATATAAAGTCAGAATTGAGATATAAAGTCAGAATTGCGATATAAAGTCAGAATTGAGTGATATAAAGTCAGAATTGAGATATAAAGTCAGAATTACATGATATAAAGTCAGAATTGTGAGATATAAAGTCAGAATTGAGAGATATAAGAGATATTAAGTCAGAATATAAAGTCGTGATATAAAGTCAGAATTATGAGATATAAAGTCAGAATTGAGATATAAAGTCAGAATTGAGATATAAAGTCAGAATTGAGAATGTCAGAATTGCGTGATATAAAGTCAGAATTGAGTGATATAAAGTCAGAATTACATGATATAAAACAGAATTGAGATAAAATTGAGATATAAAGTCAAAATTACATGATATAAAGTCAGAATTGATAGAAATAAAGTCAGATATAAATTGTGAGATATAAAGTCAGAATTGAGATATAAAGTCAGAATTACGTGATATAAAGTCATTGAATAAAGTGCGTGATATAAAGTCAGAATTGAGATATAAAGTCAGAATTACGTGATATAAAAAGTCAGAATTGCGTGATATAAAGTCAGAATTGCGTGATATAAAGTCAGAATTACGAGATATAAAGTCAGAATATAAAGTCAGAATGAGATATAAAGTCAGAGATATAAAGTCAGAAATTGAATTGAGATATTAAGTCAGAATTACGTGATATAAAGTCAGAAAGATTGCGTGATATAAAGTCAGAATTACGAGATATAAAGTCAGAATGTCAGAATTGTGAGTTATAAAGTCAGAAATTAAAGTCGTGATATAAAGTCAGAATTGAGAGATATAAAGTCAGAATTGAGAGATATAAAGTCAGAATTGAGTGATATAAAGTCAGAATTACGAGATATAAAGTCAGAATATAAAGTTGTGAGATATAAAGTCAGAATTGTGAGATATTAAGTAAAAAATTACAGTGATATAAAGTCAGAATTGAGATATAAAGTCAGAATTGAGATATAAAGTCAGAATGCGAGAGAAATAAAGTCAGAATTGCGTGATATAAAGTCAGAATTGCGTGATATAAAGTCAGTGTGATATAAAGTCAAAATTGAGATATAAAGTCAGAATTGAGTGATATAAAGTCAGAATTGAGTGATATAAAGTCAGAATTGAGTGATTAAAAGTCTGAATTGAGAGATATAAAGTCAGAATTGAGTGATATAAAGTCAAAATTACGAGATATAAAGTCAAAATTGAGATATAAAGTCAGAATTGAGATATAAAGTCAGAATTGAGTGATATAAAGTCAGAATTGAGTGATATAAAGTCAGAATTGAGTGATATAAAGTCAGAATTGCGTGATATAAAGTCAAAATTGAGATATAAAGTCAGAATTGAGATATAAAGTCAGAATTGAGATATAAAGTCAGAATTGAGATATAAAGTCAGAATTGAGATATAAAGTCAGAATTGATATAAAGTCAGAAAGATATAAAGTCAAAATTGAGATATAAAGTCAAAATTGAGATATAAAGTCAGAATTGAGATATAAAGTCAGAATTGAGATATAAAGTCAGAATTGAGATATAAAGTCAGAATTGCGTGATATAAAGTCAGAATTGAGATATAAAGTCAAATTACATGATATAAAGTCAGAATTGAGATATAAAGTCAGAATTGAGAGATATAAAGTCAGAATTGTCAGAATTGAGAAATAAAGTCAGAATTGTGATATAAAGAAATATAAAGTCAAATTGCGTGATATAAAGTCAAAATTGAGAGATATAAAGTCAAAATTGAGATATAAAGTCAGAATTGAGTGATATAAAGTCAGAATTGAGATATAAAGTCAGAATTGTGTGATATAAAGTCAGAATTGAGATATAAAGTCAGAATTACATGATATAAAGTCAGAATTGAGATATAAAGTCAGAATTGAGAGATATAAAGTCAGAATTGCGAGATATAAAGTCAGAATTGTGAAATAAAGTCAGAATTGTGAAATAAAGTCAGAATTGAGAGATATAAAGTCAGAATTGTGAGATTGTGTGATATAAAGTCAGAATTGAGAGATATAAAGTCAGAATTGAGAGATATATAAATTGTGTGATATAAAGTCAGAATTGTGTGATATAAAGTCAGAATTGAGATATAAAGTCAGAATTGAGTGATATAAAGTCAAAATTACTGAGATATAAAGTCAAAATTGAGATATAAAGTCAGAATTGAGATATAAAGTCAGAATTGAGTGATATAAAGTCAGAATTGAGTGATATAAAGTCAGAATTGCGTGATATAAAGTCAAAATTTGAGAGATATAAAGTCAAAATTGAGATATAAAGTCAGAATTGATATAAAGTGATATAAAGTCAAAATTACGAGATATAAAGTCAAAATTGAGATATAAAGTCAGAATTGAGATATAAAGTCAGAAGAATCAGAGTGATATAAAGTCAGAATTGAGTGATATAAAGTCAGAATTGCGTGATATAAAGTCAAAATTACGAGATATAAAGTCAAAATTGAGATATAAAGTCAGAATTGAGATATAAAGTCAGAATTGCGATATAAAGTCAGAATTGAGTGATATAAAGTCAGAATTGTGAGATATAAAGTCAAAATTGAGATATAAAGTCAGAATTGAGATATAAAGTCAGAATTGTATAAAGTCAGAGATATAAAGTCTGAATTGAGTGATATAAAGTCAAAGTCAGAATTGAGTGATATAAAGTCAGAATTGCGTGATATAAAGTCAAAATTACGAGATATAAAGTCAAAATTGAGATATAAAGTCAGAATTGAGATATAAAGTCAGAATTGAGATATAAAGTCATTGAGAATTGCGTGATATAAAGTCAGAATTGAGATATAAAGTCAGAATTACATGATATAAAGTCAGAATTGAGATATAAAGTCAGAATTGAGAGATATAAAGTCAGAAGTGCAGAAATAAAGTCAGAATTGCGAGAAATAAAGTCAGAATTGCGTGATATAAAGTCAAAATTACGAGATATAAAGTCAAAATTGAGATATAAAGTCAGAATTGAGTGATATAAAGTCAGAATTGAGATATAAAGTCAGAATTGTGAGATATAAAGTCAGAATTGAGATATAAAGTCAGAATTACATGATATAAAGTCAAATTGAGATATAAAGTCAGAATTGCGAGAAATAAAGTCAGAATTGCGTGATATAAAGTCAGAATTGAGAGATATAAAGTCAGAATTGTGAGATATAAAGTCAGAATTGTGTGATATAAAGTCAGAATTGTGAGATATAAAGTCAGAATTGTGAGATATAAAGTCAGAATTGTGAGATATAAAGTCAGAATTGCGTGATATAAAGTCAGAATTGAGTGATATAAAGTCAGAATTGTGTGATATAAAGTCAGAATTGAGATATAAAGTCAGAATATGCGATATAAAGTCAGAATTGAGTGATATAAAGTCAGAATTGAGATATAAAGTCAGAATTACATGATATAAAGTCAGAATTGTGAGATATAAAGTCAGAATTGTGAGATATTAAGTCAGAATTACGTGATATAAAGTCAGAATTATGAGATATAAAGTCAGAATTGAGATATAAAGTCAGAATTGAGATATAAAGTCAGAATGTCAGAATTGCGTGATATAAAGTCAGAATTACATGATATAAAGACAAAATTGAGATATAAAGTCAGAATTACATGATATAAAGTCAGAATTGCGAGAAATAAAGTCAGAATTGTGAGATATAAAGTCAGAATTGAGATATAAAGTCAGAATTACGTGATATAAAGTCAATTGCGTGATATAAAGTCAGAATTGAGATATAAAGTCAGAATTACGTGATATAAAGTCAGAATTGCGTGATATAAAGTCAGAATTGCGTGATATAAAGTCAGAATTACGAGATATAAAGTCAGAATGTCAGAATTAAAGAGAGATATAAAGTCAGAATTGTGAGATATTAAGTCAGAATAAACGTGATATAAAGTCAATTGCGTGATATAAAGTCAGAATTACGAGATATAAAGTCAGAATGTCAGAATTGTGAGTTATAAAGTCAGAATTGCGTGATATAAAGTCAGAATTGAGAGATATAAAGTCAGAATTGAGAGATATAAAGTCGAATTGAGTGATATAAAGTCAAATTACACGAGATATAAAGTCAGAATTGTGAGATATAAAGTCAGAATTGTGAGATATTAAGTCAAAATTACGTGATATAAAGTCAGAATTGAGATATAAAGTCAGAATTGAGATATAAAGTCAGAATGTCAGAATTGCGTGATATAAAGTCAGAATTGAGTGATATAAAGTCAGAATTACATGATATAAAGTCAAAATTGAGATATAAAGTCAGAATTGTGTGATATAAAGTCAGAATTGCGTGATATAAAGTCAGAATTGAGATATAAAGTCAGAATTGAGTGATATAAAGTCAGAATTGAGTGATATAAAGTCAGAATTGCGAGATATAAAGTCAGAATTACATGATATAAAGTCAAAATTGAGATATAAAGTCAGAATTGCGTGATATAAAGTCAGAATTGAGATATAAAGTCAGAATTGAGTGATATAAAGTCAGAATTGAGAGATATAAAGTCAAATTGCGAGAAATAAAGTCAGAATTGCGAGAAATAAAGTCAGAATTGCGTGATATAAAGTCAAAATTGAGATATAAAGTCAGAATTGTGTGATATAAAGTCAGAATGTCAGAATTGTGAGATATAAAGTCAGAATTGCGTGATATAAAGTCAGAATTGAGATATAAAGTCAGAATTGTGTGATATAAAGTCAGAATTGTGTGATATAAAGTCAGAATGTCAGAATTGAGAGATATAAAGTCAGAATTGTGAGATATTAAGTCAGAATTACGTGATATAAAGTCAGAATTACGTGATATAAAGTCAGAATTGCGTGATATAAAGTCAGAATTGCGTGATATAAAGTCAGAATTACGAGATATAAAGTCAGAATGTCAGAATTGAGAGATATAAAGTCAGAATTGTGAGATATTAAGTCAGAATTACGTGATATAAAGTCAGAATTGCGTGATATAAAGTCAGAATTGCGTGATATAAAGTCAGAATTACGAGATATAAAGTCAGAATGTCAGAATTGAGAGATATAAAGTCAGAATTGTGAGATATTAAGTCAGAATTACGTGATATAAAAGTCAGAATTGCGTGATATAAAGTCAAATTACGAGATATAAAGTCAGAATGTCAGAATTGTGAGTTATAAAGTCAGAATTGCGTGATATAAAGTCAGAATCGAGAGATATAAAGTCAGAATTGAGAGATATAAAGTCGAATTGAGTGATATAAAGTCAAATTACGAGATATAAAGTCAGAATTGTGAGATATAAAGTCAGAATTGTGAGATATTAAGTCAAAATTACGTGATATAAAGTCAGAATTACGAGATATAAAGTCAGAATTGAGATATAAAGTCAGAATTGAGATATAAAGTCAGAATGTCAGAATTGCGTGATATAAAGTCAGAATTGAGTGATATAAAGTCAGAATTACATGATATAAAGTCAAAATTGAGATATAAAGTCAGAATTGTGTGATATAAAGTCAGAATTGCGTGATATAAAGTCAGAATTGAGATATAAAGTCAGAATTGAGTGATATAAAGTCAGAATTGCGAGATATAAAGTCAGAATTACATGATATAAAGTCAAAATTGAGATATAAAGTCAGAATTGCGTGATATAAAGTCAGAATTGAGATATAAAGTCAGAATTGAGTGATATAAAGTCAGAATTGAGAGATATAAAGTCAGAATTGCAGAAATAAAGTCAGAATTGCGAGAAATAAAGTCAGAATTGCGTGATATAAAGTCAAAATTGAGATATAAAGTCAGAATTGTGTGATATAAAGTCAGAATTGCGTGATATAAAGTCAGAATTGAGATATAAAGTCAGAATTGAGTGATATAAAGTCAGAATTATGAGATATAAAGTCAGAATTACATGATATAAAGTCAAAATTGAGATATAAAGTCAGAATTGTGAGATATAAAGTCAGAATTGCGTGATATAAAGTCAGAATTGAGTGATATAAAGTCAGAATTGAGAGATATAAAGTCAGAATTGCGAGAAATAAAGTCAGAATTGCGAGAAATAAAGTCAGAATTGCGTGATATAAAGTCAGAATTGAGAGATATAAAGTCAGAATTGTGTGATATAAAGTCAGAATTGTGTGATATAAAGTCAGAATGTCAGAATTGTGAGATATAAAGTCAGAATTGTGAGATATTAAGTCAGAATTACGTGATATAAAGTCAGAATTGCGTGATATAAAGTCAGAATTACGAGATATAAAGTCAGAATTGAGTGATATTAAGTCAGAATTGCGTGATATAAAGTCAGAATTACGAGATATAAAGTCAGAATTGTGAGTTATAAAGTCAGAATGCGTGATATAAAGTCAGAATTACGAGATATAAAGTCAGAATGTCAGAATTGTGAGTTATAAAGTCAGAATTGCGTGATATAAAGTCAGAATTACGAGATATAAAGTCAGAATTGTGAGATATTAAGTCAGAATTACGTGATATAAAGTCAGAATTACGAGATATAAAGTCAGAATTACATGATATAAAGTCAGAATTGAGATATAAAGTCAGAATTGCGAGAAATAAAGTCAGAATTGCGTGATATAAAGTCAGAATTGCGTGATATAAAGTCAGAATTGAGATATAAAGTCAGAATTGATAGATATAAAGTCAGAATTGAGAGATATAAAGTCAGAATTGCAAGAAATAAAGTCAGAATTGCGTGATATAAAGTCAGAATTGCGTGATATAAAGTCTGAATTGCGTGATATAAAGTCAGAATTGCGTGATATAAAGTCAGAATTGCGTGATATAAAGTCAGAACTGCGTGATATAAAGTCAGAATTGTGTGATATAAAGTCAGAATTGAGATATAAAGTCAGAATTGAGATATAAAGTCAGAATTGTGTGATATAAAGTCAGAATTGCGAGTTATAAAGTCAGAATTGAGATATAAAGTAAGAATTGAGATATAAAGTCAGAATTACGTGATATAAAGTCAGAATTCAAATCAAATCACCTTTATTTATATAGTGCTTTTAA
This sequence comes from Paracanthobrama guichenoti, assembly GCA_018749465.1. NCBI lineage: Eukaryota > Metazoa > Chordata > Actinopteri > Cypriniformes > Gobionidae > Paracanthobrama > Paracanthobrama guichenoti. Next base: position 24,283,025 of record CM031964.1, read on the forward strand.
CAAGTCCAATTGTTTCAAAGCAGCTTCACATTGTTAACAGGAAAATAATGCAACAGAATTTGTACAGCCGTTCTGGTGAAACGGTGATGTTATCCAGCTAATTTCAAGTATCATATAGTGTCAATGCGGGCAGATCGGTAATATAGATGAAATTTAGGTGTCCCCAACTGAGCAAGCCAAAAGCCAGAGGCAACGGTGGCAAGGAACCAAAACTCCTTCAGGGTCAGAATGGAGAAAAAAAACCTTGGGAGAAACCAGGCTCAGTCGGGGTGCCAGTTCTCCTCTGGCAGAATTGCGAGAAATAAAGTCAGAATTGCGTGATATAAAGTCAGAATTGCGAGTTATAAAGTCAGAATTGAGATATAAAGTAAGAATTGAGATATAAAGTCAGAATTACGTGATATAAAGTCAGAATTGCGTGATATAAAGTCAGAATTACGAGATATAAAGTCAGAATGTCAGAATTGTGAGTTATAAAGTCAGAATTGCGTGATATAAAGTCAGAATTGCGTGATATAAAGTCTGAATTGCATGATATAAAGTCAGAATTGTGTGATATAAAGTCAGAATTGAGATATAAAGTCAGAATTGAGATATAAAGTCAGAATTGAGATAAAAAGTCAGAATTGCGAGTTTAAAGTCAGAATTGAGATATAAAGTCAGAATTACGTGATATAAAGTCAGAATTGAGATATAAAGTCAGAATTACGAGATATAAAGTCAGAATGTCAGAGTTGTGAGTTCTAAAGTCAGAATTGTGAGATATTAAGTCAGAATTGCGAGATATAAAGTCAGAATTGCGAGATATAAAGTCAGAATTACGTGATATAAAGTCAGAATTGCGAGATATAAAGTCAGAATTGTGATATTAAGTCAGAATTGAGTGATATAAAGTCAGAATTGTGAGTTATAAAGTCAGAATTGCGACATAAAGTAACAAATTGTTAGTTATAAAGTCCGATTTGCGAGATATAAAGTCACAAATTGCAAATTAGAAAGTCAGAATTGCGAGATATGAAGTCGCAAATTGCATGTTATAAAGTCTGAATTGCAAGACTTTTTTCCCTCAGAATTAGACAGAACACCCTAGTAATGCCTTAGTAACCACTCAGAACACCCTAGCAATGCCTTAGTAACCACTCAGAGCACCCTAACTGAGCAGCAAAGTGCTGACGTTTACTGAGAACAGCCTAACAACCGCATAGCAACATCAGACCACCCAGGAATGCCTTAGTAATGCCTTAGAAACCACCCAGAACGCCCTAGCAACTGGACAGCAACGTGCTAACAACCTCTGAGAACACTGTTAACTGCATGGTAATGTCACTCTTGCAAGAACACCTGAGCAGTTCCCTAGGAACCACCTAGAACAGCCTAGCAACTGGACAACAAAATGTTAAGCAACACCTTAGCTACACCCTAGCAACCACATAGCAATGTCACTCCACCCAGAACAACATAGCACTTTGTCTTTTTAACAGGAAGGCACAATGTATTTAATATCCTTGCACTGTTTTGCATGCCTCCATTCCCACCATGCATTTGCCAGTGGGGGTTTGTGTTGAATGCTGGGTAATTTATTCTAAACGCAGTCACAAGCACTGGAGAGAAAGATGCAAGCTAAGAAATACAGACTCATAAGTCACCCAGGCTCCCGGGCAAGATGTGTGTGTACGTTTCACCATGTGATTATATTTTCTGCTTGGGTTTGTGCTGATGATACCTCTGTGAATATGATTAATTTGATTAAAGATGTATATATCGTTCTGTACATCTGTACAGACTTGTGGGAAAATATTCAAACCCTTAAGCAAGTGTCTTATTTACTCAACTGCAGATCAAACATGACATTTTGTTTCCTTTGATACTTCAATCTCAAAGCTATAGAAGCTTGTTTCTGTCACTGAATAAAACAATTTAAAGATAATTGCGACTTTATAACTCGCAATTTTGACTTTATATCTCAATTCTGACTTTATATCACGTAATTCTGACTTTATATCACGTAATTCTGACTTTATATCTCACAATTCTGACTTTATATCTCACAATTCTGACTTTATATCACGTAATTCTGACTTTATATCACTCAATTCTGACTTTATATCACTCAATTCTGACTTTATATCACTCAATTCTGACTTTATATCTCAATTCTGACTTTATATCTCAATTTTGACTTTATATCTCGTAATTTTGACTTTATATCACTCAATTCTGACTTTATATCATGTAATTCTGACTTTATATCTCAATTCTAACTTTATATCACTCAATTCTGACTTTATATCTCAATTCTGACTTTATATCTCAATTCTGACTTTATATCACTCAATTCTGACTTTATATCACTCAATTCTGACTTTATATCACACAATTCTGACTTTATATCACTCAACTCTGACTTTATATCACTCAATTCTGACTTTATATCACTCAATTCTGACTTTATATCACTCAATTCTGACTTTATATCACTCAATTCTGACTTTATATCATGTAATTCTGACTTTATATCTCGCAATTCTGACTATATCATGTAATTCTGACTTTATATCTCGCATTTCTGACTTAATATCTCTCAATTCTGACTGTATATCTTGCAATTCTGACTTTATAACTCACAATTCTGGCTTTATATCTCCCATTTGAGAGAAGAAAAAAAAAAGGCAGAATTTTGAGATAATAGTCGCAATGACCTTTTTTATGTTTTATTCAGTGGCGGAAACAAGCTTCCATACAAAGCACTCCTAAAGAATATTTTTTAATGGGATATTGTTTTATGATTATTTATAATTATAGATTATTTTAGAAGTTTCAGTGAAAGCAAGTATATATTATATATTGTGCACATTATGTTTCAGTTTCAATCACATTCATTATTATAGACAGTTTTTCTTTGTTTTAAGGATGTCAGTTTCTTTAGCGCAGGTACAGCCAATATGTGTAACTGCAGCCAGCATGTTTTGTACAGTATATACTGTACACATTGGCTGGATCTAAGTTGTCTCTCTCTCTTTCTCTCGGTTGACAGCACCTATCCAGCAGACACAGTGTCCAGCAAAGCACATCCCAGGTATGTTTGTCAACCTCAGCATCATCTGAGGGCTTGTCAAAAATGCTTAGGGTTGTTAACATGTGCAGAACTTTTTGTAGGTCATGCTTCACCATGGGCTAAAATGTGACATGAAATGTTTTGTTGAGCTAAAAACCTTGTTTTGGTCATGCTAAAAGACCTTTTACAGTTATAAAGCGCTAGTTCAAATATAGGTCAGTAAAACATGGCAAATGTTTGCAACACTTGGCTATCTAAGCACTTATTTATTTATTTATTTATTTATTTATTTATTTATTTATTTATTTATTTATTTATTTTATTTAGATGCTTCTGTGGCTCAGTATTGTTCTCAATATTGTTTTTGAAACATATATTATGACCCGTCTATGATTGGATCATTATTGCAGTGATTTGCAGTTATATATGTTTGAAATGATATGCCACAACAATAATTTAACAACATAACATGTAATGATACTATAACATCCCATATTATTTATAATTATATATCATTATAATAACAATAATAAATAATTATATAACTTGTCATGTTGTGGTATATTATTTACATACTATGTTATAGAGTTATATTGTTATCGTATGTTATGCAATGTTGTGTTAAATCATGCTGTGGTATATTGCTTTATGTTATGTTATGTTATGCAGGGTTGTGTTGTTATTGTCACATCACGTGTACGATATATGCTCACAAAGACGAGGATGAACAGGAGACAGGAACTTTAATAATAAAACTCAGGAAACTTACACACGTAAAACTAAAGACGAGAACCGACAAACGCTGAGGGAGAACCGAGGGCTTAAGTACTCAAAGCAAATGAGAATAACGAGGTGATAAATGAGGTACAGGTCAATGATATAACTAATTAACAAGACTGGGGAAAACTAGGCCACAGGAACACAATGAACACAACAGACATGTGATATTAGCTCTCCCTCCCAGTAGGCGCGTTCACGCGCCGTAAACAGACCACCTGAGAAGGGTGGGAGGGGGCTCTGCAACCAAAAGAAAAACACACAGTCCAAAGCAAAGAAAAACAGTCCAAGGAGGAGTGGATGGAGAAGCCAGTGAGGAGCCTGGAGCAGGAGCCAGATGGTACACCAGAGACCAGCCAGGATGAGGCCCCAGGGCAGAGTAAACGGTGGGAGGAGCCATGGAGGAGTCGACTTGGTGGTAGACGACACCCTGGGGATGACCAACAGAGATGCAGCCACTGATGGAGACCCAGATGAAGCTGATGAGCCCACTCGATGCTGAAGGTCCTGGAGACCGAGGTGGAACCACAGCGATGAGCGCCTGAGGTTGAACCGGGGAACCAGAGGGCAGAGGCTGAACTGGTGGGACCGAGGACAAAGGCGGAGCTGAGGGGAAGGTGGAGCCAGACGAAGCCAAAGGTGCAGGCAGGTCGACGACTGACCAAGGCGGAGCTTGAGGAATGAGGGAGCTCGGAGAAGCCGTATGGCCGATGGTTTCCGGTGGAGCTGAGGGAAGGAGGAGCCAGGATGGCGCTGAAGTGTCGACGGGCCCAGGTGGAGCAGGGGCCACAGAGGCTGGAGGCAAAGACAGGATATCCTCAGAGTGTGATGGAGATGATGGTCTAAAGACACTGGACGGGTCCACACAGCATGTGGGCAGAGCAGAGGGGCTGAAAGACAGCAGCGAAGGGAGGGCTGAGGAACTGACTGACTGAGGAGGTGGGTGAGGGAGGTTGGGCAGGAATTCTGAAGATGGAGACACTGGAGAAACAAGGGTCACTGGAGAAACAGGGGTTACGGGGGAAACCTCTCTAAAAAAGTCTATTAAATTCTCCTCAAAAACACCTTTCAGTTCCTCAATATAGCTGTCGGGGACAACAGTCATCTCACCCACAGTGGTGGTGTTGTGGGCGGGGCTTTCCTCCCAGCCCTCGAGCTCCACAATCACTCCCTCAGTGACGTACGGTGTTGCCGGCTCATGCACCTGGTCAGATCTTGTAGGTGGTCCGGTCTCCGAGGCGATGAAACACTCCGTCCTTATCCTCGTCTCTTGTGGGTGGCCGGTCTCCATGGTCTGCAGTGAGCTCGTGCAACATCTCCATCGAGTCACTCGCTGATGGTGGTTGGCTGGTCTCTGGCGGTGAAGTGGGGATGGAAACGATGTCCTCCTCTGCAAGGCCGATGGTCAATGGGGAATCGTTGTGTACCAGCACCCACTCCACAAATGCGGCGGAATCCTCCTTAGGACCATCCACTGGAACGCATGCCTTCGACTGCTCTCGCTCAGTCTGACGTGATAAAAAACACAGAGCGAGCGGTCCGGGTAATGAGTCTGGCACGCGAGATGTAAAAAGCCCAGATTGTGTGCTTCCAGTGGACGGTCTCCCTGCTCCAGGCAGAGAAGTTCCAATGGGGAAAAACTCAAACTAAACAGAAAGGAAAAAAAACGCCAAAAAAAAAAAAAGTACACAAAGCAAATGAGAATAACGAGGTGATAAACGAGGCACAGGTGATTGATATAACTAATTAACAAGACTGGGGGAAACTATGACACAGGAACACAATGAACACAACAGACATGTGACAGTTATATCATGTTGTATTATATTGTTACATGTTATCTTGTAGTAAAACAAAGACATAACATAACATAACCTGTAACTATATAACAACATTTAACAATATAAGATAACAATCATAACACAACATATAGCAATATACCATATGTCTGGTAACATAACACAATAACATAAAATATTCACAATACACCATAAAATGGCTTTGCCTATACATATATTACTAATACATGTGCCAATAACATAACATGACATAACATATAACATATAGCATAGTATAACATAACATAACATTACATTACATTACACTCTAAAATATACAACAACAAACATCAAGACAAAATGTAAAGCTGTTGTTCACGCTGTGCTTTCAGGATGGCGGAAGACAAAGACACGGGGATTCGTGTCGAATGCCTGTGCCACACCATCTCTTCGTCAACCTAAAGAGCTTCACATACAACACCATCGGCGAGGACACAGACATCTTCTTCTCTCTGTATGACTTGAGAGAGGGCAAGCAAATCAGGTAGGAAATCTGTCATTTACAAGTTTGCTTATGCATTCAATGGTTGCATTATTCCACCACTCAAACTTTTTACAATGAAGAGGCTTTCATCTGCAATTATTCACAAGGAACAGCGAAAAATAGTACACGAGGTTCCATAAGCAATAAAGTAAGCCATCATTTTTTAAGTATCAAGGTCTAAGAAATAAAAGCTTGCTCAAACACCGCCTACATAGGCCACTTTTTTGTACACACTCATTCAAAATGGCACACAGAACTGTCTTTCTATGAAACTGCATGAAGATGAGATAAGGACAAGAGACCTTGATGAAGTATTCATGTAAAAGATCTCTTTGCTTCAGCTGTGCTTTAAGACATCTCAAGTCATAGCATTTTCAAGGTAGAGGGCATGCTAACTAACTCTCTTACAATAAATTTGTTTTATACTACAAAAGCTTACCTATACAAGCAATTCACTAGCCTGACAAGCCAGACCCATATCAAGGTGTTGGGTCTGGGAACACATCATTGGCAGGACTCAATCCAAGGGGTGGGATAAATGGTTGTTTTTCAAATTTCCTCTGCACACAATAGGATAGCGCTACAACCAACCAGAGCAACGAAGAAGGTGAAGCAGTTGATATAGAATAAACTTTTGCCGTATCCGGTCGGCAAAACTCCGAACACATCTTCCTCTTTTAAGAATGACTTCAGTGCCGTTCTTGGTTCTTTTCTCAAAGAAAAGCTTAACTCCAAGTCTTCCAGAGTCGCGGCCAAAGCCGATTCGAAAGACCGCTGTTCAGACTGTCGCAACTCTGCCGTCATTATAGAGTCGCCCACCGACTCTATACATGATGTGATTGGCCTGAATAGAGTTTGGTTTTTCCAGCTCACAAGCCAACGTAGAGTTGCTAGACGACCATGGCTTCAAATTACATTTGCTACTGCTATAGTGTGTCTAAATTTCTAGGCTAGCAATTCACTGCAGTTTCCTGCTGAAGTAAACACTAGTGGCATTAAAACACCAGCATCTCTAATTCTTTTACACACAAATTATGATTACGGGGCAGATTATTGATGATTGACTTTCCTGACATAGTAAACTTGTTTGGTAGCTCACCTGTGGTACAGAATTGCACAGAATTGCGCAAAATGCGAGTCATAATAAAAGAGCTTGCAAAATAAAAATGGTTGCTTCAGCAAATGTGTTTATATCTCACGTTTGCTTTTGTTAAAGGATTAGTTCACTTCAAAATGAAAATTTCCTGATAATTTTCTCACAAATTTTCTCACCTCCATAAAAAGAAATTAAGTTTTTTGAGAAAAACATTCCAAGATTTTTCTCCATATAATGGACTTCAATGGCAACCACCAGGTTGAAGGTCCAAATCAATACAGTATCAAAGGGCTTCAAAGGGCTTCAAAGGGCTCTACATGATCCCAGACGAGGAATAGGGTCTTATCAAAAAAGTGGCCTATGTAGGCGGTGTTTGGGCAAGCTTTTATTTCTTAGACCTTGATACTTGAAAAAATTATTAGCCAGCAGCCATATCACCCTGTAGTCCAAGACTGGTTTCCCACTGAAGCTAAGCAGGGCTGAGCCTGGTCAGTACCTGGATGGAAGCTCTCCTGGGAAAACCAGGTTGCTGCTGGGAGAGACGTTAGAGAGGTCAGCAGGGTGGTCTGTGTGGGTCTTAGCACCCCAGTATAGAGATGGGGACACTTTACTGTAACAAGCACCGTCCTTCAGATGAGATGTTAAACCGAGGTCCTGACTCTCTGTGGTCATTAAAAATCCCAGGATGTCTTTCGGGAAAAAGTGTAGGGGTGTAACCCCGGTATCCTGGCCAAATTTGCCCATTGTCCTCTGTCCATCATGGCCTCCTAATAATCCTCATATCCTGATTGGCTTCATCACTCGGTCTCCTCTCCACCAATCAGCTGGTGTGTAGCACCATTTATCATACCATATCATACCCCCCAAGATTTCAATAGATATTGAGATATATCCATATTGTGAATTCTTTTGCCCACAATAATTGCATAGTGTAAAAATCGGTTACACTTTATTTTATGGTTTCATAGTTACAGTGTAATTGTATACACTCACCTAAAAGAATTATTAGTAACACCTGTTCAGTTTCTCATGAATGCAATTATCTAATCAACCAAACACATGGCAGTTGCTTCAATGCATTTAGGGGTGTGGTCCTGGTCAAGACAATCTCCTGAACTCCAAACTGAATGTCAGAATGGGAAAGAAAGGTGATTTAAGCAATTTTGAGCGTGGCATGGTTGTTGGTGCCAGACGGGCCAATTTGCACGAGCTCACCAAAATTGGACAGTTGAAGACTGGAAAAATGTTGCCTGGTCTGATGAGTCCCGATTTATGTTGAGACATTCAGATGGTAGAGTCAGAATTTGGCATAAACAGAATGAGAACATGGATCCATCATGCCTTGTTACCACTGTGCAGGCTGGTGGTGGTGGTGTAATGGTGTGGGGGATGTTTTCTTGGCACACTTTAGGCCCCTTAGTGCCAACTGGACATCGTTTAAATGCCACGGCCTACCTGAGCATTGTTTCTGATCATGTTCATTCCTTTATGACCACCATGTACCCATTCTCTGATGGCTACTTCCAGCAGGATAATGCACCATGTCACAAAGCTCGAATCATTTCAAATTGGTTTCTTGAACATGACAATGAGTTCACTGTACTAAAATGGCCCCCACAGTCACCAGATCTCAACCCAATAGAGCATCTTTGGGATGTGGTGGAACGGGAGCTTCGTGCCCTGGATGTGCATCCCACAAACCTCCATCAACTGCAAGATGCTATCCTATCAATATGGGCCAACATTTCTAAAGAATGCTTTCAGCACCTTGTTGAACCAATGCCATGTAGAATTAAGGCAGTTCTGAAGGCGAAAGGGGGTCAAACACAGTATTAGTATGGTGTTCCTAATAATCCTTTAGGTGAGTGTATTTGAGTAATATTAATTAACTACATATAGGGTCGAGGGTTAGTTGCATGTAATTATGCATCATTTACTGTTATTACTATGGTAAGAACATGTAACAAATATAACAAGGACACTGTAAAATAAAGTGTTCATAGTTCATAGGTCACAGCCATAGTTTAGGGTTTGGTGTATTTTTAAACACAATAGTGCATTAACTTTTTAGGGTCATTCACCGAACAAAACATTGCCAGACTCGCATTCTCTTTTGTCACGAAATGTGTATGAAACAACGTGACATAACTTTGCAGAAATGCCTGTTTCTCCAATAAGCCTAAGTCATGCGCCTTTTTGAGGCGAGGGCTCCTTTAACTTTTCTGACTAGCGAGCAAAACGTAAGGAACTTGATATAAGTTGACCAAAAAAAGTGCTTGTCTGAAACAAGAAGAGGAATTAATTTCCAGTGGATGAGCTGGAAACACCCTTGAGGGAAGTCCAGTTTCAGTGACTCAACTGAGATTCAATGAAGAGGTGATTCTATCTTCTATTATATAACGGAAGCTTGTTTTGTTTTTCCTCCGCAGTTCGTGGTGTTAACCTTAAGAGAAATAAAGCCACTACACTACTCCTCCAATGGGAGTGTTTAAAAATTAATTCATACGTCATTAATTAAATTAGAGAAGCATTTGTAGGCCACTAAGAAACGATCGGTTAAATGTTTCTGTGTGAAGCAGCAGTTCAATAAGGTCATGCTTTACTCTTTTATTCTTTAGAATGCCGAAAGAAACAACAACAGAAACGTTAATTAGGATGGTCAGACCCCCACAGTAATACTCATCCCTAGCATTTTTTTAGTTCCACTCCAGGCTCACCTGAAAGAGTCATGTTGCGTCATCATCCCTGAAAACCTCACGGGTTAGCATGGCTGTATTTGTCTGTTTTGGAAGCCTTGATCTGCAGAAAGCGGCAGAACGTTGCGCGTGCTCGTCCTGAGGGAGACTGCTCTCATGAGAGACCCCATGCTGATGAGGCTCACCATGGAGACAGAACCATTTCTCTACCTCTCACATTACATTTCTAACATTCTTATTCCATATTCCCTCTGAGAGCTTTCGGCCAAGTCTAGACTGCATTTTTTTGAGCGAGTTAAGCTTTGCTTTTTATCATTTTTCCACACTGCAGTTCTTTAAGACAGAATGCATACGTCACTAACAAAACCAACATGCTTCATTTTGACCATTTCTATTTGATTTTAAAATCTACGTAAAATCCAAATGGACTCTATTTACTTTGTTGATGCACATTCCTGTTCTTATTGTTATCCTTATAAAAAAATGTGTTAGCTGTTTTTTTTTCATTCAAATTAATAACTTGCTCCACCTATTTCAATTTCAATTAAGTTTTAAATATAATTTAACCCTTTGTCATTGAATTTCTTATTTAGTTTTGCTCAGAAATCCTTGTTACGGCATATATTGTTCAAATTCAGGACTTTTATTCTGTATTTAATTCTGTTTCACTTATTTCAGGAGGACTTTTTTTGCAGTTAATGGTTAATGTACATGTAATATCTTATATGTGAATGCATTTTAGCTAATTTGTGTAAATTAACCTTATAATGCGTGACTGTTTCGCCAATCATTATTACGTATTCGGGTCTTTAGCGACCCGGATCTATATCTAACACGGATGGATCTCTACCTGTTACGATAATATAAAACTCTCCTGATATTAGAGTAACAATTACAGAAGAATAAAATAAAGCATATTTTGGAGCTTGGAAGGGTTCAGTTTGAGCAGATGTTTTATACCATCATCACTGTCCTCGTCAGAGCTCATTTCCCAGTACATTCAGCATCTGCCTCATAGTCGCCATCTCAAACATATTCTCAGAACTATCATTTTCAACATCTTCAAAATCAATATTTTGATCTCTGACAGCTTCTTCACTAGATCCACCATCAAGTGACAGTGACAGTAATGTTTGATAGTGTTCAGTTGCTCTGCAGTAAATCTCTGAGCCATTTCAAGTTTTGGTTCTAAGTGCACCTACACCATGTGCGTGTGCCATGTTAAAATAGGGCCCTATGAGTGAAACGTCTCTTCATCATTGTGTATTAGACATCGCCACTGTGTGGAATAAAGTTGAATTGCTCTTATTCAGTCATCAAAGATTGAATTATTGTTGTGCAGAAAAAAATATACTTACACTATTACACACCTCGGGTCGATCACTCAATAATAATATTACATTTTCAACAGACAAAATCAAACAATTTCCTGCATTATGCATGTTTTACAGACAAGAAGTTTTATTGTGATATTCGATAAACTACTTGAACATTTTCTAATTTAGAAGTTAAGTCGAAATAATGCTCATAATACATATATAGTTTATTTTCTTTATTCTGTTCTTTATGTTAAATGTCAAAAATAGTGTTCTGTCATTCATTCATATCAGAATAAATGTTCTGTTCTTTATGCTGTAAAATATCAACAAATAGTTTATTTATTTTCAGAATTATTGTGCTTCAAAAAGTAGTTTATTCTCCTAAATGCAGGCTTTGAATGGATTTTTCTAAAATGATTTCATAAAAACAAGATATATTCACTGAAAACTAGCTTTAATTTCATATGGTACTTTAGCTTCTCTTGTTTTAAGGACATTTAGATTTTATTTTACTGAAAAAAAAAAATAGTGATGAAAACGTCCAGTCTGATTATTTTTCTTTTATGTGAATAAATGGTTCTTTAAAGACTGTGACATGATGTTTTAATTGCCAGGGCTAACTCATCCCTGTAATTACTGAAATTATTAATAATATCACTGATTTTAAATTTCACTAACGACATAGTGATTTTCAGATCTTAAAAAAATACACCAAAATGCATCAAGTTATATAAATGGCAACAGTCGAGGAAAGCTGGCCAAATGATTCTTCACACAGCACCCACAGAGCTCTCTCTCTCTCTCTCTCTCTCTCTCTCTCTCTCTCTCTCTCTCTCTCTCTCTCTCTCTCTCTCTCTCTCTCTCTCTCTCTCTCTCTCTCTCTCTCTCTCTCTCTCTCTCTCTCTCTCTCTCTCTCTCTCTCTCTCTTTCTCTCCACCCACTCCTCAGGGTTCAGGGTTTTGACAGGCTGTTAATGGTGCTTCTACTTCCCTCTCAAAAGCTGTCTGACCCTGGAGTGGGCCACAAGTTCAGTCCAAAATTATATCATGCCTGGTCAAGCCTGAAAAGTGAAATGTACTGTATGCATCTGTTTTTTTTGTTTTGTTTTGTTTGTTTGGTTTTTTTTTTACTTTCCAAATGATTGCAGTTTTGTAAAACAGCATTTGCAAACCAGTTTATTCAGTAATGGGACATATTTGACATTGACTTTAAAAATACTATGCAAAATGTCTTCCCTGAATAGTCTGTCCCTCGCAGTTTTCGCAGTTTTTCGGTTCTCAACGCTCTCTGTTTTTCCGTCTGCCACCTGCTTCTCCAGTCACACACGCGCATCGTGACAGACATATTCAGGGACGCTCACACATACTCACACTGGAAGCATCTGCACTGCCGGCTGGAGTCCTGTCTGTGGGAGGAGTTTTATTTGGGAGCTAGCGGTTTCGCTGCAGATATTTTATGGTGTTTTGTGTTGCACCACATAGCAAAGACACAAAATAAATAAATAGAAATAATAGACAATAATAAAATATAACATTGTTATTATTATTATTATTATTATTATTATTATTATTATTATTATATTATTATTATTATTATTATTATTATTATTATTACAAATAATAATAAAATATGACAATATACTAAAGAATAAAATAAAACATGAGGTTGTTGTTGTCATACACCTCATTCATTAAATTAGATTATTATTATTATTATTATTATTATTATTATTATTATTATTATTATTTAAATTTTACAATTATTGTTGTTGTCGTTTAGGAGTAAGTAATAGTACAATATAATGAAATATTAAAAAATTAAAATGTTATTATATTATTATTATTATTATTATTATTATTAATAATAATAAAATATAACTAAATAAAATATTTGTAAATAAAATATATTTATAATAAAAAATAAAATTAAATAAAACACTGTTATATTTTAAAACAATTCATACACCTCATTAATTAAATTATTAGAAAAGTATTATTATTATTATTATTATTAATAATAATAATAATATATAATAAAGAAATAAAAACTGTTTTAAATGAAATGTTTTTATAATAAAAATTAAATAAAATGTTGTTATATTTTAAAACAATTCATACACCTCGTTAATTAAATTATTAGAAAAGTATTATTATTATTATTATTATTATTATTATTATTATGTATTGTTAAAAGAAATAATTGTCAAATTATTGTTGTTATCGTTTATAAGTAAAAGAATAAATTAAATATAATGAAATGTTACAAATTAAAATAATACAATAATAAAATGTACAATAAACAAAATATTTTATAATAAAAATGAAATAAATCACATTATTAAATATTTTAAAATAAAATTATAATAAAATAGTATTATTATCATCAATTTTATTTGTTGTTGTCATTGAAAAAAGAAACTATATTAGTAATTGTGCAGGTTTTTTCTTGTGCATCAGCAAGTCTTTGACTAACTTGTAACATTTGTTGTTACTTTTCATAAATATTCACTTCAAGTTATGCTTATAACAGTATAAACATCTCTTTTTATACACTCAAATAAATGCAATTAAATGATGCGGTTTGATGGCCAGGTATGTTGCTTTCTCTGATCTGTCGATGCTTTCGGTGTTGCAGGAATGAGCTGTTCCTTGATATGCATTTACACAAATGCTTTCACACAAACTGTTGGGTCAACATTGAAACATTGTTTTGGAAGTGACACAAGTTTTCCATCAAAACACAAAACACCTAGCCTGATGTCGTCATACTCAGATTCTAGTCAGAATATGAGTCTGATACTGCTCCATTGGGCTGTGATTATGAGGCGTGTTTCAACCGAACCGGGAAAGAAAATGCCTCTGCGCCCGATTGGACAGACCTACAACCAATCAGAGCAACGGAGCGATGCATAGTTGTCAACAGAACTCAACTGCACGCACACTGGAAGAAGTAGAAGAAGAAGATGAGTGTAAACGATCTTTGCTGGTGTTGTAAAAGTACTTACCAACATGATCATTTTTGAGAGAAACAGTAAAGGTGAATGCATACACGAACAAGTTCTCTGTTTAGGACTGGAGCGAATTCAACCCAAGCGCTCTTTGGTGACTTGAATGCTTACGTTACTGTTGATCATCTGTCCATCATCGTATAAAGCCCGCCCTGACAATTTGATTGGTCCGAACAGCTCCGGTTCGAGCATAGTTGCTCCACAACAGATCAAGTCCAGACCGAACTTCCTGACCTCAAATGTTGTGGGCGGGGCTAAGTTCGGCTGGCATCCAGGCTATACAAAACACCAATCCTTTGTTTCAAAAATGGATGCTGCCAGTCAGTATCTGCCATTATCTCACAAAGTAGTCTTGCTCTTATCGTGATTGATTAAAATGCATGACAGCTGCTTGTCTCTATTCAAACTCAGATTAATTATTCAGCTTTGAAGGTGCCTTTAATATTTGAACTTGTTAATTGCTTATGCCAGCAATCCCCAGCAGTTCATTTCATGTTCAGAAGCCCTTGTGTGTTTCTTTACCTTAAATCAACTCTCTGAACATATTTCTTTATGTTATAAAGATCATATGGCAACCTGAAAGCCTATCAGCCTTTACACACTAGAGACGCTAAGTGTGTTATTACCGTGTGCAGCATGAGCTCGCGATCGCTACACAATAGGGCTTGGACAATCGCAGCAGAGTCATTTGAATGGGACAAAGCTGGGAAATAATAGCACTGCTGATGTTAGAAGATTTTAATGAATACTTGTCACTGCTGCCAGAGGACAATAGCGTCTCCATCGGGGAAGTGGGTTGGCACCTTCCAGCGACATGATTGGTCGTTCTCGGCAGAGCCGTTCTCTCAGGGCATGGATGTGGAACTGATGAGTCGATGTGAACATGTGACGCATGTGCTGGAATGTATAATCGCAATCATTTATGTCCACATACATGCATAATGTATGTGTGAGATCAGAAATTCATGTATGTCAAATATGTTCTCTTGCATGATTGCACGATTCCATAAACAACTGATTAGCAAGGTTTAATAATATAATATAATATAATATAATATAATATAATATAATATAATATAATATAATATAATATAATATAATATATCTTTGATTATTGTGTGTTGTAAAAATGAATAGGTTCAAATAAAATTATATGTATTTGTTTATTTTATTGTATTTATTTGTTTATTTTTATAATAGGAATGAACATTTTTATATAAACAATTGGTTGTGTTGTAAAAATCTAAATAAAAAAATTTAAAATATTATTAAAAATGTATTTATTCAATTAATCGACCAATCAATCAATCAAAGTAAAATTTTATATATATATATATATAGTTATTTGTTTACAATATTTAGAATTAGCAAAGTTTTTTTATTTCTGTACAATAGCAGTTAGCAAAGTTTTTCGTTCGTTCATTCATTCGTTCGTTCATTCGTTCGTTCATTCGTTCGTTCATTCATTCGTTCATTCATTCATTCATTCATTCATTCATTCATTCATTCATTCATTCAATTAATAGTAGTTATACAAATAATTAAGTATAATTAAATACATTTGAAATGTAAATACATTTAAAAATATTTATTTAACTAATTTATTTACTTTAGGAATTAAGTTTTATGTAATGAAACATTGGTTGAAAAAAAAAGTCATTTATTTATTTATTTATTTATTTATTTATTTAGCGTTGTTTTGTTGCAAAAGAATAAGTAAAACTAGAATGTACATTTCCTGAAGAAAATGTGAGCGGTGCTTGCCATGCACAACTACACTGCCGGCATGTTTTTAGCAAAATGCTAACACAATTAGCCTGTTGCTAACATGATGTTAACATGGTTTGCATGTTTTTAGCATGATGCTAACATGATTAGCATTTTGCTAGGATGATGATAGCACATTTTGACTTGTTTTTATCATATTTTAACCCTAAACTAATTGCTGTAGCTATTCACTGCATGTTGGAAGTCCAGTTTGCTAGCATGAGTCAAAAGAGCCAACCCCCATCTCCATAAGATATTCTGATGTGGAGATATAGGTCTTTTTAAACGGTTGCTGGGGTACTCTTTTTGGTTGCCAGGGAGTGGTTTAGAAGCTGCCAATAATGATACTCCAAAGGCTGCCTCTATGCCTCTATGACATGCAGATTTGAAGATATCCCTATTTGGATTTGGTTGCTAGGGATTTAGGGTTTGCTAGGGTTCTTGATAATGGTTGCCAGGGCGTGCCTAGGATGTGCTGAAGGTGATTTGTGATTGTGTGTCAAACGAGCCCACCTTCATGTTTCTATGACACTTCAATACAAAGATATCCCTTGGATGTCTTTGAATGGAAGTCTATGGAACTTGTTGCTAGGGGGCTCTAAATGGTTGCTAGGGTGTGGCTTGATAGCTTCATGAAGATCCTGAGAAAGTGATTGAGTAAAATCAGCCCACCCCCTTGTTTCTATGACACTGTGATCCAGAGTTATGTTCAATATAAAATACCTATGCAAGTTACCATAGTAGAAAACACATAATGCTTTGCCTATGTCAAGCACCACTAATACATTCATTTATTTATTTACTTAAAGGTAGGCAGTTTTTTTATAAACACTTTTTTGTTATACTGTTACACTCTCTTCACATCCTGTAATCAATAATCAATAGAAGTGGTCTGAAGATTAAAACATGTATATATATTTTCTGTGGAAGTCTCAGGACCAAAAAATGTCCGTCCAATCATTGCATTCGGTACGAATGAAATGATAGGATGTCCATTATACCTGTCAACATATGTATTTCCATACCTCACACGTCATCTCTTGCCTCGTGGCACTTTGCACTTTTGAGTCTTTAGATGATTGACAGACATATCAATGATCGTTTACATCCCTCAATCACGCTACACTGAATATATTCCACACATTTGTTCTGTGCTAACAGCAGAAGTAGCATAGAGATGTTTTGATCTGAGTTTTGGTCGTGTTGCTGTGTGTTTGATATGCATGAGGACGGGTTCCTGTGGATCGGATGTGGCAAGTGGAGAATTCTCAGCGAGGAGAACTGGCTTGAAATCATCTTATTAAGTTCTCAGAAATAACAAATAACAGTTTGCTGGCACTCAGACAGTCATTAGGGCTTCACTTTATTTTCCAATGATTCCATTGCGCCCGCATTTCAATATTTCACTGCAATGGAAAATAGATGAACATTTGAGCATTAAATAAACACATACTGTTTATTTGATATGTAGAATGCTTAGTTCGCCCCAAAATGAACATTATGCAGTTATTTACTCATTCTCATGTTGTTCAAAATCCAATTTGTCTTGCTTTCTTCCATGGAACACAAGAAGAGATAGTTTGCAGAATGTTCATGCTGCTTTTTTCCTTAAAATGAATTAATTAAGGATCGCTTTAATAATTCAGAAATAAAAATGTAAATTCCTTCATTCATTCATTATATAAAAGGAGATATTTTGCAGAATGTTCATGTTCTTTTCCATAAAATGAAGGAATTAATTATCAATTAATTCATAAAAAATAGAGAAATAAATAAACCACTTTTTTAATTGTATATTATTTAATAAAAAAAATTTTCATAAAAAAAAAAAAATGTATACAATTGTCGCAGTGTTTTTGGGTTTTGTTCGTGTTTCATTTTTCCTGGTTCCCTTTCAGTCGGTCACGTTCGACGTACGTCGGAACTGACTGACGAATTGGGATCTGTTTTCAGAGACCAATCTACTTCGAGTGATTAAAAACGAGCCAATGGACATTGGCATGCGGTTTACACATTCCACGCACCGCCCCGCAGTGCGGGTATAAACACGGAAGTGGAAGAACCGCATATCGCTTTTAACTTTGGAGCCGAACAGTTTGCTGTATCAAGCTCTTTCTACGATGAGTGTTTAGACGAGTCTCGAGGAGGATCGCTCTCTTACCTGGGTGCTGGTGTGACGGCACGAGTCAGCGAGTGGCCGCTGCAACATACACTTGTCTCTGTGTTGGTTGGCTGGGTGTTTCTGTTCATTGAGTGCTCACACGCAGGCTTGCAATCGGACTGCTGTGAGCCACGGCCATCTCCCTGAGTGCTTCAGCACTTCTAAAGAGCATTTCCTTCTAAAAGAGCAACACGGTTTGACCCTGCGTCTTTTTCAAGATGTCATTCAAACCGGAAATATGGAACACCAAAAGGGCCATAATCTGTATAAGTGTTTTCCCTCTCTCGCTACCCTCTGTCCTGGATGCACGAGGAACTGCGTGCGGTGATGGACCTTGCTCTTCGGGCGATGAAAGTCACCGTACGCTCCCTGGGTCAGGCGATGTCTACGCTAGTGGTCCAGGAACGTCACATGGGGCTAAACCTGGCAGATATGCTTGAGCCTGACAAAGTTCGGTTCCTCAATGCCCCTGTCTGTCAGGCTGGCCTCTTCGGCGACACCATCGAGAACTTTGCCCAGCAGTTCTTGGTGGCCCAGTAGCAGACAGAGGCATAAAAAAAATTAATTTAAAAAAATCCTGCCCCGTCAACCAGCTGCTGCCTCCACCCAGTCGTCGATCACAGTGTCTCCGCCTGCTTGTCGCTGAGGGTGTCCCCCCTGCGTCTGCCTCTGCCCCTGCTAAAGCCAAGCAGCAGCCTCCACCCGGGCAGCAGGTGGCCGGGCACAAGGGAGGCGCCCAACCCATCCAGGGTCCCGCGAAGTCTGTTGGCAAGCGGCCCTAGAATGGGTAGCCCAGTGAGAAGGGGATCTTTTCTTGGGGAGGCGGTGTCCGCACCCCTCCCTCCCCCGCAGAGGAGGACTGGGGGGAGACTAGGTTTCGGTCCTGCCACTGGCTCTCCGGAGTCCAGTGGTACCCACATTCTCAAAAGGGCAGTTTCCTCCCTCCCTGGGCCCCGAGAGGGTCAGGTTGGCAGTGTGTGATGCCCCCAGGCCTTGCCACTCCTTTCCTCCCCTCTCTCCCTCGCCAGGGGGCAGCAGTGTGGGCACCGAGGACGCCACCAGGCCTTCTCACCCACACTCTGCCCCACCTTGGAATGCTCAGACAACACTCTGGGCCGCCTCTGGGCCTCCCGAGTCGGGTCCGAGCATTCCACCTCGCTGCCCCACCCCGGGTATGTCTGTGGTGCTGTTGGTCCTGCTTGTTTGGTCTCTGGGGGCCTGGCTAGAGCTCCCAAGGCCATCTCGCTGGCTCATCCATACCATCAGACTCAGCTACGCGATTCAGTTCGCTCGCTGGCCTCCCAAGTTCAAGGGCATCCTCTTCACCTCTGTGTGGAGCAGCGATGCCCATGTCTTGCGGTCAGAGATCGAAGTCCTACTGGCGAAGGATGCGATTGAGCTGGTTCCTCCAGCCGATATGAAGTCAGGGTTCTACAGCCCCTACTTCATTGTACCCAAGAAAGCAGGTGGGTTAAGACCAGTCTTGGACCTGCGTGTCCTGAATCAGGCCCTGCACAAGCTCCCATTCAGAATGTTGATGCAGAAACGCATTTTCGAATGCATCCGTCCCCGAGATTGGTTCGCAGTGATTGACCTGAAGGACACGTACTTTCATGTCTCCATTCTCCCTCGACACGGCTGTACCTG
Organism: Paracanthobrama guichenoti; assembly: GCA_018749465.1. Classification (NCBI taxonomy): domain Eukaryota; kingdom Metazoa; phylum Chordata; class Actinopteri; order Cypriniformes; family Gobionidae; genus Paracanthobrama; species Paracanthobrama guichenoti. The sequence continues at coordinate 24,302,872 of CM031964.1, forward strand.
TCGCCTCGCGTCTTCACAAAGGTTGCGGAGGCAGCCATTGTTCCGGTCAGAGAACGCGGCGTTCAGATTCTCAACTATCTCGACGGCTTATACTGGCCCTGGTGCTCCGTCACCTCAGCCTGTTCGGCCTTCGGGTCAACCGAGAGAAGAGCAAACTCTGTCCCACACAGAGGATCTCTTATCTCGGCATGGAGATGGATTCGGTCAACCGGACTGCACGCCTCACAGAGGAACGAGTCTAGTCAGTGTTGAGCTGCTTGAATACATTCAAAGGCAGGACAGCAGTCCCACTGAAATTATTTCAGAGGCTCCTGGGGCATATGGCATCTGCAGCCACGGTAACAGCGCTCAGATTGCTTGATATAAGACCGTTTCAATGCTGGCTTCACGACCGAGTCCCGAAATAGACGTGGCAGAGCAGCAAGTACCGGGTCTCAGTTACTCCTTACTGCCGCCAAACCTTCAACCTGTGGGCGGACTCTTTGTTTCTACGGGCGGGAGTGTCCCTGTTGCTAGAATTACTGGCAGGAGTCAGAGTTATCAATTGCCTAGAGTTACTGGCAGGATGTCACGCCCTGGGCCGCCTCAAAAAGCCGCTACAGGGCAAACATGTACTGGTCCGTACGGACAGCACTGCGGCCATTATCTAGATCAACCGTCAGGGTGGTCTACGCTCCCATATGCCCGCCATCTCCTCCTGTGGAGTCAGAAGCGTCTGAGGTTGCTTTGGGCCATTCATATCCCAGGTGCACTGAACCAGACAGGCGAGGAAGGGCCTGCTTTCTCAGGGGCGGGGCACTCTATGGCACCCGTGTCCAGACCTCTGGAAGCTCCATGTCTGTCTGGTCCCTGGACGGGATGCGGCGGTTCTAGGTGGCCTGCCACAGGCAGTGGTAGACACCATCACTTCTGCTAGAGCCCCCTCTACGAGGCCTCTACGCTCTTAAGTGGAACTTGTTCGGAGAGTGGTGCTCTTCCCACCGGGAAGACCCCCGAGGTGTTCGATTAATGTTGTGCTTTCTTTCCTGCAAGATGGGCTGTAGCGAAGGCTGTCTCCCTCCACCCTCAAAGTGTACATCATGGCAATAGCGACGTATCACAATGCAGTGGAAAGCAAGTCCTTAGGGAAGCACAACTTAATCGTCAGGTTCCTCAGAGGTGCGAGGAGACTGAATCCTCCTCGTTCAACCTCGGTACCCTCTTGAGACTTAGCCCTGGTGCTCAGAGCACTTCAGGGTCCTCCCTTTGAGCCATTACAGTCTGTAGAGCTAAACATCCTGTCCATGAAGACAGTGCTCCTGAATGCATTGGCCTCAATCAAGAGGGTAGGGGACCTGCACGCACTTTCGGTCAACGAATCGTGCCTAGAATTTGGGCCGACCAACTCTCAGGTTGTCCTGAGACCCCGGCCTGGATACGTGCCCAAGGTTCCCACCACTCCCTTTCGGGACCAGGTGGTGAACCTGCAAGCACTGCCTTCGGAGGAGGCAGACCCAGCCCTGGCTTTGTTGTATCCTGTCCACGCTCTTCGCACTTATGTCGACCGGACTCAAAGCTTTAGAACCTCAGAGCAGCTCTTCGTCTGTTATGGAGGCCAGCAGAAGGGAAAGGCTGTCTCCAAGCAGAGGTTAGCCCATTGGATAGTGGATGCTAATCGTCTTGGCTTACCAGTCCCAAGACGTGCCTTGCCCGTTCGGGTTGTGAGCACACTCCACAAGGAGTGTAGCTTCCTCCTGGGCGCTTGCTCAAGGTGCCTCTCTGACAGACATATGTAGAGCTGCGGGCTAGGCGACACCTAAAACGTTCGCTAGATTCTATAGCCTCCGTGTAGAGCTGGTATCTTCCCGCAATCTCGGCCCTAGTGGCCAGTAGCGCTAAGTGCCCGTTCTAGTATCGGCTTGCAACGCCACTCCCGCCCTCTGGGCCGGATACGTGCGTCTATTCTCTCCAGTTGTGTTCCCCGGAAACGGCTAACCCTGTGAGATCCTCCATCACCTCTTCGGTGTCAGACATTGCGGCCGTCTGATGCCAGGCCTGCACCCGTATGCTTGTGGAATGTGTGTGTAGGCTGGGTTTCCACATGTAGCGGTTCCCTAACGGCAACCCCATATGTGTATTCTTCCACGGTACCAGCTACCCTACTCGGCTAGCCCCGTGTCTTTTCCTTGACAGAGCTCGCTCTGTCATCTCTGGCGGTGTTCTTTCCCCCCTGGGACCAGGTTGAATCCACCCCAGAGACTACCATATGTAGCACTACCCTGATAGGTTAGTCCTTATGTGTAATCTGCCACCTCTCCTTCCATTGAAGGATGTGGCTCCGCAGTGTACCACCTCCCTGGGATGGGCACGCTTTCCCAGCGTTATCCAATAGTCATACTGAGTGGGTCTTGTAGGAACAGCAGTGACTGACCTTCCCTGCCGGGAGCCCTGACTGCCACTCCAACTTAGGAGTGGTCCAGTGAGCTCGAAGGGCCAGCATCCCTGGCATGTTGGTAGGGATCCCAATTCGTCGGTCAGTTCCGACGTACGTCGAACGTGACCGACTGAAAGGGAACGTCTCGGTTACGTATGTAACCCTTGTTCCCTGAAGGAGGGAATGGAGATGTATGTCCCGTCGTCAGGTGCTGTGCTTCAGCTGAAGGCCGAGTCACTTGTCTGATATGCGGTACTTCCACTTCCATGTTTATACCCGCACTGCGGGGCGGTGCGTGGAATGCGTGAACTGCATGCCAATGTCCATTGGCTCGTTTTTAATCACTCAAAGTAGATTGGTCTCTGAAAACAGATTCCAATTCGTCGGTCAGTTCCGACGTATGTCTCCGTTCCCTCCTTCAGGGAACGAGGGTTACATATGTAACCGAGATGTTTTGCCATGTTCACTGTCACGTTTCTCAGTTACCATGTTTACTGTCATGTTTCTTGTGCTGCGTTCCACTCCACTTTTACACGCACTTGCGAACTTCATAAGCACTTCCTCTTGGGGGAATCCCTGCTGCCATTTTGAAGTGTGTTCCACTTCGTGAAGTGAATGAGGGAAGTTTATATGGACAGACCCTCGCTCCCTCAATTTTGACAGAGGGAGCGAGTCTACTTCATATGTCCACTTCAGGCAGCTTCATATACCACAATGCAACACGATTGTGACGTCATCGCATATCGTGTTTAATTTATTCACCACAAACTCTATGATATTTCAATTATTTTTAAAAACATTTAAAACAACCCAGACACATATAGAATGCTGCATTAAACAATTTCATAAAGGACAAAAATAAATAATAAATCAACTCCATAGTGGATTCCAAGTAATCAATGGCTTAGGACGTTCCAGTTCAGCCCATTGCAAAGGTTCCGCCAGTAGTGGGCACTCTACTACTCTACACTCTACTATATAGTAAGCAATGACGCACATCCGAGTTAACGAGACGGAGGGAAGTTAGCGAGTGAAAGGCATAGTAAAAACCAGCTGGAACGCAGCATTGGTTTGCCATGTTCACTGCCATGCACTTCCTGGTCTTGTCATGTGACTCCTTGCCCGCTCCCTTGTCTTGTGTTCTGTTGTCATGTTCTCATTGGTTCATTGTTTAATCATTGTTCACAGGTGTCCCTTGTCTAGTCATTAGTTCATGTGTATTTAAGCCCTCATGTTTGCCATGTGTCTGTCAAATATTATTTGGTATAACCTGCTGTTGGTGAGTGTAGTTTAGTCAAGTAAAGCATCAAGTCTGCTCATGAGTCAAGTCTAGTTTCATTGTGTATTTGTTCACGCTGTAATAAAACTACACTTGTGTTTAAACTACACTAATATCACTACAACTTGTATCCAGTGGACATCTCTTGTTACAACAATTAAAGGCCCACGAAAGTGCCTTGAACGCGCAGCATTATTCAATGTGTTGACGTAATTCCCCCTGAAACGGCTCTAGCGGTTAGCAGCTCCTCTCCTTTTTTGAAACAGCCAATAGCGTTTCGTTAATAACAACAGTTTGACTAGAGCCTTTCTGTTTGGTAAAGCCACAGTTTCCTCCTAATCGCTAACCGTTTCTCATCATAATCTCCTCCATATCGCTTTGAAATACAGCATTCCGTGCAGAATTTAAATGGGCCCGATATGTTTTGCTGCCTGCGCCGACTCGCGCATATGATGCGCTCTGACGGCTCTGGTCTAGACTGTGTGTGCGCTGCGGTGGTGCGCGTGAAACTAACGTGACTTCATTTAACGTGACTAAACCAGACTTCATTTGCCTCAACTGAAAGCATATTTACACTGTCTGAATCGTTTCCTATCCCCTATAGTAGGCTGTGTGCCATTTGTCATGTAGAAAATAGCAAACGTGTGAACAGCTGACCGATTTCAGCCGCGGCTTCAGTGTCTGCAATTTATAGTGTAGGGGGCGGGACGCTTCAGATTCTAGAGAGCATTTGATTGGACAGAAGATGTGATGAGAAGCTGAAGTCTGCGATGATGTCATCAAAATCTATGATCCAGTTTACTGATTTTTAAATGCTTATATCTCCTAAATGTGAATTTTGTCATTGTTTTGGAACACACCAGCTTATTCATAACCTTAAGGCTAACACAGTCATACTAAAAGCTAAAAAAACTAAATTTTGATTTCAGGGGACCTTTAAAGCAGCCCTAAGTAAAAAAAAAAAAAAAAAAAGCAATTAACAATTTATTTATTCAAAATAAACATAGATTAACTCATGTAATTCATGTAATGACAAAGTTATTGGATGGATGGATGGATGGATAGATGGATAGAAAGATAGATAGATAGATAGATAGATAGATAGATAGATAGATAGATAGATAGATAGATAGATAGATAGATAGATAGATAGATAGATAGATAGATAGATAGATAGATAGATAGATAGATAGATAGATAGATAGATAGATGGATGGATGGATGATGGATAGATAGATGGATGGATGATGGATAGATGGATGATGGATGGATGGATGATAAGGATGGAAGGATAGATTGATGGATAAGGGATAGGATGGATAGATAGATAGATAGATAGATAGATAGATAGATAGATAGATAGATAGATATGGAAGGATAGATAGATAGATAGATAGATAGATAGATAGATAGATAGATAGATAGATAGATAGATAGATAGATAGATAGATGGATGGATAGATAGATGGATGGATGGATGGATGATGGATAGATAGATGGATGGATGGATAGATGGATGATGGATGGATGGATGATAAGGATGGATAGGATAGATAGATAGATAGATAGATAGATAGATAGATAGATAGATAGATAGATAGATAGATAGATAGATAGATAGATAGATAGATAGATAGATAGATAGATAGATAGATAGATAGATAGATAGATAGATAGATAGATAGATAGATCAGACAGACCCGTTTCAGACCTGTATCTCCACAGCTGCACAGCTCTCATACAGATGTACTGTAAGCGTGTCTCTGGTGCCACAGACTCCATTAGGCTCTATCGGAGCAGGCAGGAAGTGTGCAGCTCTGTTTCCCATGATCTGATTACAGCACAGTCAGTTCACTTCATCCACTGGAAACACACTTTATTAACATCCTCAGTGTTTCCCCATGTCTTCCTGTACGGGGTCCACTGTGTAGCTTCTTAAAGTAATATTAAATACAGATGAAATACAGCCACAAGTGCTCCTTTTTATCAGAACCTTTCATTTGCGTATGAAATTTGTGTTATTAAGTTCCTAATAAAATATAAAAATCTCTATTAATTCAGAAATGCAAAGTAATGTGATTAAATAGACATATTTAAAATGTTTTAGAACTAGATATATTACATTCAGTTAAAAGTGTGAACTTTTTCAATTACTTTGTTTTGGTAAAAGCATAAAAGAAAAGCAATTTAAATGTTACATTTAAAAATATGTATTTATTATTATATTTAGCTACCTTTATGAACATGACTTAAATAAGCAGTATTATTTATTGATTTATTTGTCAGTTTGGAAAGTGATTTAATTAATTTTTGTATATAATAGCATATTTATATTCTTTAAATAACACTCCAAACATGAATTAAATATACAGTTATGAATAACACATTGGTCAAATTAAAGGTTATGTGTTATTGTTGTTATATTTTACTAGCCTTTTAAAATGAAATAACCTGTGTTATCTGTGTACGTATTTTGTTAAGTAAATACATTTTAGCATGAATTAAAGTTTTAAGTACAGCTATTTATTTGTCCGTTTTTAAACAATTTTGTGACAGTATTTGTGACAGTTTTATTCATATTTTGAATTGGCTTTTATTTTTAGTTTCTATGTTATTTTTTAGTCATTTCGTTATACGCTTTACTAATTTCATTATATGCTTTATTTATTTATTTATATTGCTATTTAGCATGTGCCGTCATGTTAATCTATAAATTGTTTTATAGGTGCTCGTGTGGGAACGTAGCATGTCTGTCACCTGACTATACAATCCAATAACACTAATAGAGAGATACAACCATGATCGGATGATAAGAGCAAATCCCGACTGGAAACATAGGAACATAGTTGTGAGGATACTGCCTTTTCTAATATTTTCAACAGAAAGGGTAGTTTTGAGATCAGCCTGTGACTGACTCGTTGTAATTAATTCAGGAACTTTCAGGGGTGGGACTTGGGTGCTGAACATGCTGATTGGGTGAGTTCACAGCGTTTTGATTGGTTGACTCCACACAGCATTTTATTTCAACCACCATTTTTAAAAGTCTGCTATTCAAATCAACAATAAAGTTTAAAAAAATACGACTGACAACGAGGTTCAGGCTTTTTAAAGGGGACATATTATGCCTCTTTTCACAAGATGTAATATAAATCTCTGGTGAACTCAGAATGTGTCTGTGAAATGTCAGCTCAAAAACGTGCCATTTGTGTGTGTCCCTTTAAATGCAAATGAGCTGCTGCTGTTTTATAGGTGCGTTGTGGGAACGTAGTGTTTGTCACCCAACTATACAATGCATAATAAATGTGCATTTATGAATAACGCAGATGGTGAGCATTTTCGGGATAAAACTAATGACATCGCTCTAGTTTCTGTGAATACAGTCAGAGACTATGGTAGCTTTAGCCATATTAGACATACAACATTCTAGAAAGCTCATTCAGAAAGGAAATTTGCAAACATTCACAAAATATGAAGTGCCATCCTTACTTGTTCTGGATATGAAGTTAGAGCATGAAACATTGGTATTGACCCATCCTTCAGAAACAGCGTTTTCACAAATCCATCGTTGTAATCCATCCATGTTGAAGCAGTAATGCGTAAAAAGATTTGCGCAAATATATAACATTTTACCGACATTCGTAAAATTTGAAGATTTCCTTCACAAATTAAATTTTACCACGGTGTCCTCAGTGGCTTGGACACTGGGAGTCTATAGAGACTTGTATGTTCGTTGGTACATCCAACAACAGAACATTTGCAATGTTTTTTGGCACAGACATCATAATACTCTAGCGCTGATACAGTGTTATGAGAGATTGATAATGATTGATGGGGATTATAAAAAAAGTATTGGGTGAATTTTTACCATTATAGGCTGTTTATGTTGTTTACACACACATCAGTGTTCAAACACCTTATAAAAGTGAATTTTGCATAATAGGCCCCCTTTAAGGACACATTGGGTTTACACAACACTGTTTTCAACTAAAAATGTAAAACATGTTATGCGTTTTGGCCGCTCATTTACACGACAACAGCGTTTTGGTGGCCAGAAAACGCTAACTTTTGAAAATGGTTTCCGTTGTTACTGTTGTTACTGTTACGGTTACTGTTATCGTCGCGTCTAAAACTACAAAAATATGAGTTTGTGAAAATGGTGAGGTCATACACATGCGTATTACGTGTTCAGTCTATAGGCGCATAGTGTTTCGTTACAACGTAACATCGCCATCTACTGGCCTGGCATGAATAATGCAGCGTTTTTAGTTGTATCCACAGATCACTGTGAGCGGTGATCGTTTTGACAATGTTGTCGTCTGTACATAAAAAGCTCAAAGGAAAAACTTTTCAGTTTTTAGCACATTGTTGTGTAAATGTACCCTTAAGTCAGTTTTGAATGAAAACAATGTAAAACCATTTCAGATGCATTGCATTTAAAGGGTAACTAAACCCTAAAACAACTTTTTTTAGTTAATGATCTGCAAGACTGGGACTTTATTAGTGCTGTTTATTGAGTCCAGTAAATGTGTTGACATTTGGGTATAACGTGTTTTAATTCTACAATATATGGTGTAAAATGTCTGAGTTCTGCCCTCTTAAGGTTGAACAGTGGCTACTGCAGTTGAATTTTCTTATTGAACGTTGTAGGTCATCGTGACGTATGTTGGTTCTTCCAATGGCTCACTATCCACGCCCCGGGCGCGAGCTCACCACGTCCCTGGCGCAAGCTCACCACGCCCCTGACGCGAGCTCACCACGCCCCTGGCGCGAGCTCACCACACCCTAAGAAATGTTTTCCCGCATTGATCACATGAACGGCTTCACTCAGTATGAACACTCATGTTACATGAAGTAGACACATTATGAATGAAACTTACTTGACACTTGCTATCAACATTCTAATGAAGAAATACGGTTAAATAATGCAGTTGTCAGTACACATCAGGCCTAATATTTTTGCTGCCCGTCAGGTGTACAGATACTTTTTATACATGAGACGCACTTTCAAACCCTGACACGTAAGTGGTTGCCGTGGTAACGAACAACAATACCGTAACTTGCTGGTGTATATAAGGAGTTAAGACAGCTGTCAATCAATCCGTCACTGTGGGTCTCAGGTGCACGCCCCCCGCTCAGCCCTGCCCTTGGTTCGTCCCCTCTATCTCCGCTGGGCTCAGCCCACTTTTCCAGCATTTTTCAAATATTGCCAGTGGGTGGAGTTAGGCTGTGATCAGGGGTTTAGTTACCCTTTAACTACATTTACTTGCCCATATGATGAACGTTTTAAATAATAGCTTGCTCATGTGAACTTTTATACAATATTTTTTTTTCTTTTTATTCTTCCAGTGAAAAGTTTATGGTGAGACTCAACAAAAATGGTGGCCCAAAAAACCCAGAGAAGGTTGACCGCCTCTGCGCACTCTTTACGGTAGGAGCACACGTAATCAACATCATTGTTATTGCAATGGCTAAATAATACAAAAGTTCATTTGAAAATAGGTACTTTTGAAAAGAAAAAAAAAAGTCACTGAATTAATTGCTTGTTTTCTCGCAGGACCTAAGCAACAAGGACATGAAGAGAGATCTGTACATTGTGTCCCAGGTCATCAGGACGGGTGAGTATCCAGTCTCATTTAGCATCTTTCCCTTTCTGTCTCTTCCTCTATCCATTTCCTTCATTCGGAGCCAAATGTGCCCGAGTTGCCACAAGGCATTGCATTTCTGCCAGCAATTGCATCTCTAGAGTGGTTACATTACGTAAGTGTGGCGTTGCAAGTTCCATTCCATTTTAAAAAGGGACGGATGGCTCGGATGCTGGAACAGACAACTCAACCCCCCCCAAATGAGACACGACGTCCCCGCTGCTCTCAGAGAACAGTCTCAAAATGGAAATGACACTGAATGGCCATTTTAACCTCATTTGTGAGGATTACGGAAACTTCAGTGATCTTTACTATTAGTTTCGCAAAATTCGCTAAATGATGAGTGTAAATATGATTTGATTTCTGTCCATCTCAGTTAATTAATTAATTTGATGACTTATTTGCATTAAAAAATGAAGACCCTGCATGGCACTGTTTATTAAAATGTATTATTATATTGATACATATAAAAATTATTAAATAGCCTTGAAAAATAAATGCCACTTGGTATTAATGATATAGTTCACCCAAACAATTAACTAAAAGAAATAATAACAATTCAGCTCATCATTTACTGTCGTCATTTAGAAGACAATTTCACCATTTTTGTTTGTTTATTCATACAATGGATGTCAATGATAACTAAAAGAGTTTGGTTACCAACATTCTTCAAAATATATTTTTATGTCCCGCAAAAGAACGAAAGTCGTACAGGTTTGAAACAAGTAAATGGTGACAGAATTTGTATGTTTTGGTGAACTGTCCATTTAATGCGTTTTTTTATTAATATGGATTTTTTTCAATTTTTTGACTGAAATGATACTCTAAATAACAACTAAACTACCAGTAGGTGGCAGTAAATGTCTAAATGAGTAAGTCATTGGGCCCTATCATACACCCAGTGCAATGCGGTGTCAGGCGCGACTCGAAGTGTTTTTGCTAGTTTCAGTTCAACGCAGTTATCATTTTCACGTCCAGCGCTACGTTGTTTAAATAGCAAATGCACTTGCGCCCATCTGTTCACCCATGGTCTGAAAACCAGGTGTGTTAAGCCGCATTGTTGGCGCATTGCTATTTTGAGGAACTGAAACGACTGCACCATTGACCAACAAAAAACCTGCTCTAAAGTCAATATTTTTTGTGTTATTTATAGAGCGTGTTAGTAATATGCGGCTATATAACGTGCGTACACTCTGTTATTATTACACACACAGCACACAAACACGTTTAAATATTAAAAATAAAAGGATTCCTCGCAGGAGAAGTGTTCAGTCTTAAATCCGCAATGGTGCGAGCATAACTGGATTTTAAAGGGAATGGGAGATGAGACTGTGATTGGTTTATTGTGCGTTACACCCAAAACACACCCATGACAAGAGGTACAACCCTTTTGGACCATGCGCCTGGCACGCCGACCGTTTTTCCGTTGTTAAACTAGCAACAGTGGATTCGGACACACCTTAAGTGCACCTGCGCTGTGTGCTTCAGACCATGAACTCAGATCGATAAAATAGGGCCCTAGAGTCATTTTATTCATTCGATTTGTTTAAACACCTGATTCATTCAGGAATTAAGTAAATGGCTCTCTTTATGAATGAGTCATTGAATCATTGGTTCACCCGATTAATTTGCTCAAAATTCGGATTCATTCAGAAATTAAGCATCGCTGTGTGTTGCTCGGATTAATATTAAAATATTAATAATATTAACTATAATATAAATATCACATTTGCACCTGCGCTAAAATCAGCACTCGTGTGATATTGTGTTTGTTACTCAAGTGATATTGCTTGACTATATCATATGATATAAATATGAGACAAAAACTCATACAGTGTTTTTTAGGGTGGAATTTTAGGGCCATTCTAACCGCATTCTATAGGCTTCATCATGTAATGAGTTTTTGCTCTGCTTCGTGTTCTTCACCAAGCCACTATACGAAATGTAAGATGACTGTAGGTCTGGGGTGGGACGGGTGCGTTAAATCGTTAAATTATTTTATTCATTATTCATTATATCATTATTCAAATTATTAAATAACCTTATTAAAAATATTATTTTCTGAATAAGGTCTGAATAATTCATATGTCAAATTAAATGTTATTATTTTATTGTTATATTTAACTAGATTTTTAAACATTAGTTAAATAAACAATTTCATGGCTTTTTCATGTTTTAGTAAAACAATATATGTAAATATCATATGTATTGTTATATTGGTGCATACAAAATTATTAATTCTGATTTCTGAATTCTAAAAATAAACATGATTTAGAATTTTATTGTTTTACTAGATTTTTAAACATTAACTATAAATAGAATTATAAATAACATAATTTTATTTTAACATTTTTTTAATGTATTTGACTTATTGGATTAAACATTTTGAATCTAATTGGTAGCAAATACTGTGATTTCCAAAACAATCTTTTTTTTAAAGACATTTGCAATGTAATATAGTTTATGCAGATGTTAGTATGTATATTTCTGACAGCGATGTATAATGTATTTTCGCTTAGGGCGGATGCTGTTAAACGACTCGAAGAAAGGACCGCCTCACGTCCAGTACCGACGGCCGTACGGATGCGCAGTGCTAGCCATGAGCGACGTCCTCCAAACCATCTCTGAACTCAAAGAGGAGAAAGACTTTGTGCTCAAAGTTTACACGTAAGTTTCTTCTGTGCACTTTAGAGCCATTTATCTGCTTGATTTATTAATTAAATCGAAAAGAAAGACTTGGGAACTATGTTTATTATGAGCTACATTAAACCATGAATGAAAAATCGCTCACTTGCCTTATTAAATCTTGACAAAACACTTGAGCACTGATGGATAAAAGCCACTCAGGAATATATTAACTTCTCTGTTCCAAATAGAACTGGGAATTATTGAGATTTGCAAAGCTGAAGATTGTAAACACAAATTCATGTAAAATTGATGTACACTATGCAGTGTACGGATCAGAGGAATGCATTTGCTTCACGACTGACAGGGTGTTTTCCCAAACTCGGATTTGTCATGGCATTTTGATAAACGATGTAAGATTTGCATGCTGTGTTCCAATCCTTAAGATGATGCCTACCTAGACAGCATTTTAAGGCGTCATAGGCATGCTTTTTCGTAAGGTAGTCAAAGTTAAGTGAAAGAAATCATCAAAGTTAGTGAACAGTTCAAGCAACATGCCAAACTATACTAATTTCATTCTACTGTATATAGGTACACAGTAATTATATTTTATATATCATCCAATATTTATATGTGCTGTGTATTGTTATGCTTACTAGATTGTGCTAGTAGCATAGCAACATGCTAACATCAAACGCTATTGGAACAAATTGTGGACATTCTAATTTCAGACACTCATGAAGTTTCATTTCGGATAGCATGCTTTTAATATTTTGTATTTCATCCAATATTTATATGCACTGTGTATTATGCTTACTAGAGTTTGATGCTATTAGTGTAGCAACATGCTAACATCGTCATTTAGTGGAATGATTTGTGAACATTCTAATTCAGTCTCTTATGAAGTTCCATGTCAGATAGTATGCTTTTTTTACACCGATCAGGCATACCATTATGACCTTATATTGTGTTGGTCCCCCTTTTTGCTGCCAGAACAGCCCTGATCCGTCAAGGCATGGACTCCACTAGACCCCTGAAGGTGTGCTGTGGTATCTGGCACCAAGATGTTAGCAGCAGATCCTTTAAGTCCTGTAAGTTGCGAGGTGGGGCCTCCATGGATCGGACTTGTTTGTTCAGCACGTCCCACAGATGCTCGAATGGATTGAGATTTGGAGAATTTGGAGGCCAAGTCAACATCTCAAACTCGTTGTTGTGCTCCTCAAACCATGTTTGCTTTGTGGCAGGGTGGATTATCCTGCTGAAAGAGACCACAGCCACCAGGGAATACCGTTTCCATAAAAGGGTGTACATGGTCTGCAACAATGCTTAGGTAGGTGGTACATGTCAAAGTAACATCCACATGGATGGCAGGACCCAAGGTTTCCCAGCAGAACATTGCCCAAAGCATCACACTGCCTCCGCCGGCTTGCCTTCTTCCCATAGTGCATCCTGGTCTCATGTGTTCCCCAGGTAAGTGATGCACGCACCCGGCCATCCACGTGATGTAAAAGAAAACGTGATTTGTCAGACCAGGCCACTTTCTTCCATTGCTCCGTGGTCCAGTTCTAATGCTCATGTGCTCACTTTCGGCGGTGAACAGGGGTCAGCATGGGCACCCTGACTGGTCTGCAGCTATGCAGCCCATACGCAACAAATTGTGATGCACTGTGTATTCTGACACCTTTCTATCAGAACCAGCATTAACTTCTTGAGCAATTTGAGATACAGTAGCTCGTCTGCTTGATCGGACCACACGGGCCAGCCTTCGTTCCCCACGTGCATCAGTGAGCCTTGGCCGCCTATGACCCTGTCTCGGGTTCACCACTGTTCCTTCCTTGGAGCACTTTTGATAGATACTGACCACTGCAGACCGGGAACACCCCACAAGAGCTGCAGTTTTGGAGATGCTCTGACCCAGTCATCTAGCCATCACAATTTGGCCCTTGTCAAACTCGCTCAAATCCTTACGCTTGCCCATTTTTCCTGCTTCGAACACATCAACTTTGAGGACAAAATGTTCACTTGCTGCCTAATATATCCCACCCACTAACAGGTGCTGTGATGAAGAGATAATCAGTGTTATTGTTCTGTTAGCATGGCAACATGCTAACCTCACACTGCATTGAAATGATTTGTGAATGTTCTAATTCAGTCAGTCGTGGGGTTAGTTCGGCTAGTATATGCTGCCTAGAGGGTAGCTGTCAATGTAGGCAGCATACTACATTTTTTGGAACGAAGCAAATAATTGGCTATATTTTTAATTACATTAGACACAGTTAATAATTAGCAACATTAGCTGCAGCCTACATTTGCTGTTGTTTGTTTATGAAAAGATTCATCATCCATCGTTTCTGCTGTGAAGCTCTCTCTGAAATCCTCCCATGTGGACAGTGACACGTGGTCGAGTCCTCCAGCTATCTCCATCACAGACTTTCATTACCTCTGTGTGCAACCATGCAGAAAGCCTCCTCTGTTTTATTGGCTGGGAAACTGACAGAACTGGTAAAAGAAAGAGAAATCAAGGAAGGAAAAAAAATGTGTATGTGTGGAGAAAGATGGGTAAAAAAGGCAAGATTTGTTTGGATGCCCCAGCAATCAAAATGACAAGCAATCATGTGATATTAAGCTATCAGTGTCTGTGAAACTGAGAGGAATGCAGTAACATTGAAGTGAAGAATCTGTTTTTTTACTAGCAGTTTCTCTTGGTGCTGCAGGGACGCATTAGTTGCAGTGTCGTTATGAACCTCTGGCTGTTCTCTGTCAATAAAACATATTACTCTTCCATTGTGCTTAACGGGTGAGAGGGTCTTGAATTATATGAGATTGAAGGATTCTTTCTAGTAATGATTGTATTGTATTTAAAAATGTGTTAATTTATAATATAATGCATCGTTTTGATTATCTTCATCGGATTGGGTGCTTTTTAGCAATAGATTCAAGATTCTGTAGAATTATAAATAAATCAAGTAGAAAAAAAATAAAAATAAATAAATAAAGAAGTGGAATAAAATAAGTGAAATAGACTGTGCAGTGAGTAAACTGTAGACTTATAAATATGTGGTTAACAGAAATGTACAAAGTATAATGTGCAAACAGGTTTATAACAGGTTGTTACACAGTAACAACGAGAACAGAAAGTGCAGTGCAATGTTAGTATGTTGATGTTTATCCTGAAGTGAAGTCACGTGATGTTAAGTGACTGAGTTCAGGAGTCGGATGGCCTGGGGGAAGAAGCTCCTCTTGAGTCTCTCAGTTTTGGCCATCAGGCTTCGGAAGCGCTTACCAGATGGCAGCAGCGTGAAATGAGGGTTTGCAGGGTGATTAGAGTCCTTGATGATTTTAGTAGCTCTACCTTTGCAGCGTTTGGTGTAGACGTCCTGCAGAGACGGGAGAGCTGACCCTGAGATACGCTCGGATAAGCGCACGACTCTTTGCAGGGCTTTGCAGTCATGACTGGTGCTGTTCCCATACCACGCTGTAATGAGTTAATACACTTTCTATCGCCCCTAAATAGAAAGTTTTCAGGATAGCTGGTGAAACCCTGAATTTCCTCAGCTGGCGCAGGTGGTACAGTCTTTGCCTGGCTTTTTTCACCTGTGTCTGAATGTGTGCAGTCCAGGTCAGGTCCTCGGAGATGTTTACACCCAGGTACTTGAAGCTGCTCACTCTCTCTACTGGTGACCCGCTGATCATGAGAGGGGAGTATGTCCATTGCTGTCTCTTCCTGAAGTCCACAATCAGTTCTTTGGTCTTGCCAACATTCAGAGAGAGACAGTTGTCCTGGCACCATGATGTTAGTTGCTCCACCTCATCCAAGTATGCCGTCTCATTGTTGTTGGAAATGAGGCCCAGGACAACAGTATCATCAGCAAATTTGATGATAGAGGTGTAGCTGTGTGTGGACAAACAGTCATGTATGTAGTAGAGTGTGTAGTGAGTAGAGCAAGGGACTCAGGGTGATGGAGGTGGAGATGGACTGGCCTGTTCTCACCACCTGAGGCCTGCCAGTGAGGAAGTCAATAGATTGGTAAATAGACAGACGGACGGGCAAGGATAAATGGATGGATGGATAAATGGACAGATAGATAGATGGATGATGGATGGATGGATGGATGGATGGATGGATGGATGGATGGACGGACAGATGATAAATAGACAAGGATGGAAGGATAAATAGATGGATGGATGGATGGATGGATGGATGGATGGATGGATGGATGGATGGATGGATGGATGGATGGATGGATGGATGGACAACGAGGATGGAAGGATAGATAGATAGATAGATAGATAGATAGATAGATAGATAGATAGATAGATAGATAGATAGATAGATAGATAGATAGATAGATAGATAGATAGATAGATAGATAGATAGATAGATAGATAGATAGATAGATAGATAGACGGACAGATGAGGATGAATGGATGGACGGACAGATAGGTAGATGGATGATTGATGGATGGACGGACAGAAGGATAGATAGATAGATAGATAGATAGATAGATAGATAGATAGATAGATAGATAGATAGATAGATAGATAGATAGATAGATAGATAGATAGATAGATAGATAGATAGATAGATAGATAGATAGATAGATAGATAGATAGATAGATAGATAGATAGATAGATAGATAGATAGATAGATAGATAGATAGATAGATAGATAGATAGATAGATAGATAGATAGATAGATAGATGGATGGATGGACAGATGGATGGACAGGCGAGGATGAATGGATGGACGGCCAGATAGATAGATAGATAGATAGATAGATAGATAGATAGATAGATAGATAGATAGATAGATAGATAGATAGATAGATAGATAGATAGATAGATAGATAGATAGATAGATAGATAGATAGATAGATAGATAGATAACAACCTTGATTAAAAGTTTTAAATCAGTACAATTTGCAACACTATTACGGAATTATAGAAAACTAAGTGTTTTAGTGTGTAAGCCATAAAACACATGGATATGATCAACGAATGCGAGGTGTAGTTCTGTCAACTGTCCTGCAACTCTCTCACACTCGCCCCATGTCATTCCTTTCTGTTGAGCCCTGAAGAGTTTTCTGTACTTTAGGCTTACTGAGCCAACAGATCAGGATCTCTGTGGTTTTACTAATGGGGGAAGAGAGGAGATTTTATACATTATGTGCGTGCGTTTGTGTGTGTTTGATGTACATACTGTATGATAAGTGCATGTTTATGTAATATGTGTATGTTTGTGAGGGTCTCTTCATGGAAGTGTGTGTTCAGGCTGTGTTAGTTTCTAGAGACATCTAGTGGTTGACGGCTGGGAACGTTTGACTATGGCAAACCAAGCTGACAGTTGAGCTGATCAGATTAGCATCAGATATCGCTTCATATTCTAGAACGTAGCACTTTCCATCAAACAGCCTGTGTTGGTGTAATGCCGTTGTGACCCTGCGAGCGACAGACCAGAACCACCCTTGACACCCTTGGAGCCAGTCGCCATGACAGCCAACCAGATGGACTCTGTGGGAGTTCCCACAAAGCATCTGCCCGCTAAGACACCACAAACACTAGCATTAGCATAGCACGGAAGTCCCTTTTCAGCTGCCACAGCGGGTTTAGTCACTTCTGGATCAGGCATTAATGATATCACTTCCCCTCAGGCCAGAAACCGCTTTTCTCGAGCCTCCATCAGCTAGCCCACAGCAATTTAGCAGCTACTAATGCTGGAACGTAGCATATGGTTCTGTTCTGTCTCCTGAGAGCTCCACACTTCTCTGCTTTTAAGCAGTAGAGTGTCGTGATTCGCTTCATTGTGATGACTCTCAACACTTGGCTGTACTTGACTGTGTGTTTCTTTCATTCACCATTATATCGTTCAAAGTGGCAATTGACAAATGCCGCATGCTAATGCAGCTGTGCCAGTTGGAGCTAATTGTCTTGATTATAGGTTATTCTACTCTCAACGTCAAAGATATCCTCCTTTTCTATAGAAAAAGACACTGGATACACTCTAAACCTCTATAGCACCACCAGAGTCATTCTCAAAAATGACTGATTGTTCTGACTTACAAAATAACTACATAAGTGATGGTACATACTGTAATCTCAAAATCTTGATATTATTAAAAATCATATGGTCAATTTTATGAATGTTTATTATTTGATTTTATTGTTTATGATTATAGCACAGTGACAAATTCCTAAACTAATGATCACATTATAATATATACATATATTATATGTATATATATATATATATATATATATATATATATATATATGTATATATATATATATATATATATATATATATATATATATATATATATATATATATATATATATATATATATATATATATATATATATATATATATATATACACTCACCTAAAGGGAACACCTGTTATTAGGAACACCTGTTCAATTTCTCATTAATGCAATTATCTAATCAACCAATCACATGGCAGTTGCTTCAATGAATTTAGGGGTGTGGTCCTGGTCAAGACAATCTCCTGAACTCCAAACTGAATGTCAGAATGCGAAAGAAAGGTGATTTAAGCAATTTTGAGCGTGGCATGGTTGCTGGTGCCAGACGGGCCGATCTAAGTATTTCACAATCTGCCCAGTTACTGGGATTTTCACTCACAACCATTTCTAGGGTTTACAAAGAATGGTGTGAAAAGGGAAAAACATCCAGTATGCGGCAGTCCTGTGGGTGAAAATGCCTTGTTGATGCTAGAGGTCAGAGGAAAACTGATTCAGGGCCGACTGATTCAAGCTGATAGAAGAGCAACTTTGACTCAAATAACCACTCATTACAACCGAGGTATGGAGCAAAGCATTTGTGAAGCCACAACACGCACAACCTTGAGGCGGATGGGCTACAACAGCAGAAGACCCCACCGGGTACCACTCATCTCCACTACAAATAGGAAAAAGAGGCTACAATTTACACAAGCTCACCAAAATTGGACAGTTGAAGACTGGAAAAATGTTGCCTGGTCTGATGAGTCTCGATTTCTGTTGAGACGTTCAGATGGTAGAGTCAGAACTTGGTGTAAACTGAATGAGAACATGGATCCATCATGCCTTGTTACCACTGTGCAGGCTGGTGGTGGTGGTGTAATGGTGTGGGGGATGTTTTCTTGGCACACTTTAGGCCCCTTAGTGCCAATTGGGCATCGTTTAAATGCCACGGCCTACCTGAGCATTGTTTCTGATCTTTCTAACACAAGTATCAAAACCTGTCAAAAATATCATGGGACAAACCTTTTTAAACTATTTATGTTAATAATTACCTATTTTTATTATATTTAATTACCTAGAAATTCAAAATGAAGTGTATTATTTATTTCATTTTATTTTATTAGATTTTATTAAATGATTATAGCACCAGTGACAAATTCATAAAAAATAAGGTGATCATCTAAAAATATATACTAGTGATCACATTTTATATATATAAAAGTTGAAGACCAGGAAAAATGTTGCCTGGTCTGACGAGTCTCGATTTCTGTTGAGACATTCAGATGGTAGAGTCAGAATTTGGCGTAAACAGAATGAGAACATGGATCCATCATGCCTTGTTACCACTGTGCAGGCTGGTGGTGGTGGTGTAATGGTGTGGGGGATTTTTTCTTGGCACACTTTAGGCCCCTTAGTGCCAATTGGGCATTGTTTAAATTGTTTAAACCGAAAGGGGGTCAAACACAGTATTAGTATGGTGTTCCTAATAATCCTTTAGGTGTATGTATGTATATATGTATATATATATGCAGATAATTCTAATATAATCTTTCTAACACAAAGTATCGAAAACCTATCAAAAATATCATGGGACTGTTAGGTCCATCCGTTAGCCCAAGAAACGGAATCTAGCGGCCTGGTTGAAGGACTTCTGCGCATAAGCCTTTTCAGCACTTCTGTTAAATTCACTTAATTTATTGTTATCGAATTTTAAATCTGATTTTTCATTTTTATCTGACTCCAATTTTATGTTCGTTACGTTTGTAACTTAACAGCTGATCATAATTTTAGTTCTGATTTAATTTGGATCGTTGATTTTTCTTAGTAGCTCTTCATTTCAAATATTCGTTCATCAAGGGACCCGATATCGGACAGAGACGTAATGCTCGTGAAATTACATTAGCTCACGACGCAACCTAGCCAGTTCTGATATTAGTCAGAGGATTACAGAGTGAATATTTTACCTTTAAGTGGTCGTACCTGCTTACTCAACAAAAAATGTAATTTGATTAATAGACACAAAAAGCTGCAACTTGCTAATACAGTGATAGTCAGAAATCAGATTATCCCGCATGCTGCGCTCCATGCTTCTTCCCCCCAGTTCTCCTCCCTTCATCTACCTCAATATATTGTCTCTCTGAGGAATTGGTCTCCCCTCTTACAGACTCTTTTTTTGCACACACTCTTATAATTTTATTTTATACCTGCACTGACTTAAATCTGAAATTGCACTATTGTTACCATTGTTTGCACTATTTGCCATCGCCACTTTACCTCTATAATTCACTTTATCCATCTTTTTTTAATCTTTCTTCTGTTGTTGTTACTGGTAAACTTTTGTTGTTATTGTTATTGTTTTGTTGTTGTTAGGCACCTAGGGTCTGAGAGTCATAGAATTTCAATTCTCTGTATGTATGTACTGTACGTATGGCAGAATTGACAATAAAGCTGACTTTGACTTGACTTCAGTCAGGGGTCCTCGGTTTGATCTATTCTGACAAAAGATTTGCGGAAATAAAGGACTCCGAATTGATCCATACTAGAATAAATGGTTTCAGAATAATACAAGGTAAATCAAGAGGTTTATTTTAGACAGGCAAAAACCAAATAAAGGAATTACAATTCCAGTTACAAAGAATCCATCATACACAACTGATCAGCATACAATATAAAACATAATTACAAAGTAATATGAAAATAGTTTCAAAGAGTCATTGTGTCTGGCACAGTACATGCAGTGTGTGTGAATGTCTCGAGGACACTTACCACAACACGACATGGGGGCTCTGGCTACAGAATGTTCCCAAATGGCAGCCCTGCTACCCTTCCTTAAATACCCAGACCAGAACAAAGTGTTGTAAATATTTGTAACACAAACACCTAGTTTGGGGGAGAGGATCAGATATCTTTGAAGAGACCAATCAAAAAGGGAGAACACAATTCTCATATGTTTCAATCTTTCTCACCCTACCAGTGACTACAGTGAAGTTGAGACCATTTTACCAATCGCACTGTGACCTTTAAAAAGTCACCAGATATGAAAGGGATAAAACAATAGATTCACAAGACACATCATCTGTAGTGTATCTGCATTCTGGGACTTGAATCAGGGGGAAGAGAAGAGAGAGAGGGGGAGAAGGTTTTGGTCAGGGCGGTGTCCTACAGTTTCTCTGTGAGATTTTCTCTCCAGATTGAGTTTTATAGTTTTATTGCAGGGTGTTGGATCTCAGCATTTGTCTTAGTAGTAAAACCGCTCCTTACAGGACAAGCCCTTTTAAAGTATTTATATTAATAATTACCTATTTTTTATTATATTTAATTACCTAGATTTTTTTTTTTATTTATTTTATTAAATGATTATAGAACCAGTGACAATTTCATAAAAAAATAAATAAGGCGATCATCTTAAAATATATATAATGGTCCGATTTAATGTATAATCCTAATATAATCTTTCTAACACCAATGACGACAAATCTTTTTAAACTATTTATATTAATAATTACCTATTTTTTTATATTTAATTAACTAGAAATACAAAATGAACAGTAAGTAAATGCATAATACATTTAATCAAAGTTATGTACCAGATAAAGGAGTAAAGGTTTTCAGGCAAATTCATATACACTTACACAATGCAGAACAAGATCTAAAATATCTAATAAACTGCTAGATGTTATTTATGTTGTCTTTTATTTATTTATTATTTGAAATGACTAAAAATGCAGGCACATTTGTCACATTCCTGATCATATTGTGTCATTCTGTAATGGCAAAAAAAAAAAAAAAAAAAGATTTCCACAATGATTTTTCTTCACAGTGAATATCCTGTTCTACTTGGAAATATGTCACATTAACACACAGTGGTTACATATATACTGACATTTGCGACTCCAAGCATCTGGGAATCACTGCAATACTAATGCACTGATTCCACCTGCTTCATCCATACAACAACTTTAGCTTTTCTACACTGTATAATGGACTGTCCTCTTTCTTCTCTCTTTCACAGGTGTAATAATGAAAACGAGTGGTACCAGATTCATGAGAACATTATACGCAAGTCCAGCACCAAATACACCGGCCCCAGCACCAACTACGGTAAGTACAAACGGTCGTACACTTGATTTAATTGTCATCATCAGATGAGAAAGTTAATCTTCACTGAAATTGAACAGTCCTTGCCAAAATGATGTCTATAATCCTGCCTTTTGTAGTTAATGTTTTGTTTATTTTATAAATCACTGTATGACCCCTAATTCTCTGTAATTCTACTGTAATAAAGCACAGTACGATGTTAAATTCCATTTATGTTCTTAGTAGGTGCTATCATACCTAAGTGAACATGGAATAAAATGTGAAAGTAGTCATTACCATGCCAGGTAACTAAGAATACAAGTCACATGCAAAGCTTAAAGGTGCAGTGTGTAGTATTTATGAGGATCTATTGACAGAAATACCATATAATATACATAACTGTATTTTCAGAGGTGTATAAAGACCTTACATAATGAACCGTTATGTTTTTATTACCTTAGAATGAGACATTTCTATCTACATACACCACGGGTCCCCTTACAGTGAAGTCGCCATTTTGTGCCGCCATGTTTCTACAGTAGCCATAAATGGACAAACTTCTCTACAGAGCACTAGTCACTCTCTGCTCTCTCCAACAACAACATCTTTGTCCTGTGTTGGCCCCCGTAGCTTCTCTATGTGCTTCGAAAGGGAGGGGTGAGCGGTGGACGGTTGAAATTCACAACCTCACCACTAGATGGCGCTAAAATTTACACACTGCACCTTTACGCCTCAAAAAACAGAACATCTGTGAAAAGTTGAAAGAGTCCAAAATTATATTGAATAATTAGATCAGGTCCCTAATAACCATTAAAATGAGCTGCATGAGCGGCCAATCTAAAGGCCTGTTCACACAATGAATGATAACTATAACAATAACTATATTAGCATTCACACCAGCGGGTGATATTGTTCTGTTTATCCTAAGCTCGCAGTGCAGTTTTGTCATCTGTCGCTTTAAATGCTCGAGCGCTTTACAGCAGGATGGATTCTGTTTTTATCATTCATCAGCTGGAAAAAGTGATTTTAAAAGTGATTTCCAATGATATTGTTTAGCTGTGCTGTTACTGTTATAGTGTATATTTAGAATGTTTTTTTTTTTAGAACTATATTTTATTGTTATCATTATCATCTTTGGTGTGAACAGGTCTTACGGCTACGTCCACATTAATCCTGATACATTTGAATATTTATATGCACTGTGTATTACACTGACTAGACTATTATGCTATTTGCGTAGCAACATGCTAACGTCATATTTTATTGGAATGATTTGTGATCACTCTAATTTCAGATAGTTTGCTTTTAAATGTATATTTCATCCAATATTTATATTGTGTGTTTACTAGAATATTGTGCTATTAGCATAGCAACATGCTAACCTCGCACTCTATTGGAACTAATTGTGAATGTTCTAACTCAGTCGTGAGGTTATTTCAGTTAGTATGCTTGCCTAAGAGGGTAGCTGTCAATGTAGGCAGCAGTTTTTTGGTACAAAGCAAACTAATTGGCTGCATTTTTAATTACATTAGCTACAGTTAAGAATCTTTCTGATCTTTCTTTTATATTTATAATGTTTTTTTAGAACTTTTATCGTCTTGAACAGGTCTTAAGGCTACGTGCACATTATTCCTGATACATTTGAAAAGGGCATTTTTGTTTCAAAATGCTCTCCATCCACACTAGACCTGACATAATAAAGTTCTCGGGATATGTTTCTGGCACAATCATTTTATTAGCAAAATATCCAGGCGTCCAAGTTGCACTCAATCTGCGTTCTATGTATGCTCTAAAACGCAAGTGCCCTCATGGACAACAATTGTGAGTAAATTTGAACATAGTATATACATATCAATGATATAATCAGTATGAACATGGATATCTATCGGTACAATATGTGTCACATGACTAAACGTGTCATAGTTAAACGTATACCTTTGGTCTTTAATTACATGGGATGTCATTCACTACCCTCCTCCTCATTAATTTTTTTAAAGTTAGACATTAACCTTCTTAGTATTCCTCAATCAATTAATTATAAACAATATAACAAGAAAAAAAGTTGAAATTATAAAAGAATGCCTGTTTTCCCATTCATTTTTTGTAAAAAATTGTGTAGGGTTGTCAACGACCCGAGGTGTGTAAGAGTGTAAGTATATTTTTTTCTGCACTATTTGAATCTTTGATGACTGAATAAGTGCAGTTCACCTTTATTCCACAAGGTGGCAATGTCTGATACACAATGATGAAGTGACGTTTCACTCATAGTTACCGCAGGCAGAAAACAAAAGAAACGGAAGAATCATCAGCAAAACTTGAAATGGCTCAGAGATTTACTGCAGAGCAACTGAACACTATCAAATATTAGTGTCACTTGACGCTGGATCTAGTGAAGAAGCTGTCAGAGATCAAAATATTGATTTTGAAGATGTTGAAAATGATAGTTTTGAGAATATGTTTTAGATGGTGAATATGAGGCAGATGCTTAATGTACTGGGAAATGAGCTCTGACGAGGACAGTGATGATGGTATAAAACATCTGCTCAAATTGAACCCTTCCAAGCTCCAAAATATGCTTTATTTTATTCTTCTGTAATTGTTACTCTAATATCAGGAGAGTTTTATATTATCGTGACAGGTAGAGATCCATCCATGTTAGATATAGATCCGGGTCACTAAAGACCCGAATATGTAATAATGATTGGTGAAACATTCATTTAAAGGTTAATACCTCCATTTTCACAGTCCACACCACGATGCAAAAACAGTGTATCCACTTGGAAGAGTATCTTCAAAAAAGCTAAATTTTCCCAAGAATAAATGGTATCTCAGTGTGGACGGAAGGCCAAAATGTAGAGAAAAAGATGTGTTTTCATATGTATCTGGATTAGTGTGAACATAGCCTAAGTTCTAGGGTAAATGAGTATCACAGTGGTATGTCTTAAGGTATCGTTCAATAGTAATTGGTGTGTTAGCTGCTCTAATTGAGAGTTTATTCCACCATCGAAGGGAAGGCCTAGAAAAATTTCTGGACCTGGATGAACAGAAACCCTTCCAATTGGGAACTGACAGGAGCCAGGCAATCAGAATGACTGATTGCAGCAGGCGGGCTGGTGTGTGTGATTTAATGAAGGATTGAAGGTAGCGGGGAGCCAGGTCATTAGCGGCATTGTAGACTCAAAACAATGTCTTGATTGAATTGAAGTGTAGCAGTTACTGGCAGTCGGCATAGAGACCTGAACAAAATTGTAACATAAGAGATGCAATCTCTCTGGTACGTTCTTTGAAACAAGTGCCCATTTTACTAAATAAATACTAATGTAATCACGAGGATAATTACAGTTGTCGTCAAAATGAAGTCATCTCACATTTCTCCCAAACTTTTCCTCTTGTGCAGGTCTAATCATCTCACTGCAGCTTTTGAGGGGTGATATGGAGCAGGTGCGCAGGGAAAACCCCATGATATTCAACCGCGGCGTGGCCATCACGCGCAAACTGGGCTTCCCCGATGTGATCATGCCAGGTAAGTCTCATGAAGGTCATGGTTGCAGTTCAAGATTCGTTCCAGACTGAATAAATAAAGAGATATGCCAAGACTTTGTATTCAGGGTTAGAGTATAATTAGATGACAAATTTTTTACATTGCGATAGTGGCAGATGGTCAATAGGGGGACCATTAACTAATCAACAATCAACAAATTATTATATTACTTCATTTACATTCATTCGTGCTATACTAGCAGTTTGATTCTCTACAACCCAGCATTTCAACCATTTATCGGTTATTGGCCATAGCATGAGAATCAGCCAGAGATTTAATATTGTTGCTCTTTTCAATTCCGTCCTTCAGATGAGATGTTAAACCAAGGTCCTGACTCTCTGTGGTCATTAAAAATCCCAGGATGTCCTTCGGAAAAAGAGTAGGGGTGTAACCCCGGCATCCTGGCTAAATTTGCCCATTGGCCTCTTTCCATCGTGGCCTCCTAATCATCCCCCTATCCTGATTGGCTTCATCACTCGGTCTCCTCTCCACCAATCAGCTGGTGTGTGGTGGGCGTTCTGGCGCAATATGGCTGCCGTCACATCATCCAAGTGGATGCTGCACATTGGTGGTGGTTGAGGAGATTCCCCCCCTTCCATGTAAAGTGCTTTGAGTACCCAGAAAAGCGCTATATATAAATGTAACAAATTATTATTATTATTATTATTATTATTATTAATTGAAATAATTGTGTTAACTCAATGGTATGGTGTTGTTGGTGGTTTCTTCACTGTTGTTATCGGCGAAAATGTGTTCCATTGTGACAATGTGTTCCATTGTCAATAGTGTAGATTTATGAAGCACAGCTCTCACAGAAGCCACTTTCAAACCAAGCAGATTCTTCAAAATCAAAGGAATCACTAAGAAGTTTTTTCTTCTCTAAACCCAAAGAGTTTTCTGTGCACACTTCTTGCTTTCTCACTACATAGAAACATCATAAAATCACCCTCCGTGTCTCTGTCTGCGACGCTTTTCATGTGGAGGTCAAAGCGATGCGGAAACCTTGAAGCGAGTCTTGTGAAAGGGCCTTTAGCAAGACCAATAATCTCACACAACAGCACATAATTGGCCTCATTGCCTTTTTAACTGCGTAGATTCCAGCTTATATAAATGTATATGACCCACATTTTGACAGACTGTACCGGCTCTCAGCTCCAAGCCTCAGAGGGCCTTTAAAACCAGCTGGACTCTTGCCACGTCAAAGTTGAGTTAAGAAATCCCTTCCCAGTGATTCAGAAGGAGCCTTGGGGCTTACTCTCTTAATAAAATCGTGTCACTGTGTGTTCTTTAAAAATTCAGTGGCGCTCTGGCTGAATTCCCCAACAGTCAAAAACGTGTAACCATGTACAATATATCTCTTCTCTTCGTCCATAAATTTGCACATCAGTCTTGTAGTCCCAGATGTCCTTCAGTGGTAGGTGGATTGATGGGTCCTCCATCTTCTTTTGTAGAGCCCTCTCATTTGTCTCCGAGTTAATGTTTCCTCCTTCTTCTGAAGAGCTCAATGATTGGTTTATCATCCACAAATCGATCAAACCTGAGGTAGTTCAATTATAATCACAGACAAGGCTGTGCTCTTTAAATTCAGCATTTTGAAACGCCAATAAGTCGATAGACCTCCAAGAGCCATGGTTCCTTGGGTTTCTGAGGTACGTACTTTTCTGAAAAAGGCTTAGTTGCTATTGAACCACAATGTCTGGGAAAAACCCATGTAATCTTATTTCAGACTGCTGCATTGACTTTATTCCCTTAAAAGATCAAACTCGGCAGCGTTCTACAAAATGGTCCCAGCATTGGGATCCATTGTGTTAATGTGTTAAAAAAAAAAACAATGTCTGTCTGTCAAACGATAAGTCTTGGAAGCAGCAATTAGAAGGAATATTGAACTGTTAGCATTATGAAACGTTAATGACGCTTGAGATGTGCAAGCTTTGGAAATTATTCATTCTCATGACATTTTCTATAAGCCGGAGATGAGTTTGTTCAACAAAACCTCTCCAGAATTTATTTGTACATTCCTTTTCACTGCTAGGCATGATGGGTTGGGATTGCATCGTTCATTTCATTTTCATTTTAGCCACAAAGAGGCCAAAAATACACCTTAAAAAAAAAGTCAGTTTTCCTGGTGGTCATGAGTTTTGTCCTCCTCTTAATATACATAAAACAGAATGTGAGCACATGCAAATACATAGCTACTAAACCATAGCATCTGCTTTCCCTGTTCTATATGCTACTGCTGTCAGGCCATTTTTCCTCTTTCCAGCTGGGAATGCACCAGGATTGTTCCGTTTTGGAAGAAATTTGTGCCTGAATAGAGAGCTTTATGTGGGTTTTATTCAGCAAAATAGCTCTGAAGCAGTGGAGAGAAGTGTCTAACGCTGTAGCCGTAACCCATTACAGAAAGCGTCCAAACAGGAACGCAATCCAATGAAATAGCAGTGTTCGCAGGGAGTCAGCCTGCTGCAGCCAGATAACATTTTTATCGGGGTGTGAAACTGTAGGATACTGTCAGCCAAACAGATAAACACACAAAGCTTTATTTAGGCTTTTACAGTGTTGTCTATTCCATACACTGTTTCTAAATGCAGCTGTGGCCATATTTTCTTTCTTATCTAGATTTTCTTCTTGTTAGGTTCACTAACGCTAGTATTTGAGACATTGAATGTTAGGAACGGAAGATACCCAAGGTTATTTTTTTTTTCGATCTGGTACCAAGTACCATAAAGTCCAATACTGGATACTATATGGATACCAATAACGATACTAGTGGTTGACCGATATAGTGGCAAGGATATTTGGCTATTTTTAAATATTGCCATCGGCCGATGAGTTTTTCTGTTTGGCCGATGTGCTGGAAGCGGGACTTTTATTTTATTTCTGAGAACGACTGACAGCCGCCCTGCTCTCTAAGATATCGCATCTGCATCGGCCATCGGAAAAACTATATTGGTCGACCACTAACCGATACTGGTTTTATTTATTTATTGCGATATTAAAGGGGTTCTTGATTATGATTTCACTTTTTTAACTTTAGTTAGTGTGTAATGTTGCTGTTTGAGCATGAACAACATCTGCAAAGTTACGCCGCTCAAAGTTCAAAGCAAAGGGAGAGATTTTCTTTTACAGAAATCGCTTTTTAAGGACTGAATATAGAGACAATGGTAACTTTAGCCACCATATAGCGTCCTAACCAGCTCTTTCACAAAGGCGATTTGGGTACATTCACAAAATATAACGTGCGGTACTTACATGTTCTGAAAATGAAGTTGGTCAAACAGGTGGTATTTATCCATCTTTGCGAATCCTACTCGCTGTGTGAGGTTCTCCACACTCCAAAGGTTATCCAAAGATCCAAACTAGTGAGCTGTAAAAGCTCCACCCTATTCTGAAAAGGGGGAAGGAAGCAGTTTGCATTTGCATTTAAAGAGACACACACGAAAACAGCGTGTTTTTGCTGAGTCCCAAATAGGGGCTTTCAAAACATCCTATAATAAGTAATGCGTGGTGTATTTTGAGCTGAAACTTCACAGACACATTCTGGGGACACCTGAGACTTATATTACATATAATACATAAACAATACAATACAATAGTACATATTATATTTTATATAACATCTTGTGAAAAGGGCATTATAGAACCCCTTTAAAAGATATTTAGTAATTATAACCCCTCTAACATAATTTGGGGATCATTTACTAACAAAATTTACAGAATATAATCAAACTTTAACAAACTTTTTTATTTTCTGACTTCCGAGAATGTTCAGTGTTCTATCCTGTACAACTATTTGCTGGTAGTTTTTATTTTATTTCAATGGTTATTGATGAGTATTTTATGAGGAGCTATACTTTGCATTATTGAAAGTATAGATACCTATCTACCCACGTCTACATTACAATTTAATCGTAAATCAAATATTCTATTTGTCATATTTAGCAACAAAAACAGGCCAATTTCACAAACATTTGCTAATGTAATTTCTAATGTAATTTCTAAACACTTATTGTGTAATAAAACAAGCAAACAAGAAACAATCATTTAAAACTGTGGAATTGCGATCTTAATGCTTGTTTCTGGTGATAAATGCACGTTATTCCAAATGAAATTTAAATATGAGTAGAAATCATAAAATCTGACAATTCAATTGCCTTTTGCTTTTTCGTTCATTCCCCAAACCCGTACACACACACACACACACACACACACACACTATTTACTATTTATTTGTTTTATTACATTATATTTATTACGTTAAGAGTTGTAACAGTAGATTGTTATATTATGTATATACAATCGACAAATAGACAGATCTGGGTAGATTACTTACAAATTGTAATCGGTTACTGATTACAAATTTGTAGTTAGTAACGTAATTCATTACATTACATATTTAGGGTAATATAATTGTACTACTTTTTGATTACTTTTAGATTACTTTTGACGTAACTCATTTATCACATTGATTTGAGTAGAATATTCTTGTACCATATTGATATAAAAATACAAAGAGAAAGAAAATATATTTACAACATGAAATGCATTAAAGGAACATGCCAACTTTTTGGGACTTTATCTTATTCACCGTCTCCCCCAGAGTTAGATAAGTCCATACATACCATTCGTATCTCCTTGCATGCCATAACTCTGTCTGACGCACCCACTGCTAGCCTAGCTTAGTCACGTTGGTTATGTTGACGGAAGTTAGCCTATTTTCAGGCACTGCGTAATATCATTGCGGCGCTGCACCCATGGTACGGCAGCAAAGTTCCTGGATTATTACGTTGGAATGAGAGTATAGTTCCTAGCCATGTTGGTCTAGAAAATCACAACTTTTCATTTTCCGTCGGCTTAGTACACAATGCAACTATACACCTCACAATATGTAAATAGGAAAATGTTGGCGTTATTTTGTCACTTACTGAGCAGTAGGCTAGCTGGAGCCGTTTACCTCCAGTCTTTGTGCTAAGCTAGGCTAGCGGTGGGTGCGTCAGACAGACAGAGAATGGTATGTATGGACTCTAACTCTGGGGGATACGGTGAATAAGCTAAAGTCTCAAAAGGTCGGCGTGTTCCTTTAAATATTACATTATTTCAGGGTTTCCCAGACTGGGGTTCATGATGTACTTTACTTGAAGTACCCCTGAGATTTTAATGTGTACAGTTCGGTCAATTTGATGTAAAGTGCACGGGTGATCAATTTTGCTTCTTGAACAAGTTATTCTCAGTTTGCGAGTAAAAGTCAAGGAAACTTTTTCATTACGCACATTACACTCACAACAGAGCAAGAGTTTCATTGCGTAAGGTGCTTTATATCCTTCTCCTGG
The DNA here is from genome assembly GCA_018749465.1 of Paracanthobrama guichenoti. Taxonomy (NCBI): domain Eukaryota; kingdom Metazoa; phylum Chordata; class Actinopteri; order Cypriniformes; family Gobionidae; genus Paracanthobrama; species Paracanthobrama guichenoti. The sequence continues at coordinate 24,334,017 of CM031964.1, forward strand.
ACTATATCAGCCCCCAGTAAAGATATCTGGTGCATCAGAGCAAATTTAAGCTTTTCTTTAAGGTATATGCCGAATATACATCTCCACACTCATAACTGTCTGCATATTCGCTGTAGGGTGGGTGTCAGCAGGAGGGATCGTTTCTAGCAGAGCTCAGAAGAGGCACGCATTCTCTTTTATTGCATCAGCTGTAATTGGAAGAAATCAAATTAAACCCACAACTTCTTTCACTAACAGCAAAAACTTTTTCCCCTTGAGTCTACGGGTAAGAGCTAAGCACAATTCCTGAGAGAGTCTGTGTTTATTTTGAGTATTGTGATTCAGATGCTTGCTGCTCTGCGGAGAGAATGTGGGCTGCTGTGTCATGGATTGAATGAGGTTGCTAATGAAAGAGTCATATGAAAGCCAAGACAAGACATGAACTCAAGTTGATGATATTTCTTCCAGCCAGTGTGTGCAGTTTTGCTCCTACAGTTTAGCTGGACAAACGATTTGACCTTTATGTAGCAATAGCTTTTATTACAGTCTGTAAAATGGTTTAAAAGTGAAGCTAAATTAAGTGTGCTGGGTCCATCCGAGATTACATTTTCTTTTAAGCTTGAACAGGATATAGGAACATACTAAAAAATATTTCGTTTTTTTTCTATCCAGCTTTTATGTGTTGTAGTAGACTGATGTACAGCATTCTGTGTCTTACCCAACATCTGCAAACATGATAAACAGTGATTTTTTTTGTGCATCTCTAACAATTTCTTGAAAATGTATCATCAGATTTTTGTCAAGGATGTCTGAACTTTTTTGAATCTCAAGTGGCGACACATGAGTGCTGACTTCTTGCAATAATTCACCAGAACAAAAATACAAGTAACAATAATCACAACGGTTTTGCGACAGGTAGAGCTTCACCAAATGTTACCAAATAATAATATTCTGAAAAAGTGTGTAAAAATTTAAAATTCAAACTCTCACACACACACACACACACACACACACACACACACACACACACACACACACACACACACACACACACACACACACAAAAAAAACCTAACATATTACTAACATATTGACTGTATATTAGTACTTATAAAGCACATATTAATACCTTATTCTACATCCCTTAATCCTACCCAATACCTAAACTTAAACGCTACAAAAGCTACCTACCAACTATTAATCAGTAAATTAGGAGTTTATTGAGGCAAAAGTCATAGTTAATAGTGAATATGTGTTTCCCATACTAAAGTGTGACTAAAAATATTTTTGTTCATCTCTAACAATTTCTTGAAAATTTCTTATCATATATTGTCCAGCATTTGGGGCTCAAAGAAGTTCAGACATCCTAGACACAAATCTGATGATACATTTTCAAGAAATTGTTAAGAGATGCACAAAGATTTTGTTTCGTGTTTGAATTGCAAAAGTTTTTGTAGCATTTATGTTTGGGTATTGGGTAGGATTAAGGGATGTAGAATAGGTCATGCAGAATAAGGCATTAATATGTGCTTTATAAGTACTAATAAACAGCCGTTATGCTAGTAATATGCACATAAGCAACTAGTTAATAGTGATTGTTCCCCAAACCATGTGTTACCAAAAATATTTTTGTGCCTAACAATTTCTTAAAAATCAGATTTTTGTCTAGGATGTTTTAACTTCTTGCACGTCTTGCAATGATTCACCAAATCAAAAAATACAAGTAACAAAAATCATAACGTTATCATAATCATAAATAATCATTTGGAACAGTGCAGTGCAAGTTTCACCCAGCAAAAAAAAACACAAAAAAAAAACACTCACATTACCTACCAGTGTTGTTTTTGTCGATGTTTAGGTGACATTCGCAATGACCTCTACCTCACACTGGAGAGAGGAGACTTTGAGAGAGGAGGCAAGAGTGTTCAGAAGAACATTGAGGTCACCATGTATGTGCTCTACGCTGACGGCGAGATCCTCAAAGTAAGTCAAACTACTTTCATAAAGGAATAGTTTGACAATAATGAAAGTTCTGAGCTCACCCTCATGTAATTTCAAACCTTTTATAAAAGGATCATTTTTTAAGGAATTGTGCTGCTCTTTTCCATGAAATTGCACCAAATAAAAACATTCTGTGTTCTACAGAAGCAACAAAGTACGTGTTTGGAACGACATGAAGGAGTAATTAATGCCAGAATTCTAATTTCTGGGCAAATTATCCCTTTGAAAAACATACAAGTGATCTGTAGCTTGTGTTGTGAATCATTTAGTCCAAACTAATTTGAAGTCATTTTGAAAGGAGTAAATGAGTTTGGGATTTTCTGATGTATTTTACATAAGCCCATCATAAATGTCGCAAACTTTGATGCACACTATAAAGCCACATAAAAGCAAACTGTTTCCATTTCTTCTATCTTTTATCAGGAGTGCATTAGTCTGGGCTCAGGAGAACACAGCATCAGTGAGTACCGCTCTTTCGTTCTCTACCACAACAACAGTCCACGCTGGAGTGAGGTCATCAAACTGCCAATCCCCATTGACCGGTTCCGGGGGTCCCATCTGCGCTTTGAGTTTAGACACTGTTCAAGTAAGGATTTATACACCACCAGTATCATTTTGCACACATTTTACTTATTTTTCTCTTGATATTTTGATCTAAAGGCTTATGCTCAAATTATTACAATTAATCAACTAATACCAATATAATACAACATAAATTGTCTACATACACTATTTTGCCAAAAGATTTGGGAGGCCTGCCTTTACATGCACATGAACTTTAATGACATCCCATTCTTAATCTGTAGGGTTTAATATGGAGTTGGCCCACGCTTTGCAGCTATAACAGCTTCAACTCTTCTGGGAAGGCTTTCCACAAGGTTTAGGAGTGTGTTTATGGGAATTTTTGACCATTCTTCTAGAAGCGCATTTGTGAGGTCAGGCACTGATGTTGGACGAGAAGGCCTGGCTCACAGTCTCTGCTCTAATTCATCCCAAAGGTGTTCTGTCGGGTTGAGGTCAGGACTGTGTGCAGGCCAGTCAAGTTCCTCCACACCAAACTCGCTCATCCATGTCTTTATGGACCTTGCTTTGTGCACTGGTGCGCAGTCATGTTGGAACAGGAAGGGGCCATCACCAAACTGTTCCCACAAAGTTGGGAGCATGAAATTGTCCAAAATGTCTTGGTATGCTGAAGCATTAAGAGGTTCTTTCACTGGAACTAAAGGGCCAAGCCCAACCCCTGAAAAACAACCCCATACCATAATTCCCCCTCCACCAAACTTTACACTTGGCACAATGCAGTCAGGCAACTGCCAAACCCAGACTCGTCCATCGGATTGCCAGACAGAGAAGAATGATTGGTCACTCCAGAGAAACACGTCTCCGCTGCTCTAGAGTCCAGTGGCGGCGTGCTTTACACCACTGCATCTGACGCTTTGCATTGCACTTGGTGATGTAAGGCTTGGATGAGCTGCTCGGCCATGGAAACCCATTCCATGAAGCTCTCTACCCACTGTTCTTGAGCTAATCTGAAGGCCACACAATGTTTGGAGGTCTGTAGCTATTGACTGCAGAAATTTGGTGACTTCTGCGCACTGTGCACCTCAGCAAGTGCTGACCCCGCTCTGTGATTTTACGTGGCCTACCACTTCATGGCTGAGTAGAGTTTAATTGCTTCCACTTACCACTAACAGTTGACCGTGGAATATTTAGTAGTGAGGAAATTTCATGAATGGACTTATTGCACAGGTGGCAAACTATCACAGTACCACGCTTGAATTCACTGAGCTCCTGAGAGTGACCCATTCTTTCACAGATCTTTGTAGAAGCATCTGCATGCCTAGGTGCTTGATTTTGTGGAAGTGATTGGAACACCTGAATTGAATGATTTGGAGGGGTATCCCAATACTTTTGGCAATATAGTGTATGACCTTCTCTCCAAAACTAACATTTTTATTTAAAAAAAGTTATTTTTGAAAGGGGTGAGATCTGCTTGGTTACAAATATTTTCTTTTGTGCAGAGCAGAACAAATACATTTATACAGGTGAACTATATTTTGGATGAACTATCCCTTTATGTACTTTAGGCAGCATTCCCATGTTATTGTTTTCACAGCAAAGGACAAAGGTGAAAAGAAGCTTTTTGGCTTTGCGTTCACTCCTCTCATGAGGGAAGACGGCACCACACTGTCAGATGAGAGCCATGAGCTCTACGTTTACAAGGTGAGGACAGTCTCTGCCATTACTTTAAACACATCATAAATTGTGTATTTGTCATAAATGATTAAAATAATATATTCATTTGTACTGTATTTTTCCGAATATAGTTTAATAATATTATTAAGTTTAATTATAATATAAGTTATAAAAAAATGAATACGTTTTTTTCTTAGGGGTGGGGTGTGTGTGTGTGGGGAGGTAGTTGCAACGTTACAATGTCTGTTGAGGAGTGTCAGAAAATAGTGTTAGCAGATATTAAAATTAGTTCACCCAAAAAAATGAAAATTAGCCCATGATTTACTCACCCTCAAGCCATCCTAGGTGTACATGGCTTTCTTCTTTCAGACGAATACAGTTGGAGTTATCTAAAAAAATATCCTGGCACTTCCAAGCTTTATAATGGCAGTGAATTGGGGTTGAGATTTTGACACCCAAAAAAGTGCATCCATCCATCATATAACTGCTCCACACGGCTATGGGGGTTAATAAAGGCCTTCTGTGGCATAAAGGCAATGTGATGTGTTTGTATAAGAAAAATATCCATATTTAAATTAGTATAAACTAAAATAACTAGCATCCGACAGACGGCCTTATGTATTGATTTACGTTGAAAGAGTAACTCCTGACCTGACGCATGACGTAGTGACGAACACGGAAGCGCAGAGGATAGAGCAAAACAAAACACAGGTCATGAATTAGAGTCTAAAGGCCTGTTCACACCGGGGCGATTTTCGCATGCGTTTATCGCCTAGTGACTAAACAAAGGGCGCCAATGATAATGATACTGAGTAAAAAACGGCAGGCGTAAAAGCGTTTTTAACTGTTTTGCACGTTCACTCGGTGCATCGCTTGGGTGTGAACACTCAAGAAAAATTCGGAGGAGCTTGAGTTTGTTGCCCAGCCCTATTTGTTTGAACCGCAAGAAGCGTCAAAGCTTACGCTACTTCTACATCACGTCAGGGGTTACTTTTTTGCCGTAAGTCAACTTTCGTAGTCCGTCTGTTGGAAGCTAGTTATTTTAGTTTATAATGTGTTAAATATGGATATTTTTCTTACACAAACGCATCGCTTCACTTCAGAAAGCCTTTATTAACCCTCAGAGCCGTGTGGAGTATGTGTATGATGGATGGATGCACTTTTATGGGCTTCAAAATCTCAACCCCCCATTCACTGGCATTATAAAGCTTGGCAGAGCCAGGATATTTTTAATATAACTCTGATTGTGTTCGTATGAAAGAAGAATGTCATGTACACCTAGGTTGGTTTAAGGGTGAGTAAATCATGGGGTAATTTTCGTTTTTGGGTGAACTATCCCTTTAAGCAGACAGTCTACTAATACTCTAATGACTGCTAGTCGACATGTAGTTGCAAAGTTACTAGATAGTAGAATGTCTAAAGTGGACTATCGAAATAAAGTGTTATCAATGTTTATTTTAATTCAAGTAAAGACTTTTTTTTATACTTTTAGTTAACAATAACCCTGGTACATAAAAGGCATAGCATATTCATATGATGTCTAAAAGATGAACTCTTTTCTATATGTGTATCAGTGTGATGAAAACACCACCTTCAGTAACCATGCGCTGTACCTGGGGCTGCCCTGTTGTAAAGACGACTTCAACGGCTGCCCGAACATCCCGTCCAGCCTCATATTCCAGCGCAGCACTAAGGAAACCCTTTGGATATCCACTCAACTCTCTTCCACCAAACTAACACAGAATGGTAACACTTTCACGCAATATTCAGTTTTCCCTCCTTTCATCAGTTGCGATAGAGTAACACTTCCTTGTTGTGTTTTGAAGTCGATCTTCTAGCTTTGTTGAAGTGGAAAGCACATCCAGACCGTGTAATGGACATTTTGGGGCGATTGCGCCATGTCTGCGGAGAAGAAATAGTCAAAGTGAGAGCTCTGTCTCAATAATTCATAAAATGGAGAGATTTTAATGTCTGCTTAATGTAATTTACACCCACATTTTCTGTTTTTCTTCTCCAGTTTCTTCAAGACATCCTCGACACGCTGTTCTCCATTCTGGATGACAACACAGACAAATATGGACCCCTGGTGTTTCAGTCACTGGTTAGAAAACAGTTCAATAAATGACATTTTTAGGACTGCACCATAGCTTACCTAATGTTAATAATTCACTGCTATAATAACATGTCTAATTTCCATTCATCAAAAGCACTCAGACCCACATTTACTGCACAAGCGTGTATTTGTGTGTGTGCACACCCTTAAATACACACAATTCATCTCTTTCAGAAGTGTCCATGCTGTGTGTGTGTGTGTGTGTGTGTGTGTGTGTGTGTGTGTGTGTGTGTGTGTGTGTGTGTGTGTGTGTGTGTGTGTGTGTGTGTGTGTGTGTGTGTGTGTGTGTGTTTTGAAATATGGAAGATTTCAGCTGGCATGGATCCAGGCATTATTAAGCGTTCACAGCTGTTTGATCTTGGTCTCCAGAGACCCTTTAGCTCCTCGTACTCCCATAAAAAAAACTCAAGACGTTCTAGCCTCTCTTGGCCTGAATACATCTGTCATGTTTCTTTGTGGAGAAGAGAGAACCGATGCAGGCTGCATTCTTTTTGCATCGATATTCATTTTGCAATATGCTGTCATGCTTCAGCTTCTCTAGTTCAGGATTTCTGTGCAATTTTAAACCAAATCCACATTAAGTTTTTAAAATATGAACCTGTCAAATTCAGCTGGATTGTTCAGTGTGACAACCAGTGTTTAATTTAAGCTTAATTTTGAGAAAACTATATGAGTATCTCAGTGATACTAAAATAACAATGATGCGTATAGATTTGGACCTGATCTGTAACCTCCTGTCCAGGTTTTCATCATCAATCTGCTCCGGGACAGTAAGTTTTATCACTTCCGGCCTGTGATGGACACCTACATCCAGAAGCATTTTGCTGGAGCACTGGCTTACAAGTGAGCTGGATATTTATGTTTAAATATGGTTTAAGCAAACATATCTTAGTAATAGATAAATACAAATGGTGTTGCATATTTTCTGAATATAGTGTAACTAGGTTTTCAATTTCAAATGTAGAGAGTTGATTCGATGTCTGAAGTGGTATATGGACCGGTCAGCAGAAGTTGTACGACAAGATCACATCCAGGAAGCCATGAGGGTAAGACCTCCAAGTATATAACCAAACAAACCACGTAAATCCACGTAAAATCAAATAAACAGTGATTCAGCTTAAACAGCAACTAGAATAAATAAAATGTAAGACATTTTAGGGCATTCCTCAAAGGACCTTTACAAATAACTAGCAAATTGTTTTGAGATTTCTTATTCACTCCTGTATGGTTTTGTTGAGATGTATTGTCATCACTGGTTTGATTGGTGATTCATTTTGGTACTGACAGTACCCTCATATTCAAATGCAAAGCACTGTAAAAGTACAGAGAATTTATACTTTAGTTAAAGTGTGGGTGCTGCATCAAATATTTCAAAAGCCGGAAACATATATTTGAGTGAAAGTAAGTTTCCACTTTAGTTGTACATAAGTATTTAGAAGTAAAAGACCTTTTTTCTTAGATTTTAAAACTGGCTGATGAAAGACAATGAAAGACTTCTGAAGTAATTTTGAAGCACAAAGTGTGAAAAGCAGCCCATTTAATCTTAAGTCTCAGTGTTTTTGAAAAAAAGAGTATTTTATCTTCAGCAATTGTTATAATATTTAAAATACAAGTACAAATGAAATTGTAAGGAGTAAAAAGTAAAGTTTTTAGTTTCATTAGCAGTCTAATTAAGTACAAATTCCCCAAATTAATATTTTATTAATTAAGTCTAATTACTTTTCACCCATGATATAAAAAAAGTTAGTTCACCCTAAAATTAAAATTCTGTCATGAATTACTCCACCTCATGTCGTTCCAAACCCGTAGGACTTTCGTTCATCTTTGGAACACAAATTAAGATTTTTTTAGTCACATAAACACTGACCAGCGAACATAAATAGAATCTCAAACAAACCTGTTTCGCGCACAAGAACAAACCTCTTGTGGAAGTTGCTGTGTAACACGAGAATGAACCTCACTGGTTCTTGCTGAAGCTCAACCGTTCTGTGTAACATGAGAATGAACCTCACTGGTTCTTGCTGAAGCTCAACCGTTCTGTGTAACATGAGAATGAACCTCACTGGTTCTTGCTGAAGCTCAACCGTTCTGCTAACATGAGAATGAACCTCAACCGTTCTGTGTAACATGAGAATGAACCTCACTGGTTCTTGCTGAAGCTCAAAGCGTGCTGCGTAACACGAGAATGAACCTCATTGGTTCTTGCTGAAGCTCAAAGCGTGCTGTAACACGACGAGAATGAACCTCATTGGTTCTTGCTGAAGCTCAAACGTGCTGCGTAACACGAGAATGAACCTCATTGGTTCTTGCTGAAGCTCAAACGCGTGCTGCGTAACTGAGAATGAGCTGGTTCTTGCTGAAGCTCAAGCGTGCTGCGAACACGAGAATGAACCTCACTGGTTCTTGCTGAAGCTCAAACGTGATGCGTAACACGAGAATGAATGAAGAACCACGAAAATGAACCTCACTGGTTCTTGCTGAAGCTCAAACGTGCTGCGTGTAACGAGAATGAACCTCATTGGTTCTTGCTGAAGCTCAAACGCGTTGGTTCTTGTGAACAAGCGTGCTGCGTAACTGCGAGAATGAACCTCACTGGTTCTTGCTGAAGCTCAAACGTGCTGCGTAACACGAGAATGAACCTCACTGGTTCTTGCTGAAGCTCAAGCTCAACACGAGAATGAACCTCATTGGTTCTTGCTGAACAACGAGAATGAACCTCATTGGTTCTTGCTGAAGCTCAACGTGATGCGCGAATGAACCTCACTGGTTCTTGAGAATGAACCTCATTGGTTCTTGCTGAAGCTCAAACGTGCGTGAATGAACCTCATGCGTTCTTGCTGAAGCTCAGAATGAACGAGAATGAACCTCACTGGTTCTTGCTGAAGCTCAAATGCTGCTGCGAAACACGAGAATGAACCTCACTGGTTCTTTGAAGCTCAAACGTGATGCGTAACACGCGAGAATGAACCTCATTGCTGCTGAAGCTCAAACGTGATGCGTAACACGAGAATGAACCTCATGCTGTTCTTGCTGAAGGATGCGTAACACGAGAATGAACCTCATTGGTTGCTGAAGCTTGCTGAAGCACGAGAATGAACCGTGGTTCTTGCTGAAGCTCAAATCTGCTGCGTAACACGAGAATGAACCTCATTGGTTCTTGCTGAAGCTCAACGCGTGCTGCGTAACACGAGAATGAAACTGGTTCTTGCTGAAGCTTCTTGCTGAGAATGAACCTCACTGGTTCTCAAACGAGAATCTCATTGGTTCTTGCTGAAGCTCAAACGTGATGCGTAACACGAGAATGAACCTCACTGGTTCTTGCTGAAGCTCAATTGGTGCGTAACACGAGAATGCTCACTGGTTCTTGCTGAAGCTCAAACGTGCTGCGTGCGAGAATGAACCTCATTGGTTCTTGCTGAAGCTCAAGCGTGATGCGCAACACGAGAATGAACTCTGGTTCTTGCTGAAGCTCTTGTGATGCGTAACACGAGAATGAACCTCACTGGTTCTTGCGTGCTGCGTAACACGAGAATGAACCTCACTGGTTCTTGCTGAAGCTCAAACGTGATCGTAAAACAGAATGAAACATATTGGTTCTTGCTGAAGCTCAAGCGTTATGCCACAGAATGAACCTGTGGTGCGTTCTTGAACACGAGAATGATACATGTTCAGAATGAACCTCATTGGTTCTTGGACTAAACCATTGGTTCTTGCTGAAGCTCAATCTGCTGCGAGAACACGAGAATGAATGGATTAGTTTTACAATCTCTTAATGAAGATTTTGAAAGTGGTAGTTGTCATACGGATTTGGACTAAAAAATTTGATTTCATCTCTTAAAAGATTTTCAGTTGTAGTTGTCAAAGATGACAGAAAAAGTTCATCAAAAGATCTTCAGAGTTTGGAACGATGAGGGTGAGTAATTAATGACATTTTTGGGTAAACTATCCCTTTATGTTTTTTATTTTCTTCATTTTTCTTCAAGGTAAAAGCAGAAGAATTGTCCCTATTTATTGTAATTGGAATGCTTTAAAGACATTTTATAGCATAAACATGGAGCTCAGACTCAGATATATTGAGGGTACACATGTTAACTGTAAATCTTTCTTCAGGCTCTAGAATATCTGTTTAAATTCATCGTCCAGTCACGGATCCTCTACTCCCGGGCCACCTGTGGGATGGAGGAGGACCAATTTAGGGCCAGCATCCAGGAGCTTTTCCAATCCATCCGTTTCGTCCTCAGTCTGGACAGCCGCAGCTCTGAGACGCTCATTTTCACCCAGGTCAGATATAAACAAAAGAACCATTTCACAGTCCATGAGATCTGGTGTAGAACTGTGTCAAAAAGAAAGTAGAACTGTGTCAAAAAGAAAAAGAAAAAAAAGAAATTACAGGAAGTGGAATGTAACAGGTGAATGTTTTGTGTTATTGTGCTCTTTTTCATATTCATTACTTTATTAATTGAATAATTCTGTTTAATTAAAGAATTAAGCAATAAAAATACAAGAACAAGGTGGTTCAATGTGTTTGAAAAGGAAAGGTTTAGTTGCAACAAGTTGCTGATATCCAAAGCCACATTTGTTGAACCAAGAAGCTGCTTCTTGAGGCCCAGGTTTGTTTAGTCTTCTCTCAGAATGATAGACATCTCTGCCCTAAAGAAGTTGTATGTCTAAGCTGTTTAGACAGCCCCATCTCATGGAAATCCTGTGAAATCATCTCTCATGTAGAGTGAGTTGTGATCAGACAAAACAAGGTTTTTCTTGAAGGCTGCAGGAGTATGTTTGAGAAGCTATCTGCTCACTTCGCTTTCTCATTGAAGTTGATGATCAGTTTTGAAGAATACAAGTCAAGAGGACTTACGATGAAGATCAAGAGAAACAAAATTGATGGCATCAAATGAGTTTTTGAGAAACTGTACTATCATTAGTCACTATTTTTACATTGTCTGAAGGGGTATTCTAAGGGGGTTTTGCCCATTGCTATGTCGTTATGAGGGTGTTTTAGATTGATGCTAAAAGCATTTCTAGGTGGATGCTAAGTTGTGTGCTCACTGGCCCAAGTGAAACTAGCCCTCCTCCAAGTTACTATGATATTAGGGGCTTTCACACCGGGTAGTTATAGGAACTTAGTTATAGGAAATAGCCACCAGGGTGTTTCTCTCGAGAACTAAATGTTCCCCTAGGGCCATTTTCCTGGTTGCATTCGTACTGCCGCAGGAACTCTGAAGTGATGTAACGGCACTAGCAGAAATACATAATGTTTTTTTTTTTAATGGCGGCGGTTGTGTTTTGCATGTGTCCGGCCAATCAGCGTAGACTTCCAGGTAGTTCCTATTGTGCTGGGTTAGACCCTACTCTGAAATAGGAGATAAAGTATTTCCCCCAAAAGGTGTTCCTAGAACTAAAATCCTTCCCAGTTCCTGTGGTACGAACATGCCAAAAACCAGGTACTTCCCGCCATTAGTTCTAGGAACTATGAAAAGGTTTGTCCGGTGCGAAAGCCCCTATTCTGATCCCTAGATATGTTTTATTGTTTACCAAGTAATAGTTCCCTGCAGTAAGGCTTGCAGTATTCCCTAGCTTTGCTCTGTCCCGTCCGCGCTCTGCAGATCTACGTGGATAGAACTCAAAGCTTCAGAACCTCAGATCAGCTCTTTGTCTGTATACAGTATTCTGTATATAACTGTGTATGTGACAAATAAAACTCTTGAATCTTGAAGGCTTATGACTTGAGGTATCACTGAGTTCCTTAGGACAAACGATGTTGGACAGTTCTTCTGTCACCACCATATTTTATCACAAGGCATCAGTTAATTCTGGATCCACCAAGAACAGAATAAAAATGTGGCTGTACTTCGATTACACATTACAATCCCATCCAACCAACAATTCTTGCACAAATGCTTTGATGAAGATTTAGTCTTTTGTTGTTTTTGTTGACTTAATTTTTTTTTCCTGAATTGTACCTTTGTGGACTTTTCCCATCCCTGCCCTGTATCCTGACCAAATCCTGCCCAACCTCACTGTACCCCCTAGGGTCCCCAGCCAACTGCAGGACAAGCTACTGCCAACCAGGGCAACTGCTTGCAGCCACTGAGCTGTAATGCCCCACGGCCCTCTCCGCTGTCTGTAAGTAGATGCAGCTTGTTGAATTGCCCCCACTGTAATGGAACGGAGACTCCCTCACAACCCAACCTAATGCCTAAAACATCTACTGTCACGTGCAATCATTCAGTACCTTTTCAGAACACCAGAACCCAACACGAACCAACAACCCAAACACACTGACAACAACACCAACAATTGCTTCCCAATGCTTCCAATGCATCTTCCGCTGGGTTTGTTGGTGTGTTTCTTGGTTTTGATTGCTGTGTTTGACACCAAGTCTTCTTCTGCACAAAGTTTTGTCTTTTCAAACACCCCCATTATCCACCTTTCCTCTTCAGTGGCATTGAACCTGGGACCAGAGATCACCTTGCCTGCAATGGACCGTACCATGGGGATGTTGAGCAAAGTGGGGAAGGGCACTCAGAAGCAAGAGATGGGATGTTTATGTAATGGTAGCTGTGAATAAAGGAATAGCTACAGCTTCAATTATGAACCACAATGCCAATCTAGTTGAGAAGTTTTTGGCTGTACCCGTGACTATATAGAGTCTCCTGGAGACACACTGTCTTACAAAGTTTAGTTCCAACCTACTTCAACCCACCTGCCTGTAATTTTCAAGTGACCTTGAAAACCCACACAGGTTAGAGTTGGAGCTAAACTCTGCAGGACAGTGGGTCTCCAGCAGGTTTGGAGGCTTCTGATATAGCACCATAGATGGTTTGGCATCTTCCTCTCGAAAATTTGACTTTACTGCATCTCTAATCTACCAAGTAACCATGAGGTCTTGACAAACCCTCACTGCTACTTAATCTCTTGCTGTGTAGGTGATGTCCATCCCTTCTTTGGCCGTCCCTTCACATCTTGTGCTATCTGAAAGGGAACACAGAGCAAAATGCAAATGTCAACCTTTCTTTCTCTTGTCCCTTCCCATCTCTTTAGGCTGCCCTGCTCAACTCTTTCCCTGCCATTTTTGATGAACTCCTTCAGATGTTCACAGTTCAGGAAGTGGCAGAGTTTGTGAGGGGAACTCTGGGTAGCATGCCTAGTACAGTCCACATTGGTCAGTCCATGGATGTGGTGAAGCTTCAGTCCATTGCTCGAACGGTGGATAGCAGGCTTTTCTCCTTCCCAGGTATTTCTTTTTACCTACATTTTACCTTTATGGGTGCAACGGGGCAGTACACTTAAAGGGAGCATTTTGCAAGTTATTTACCCCTAAAAGGTTAATAGTAGTACTACACTAAGGGACTAATATGCACCTTTTAGGGTTAACATTTTTGCAAGTTTTATGACAGTGTTAATGTATGAAATCTAAATGAGGTGTATTGCTTTATTAACCTTCCTCCGTCTCTTTACACAGAATCAAGGAGAATTCTCCTTCCTGTTGTTCTCCATCACATTCATCTGCATCTTCGGCAACAGAAGGAGCTTCTGATCTGCTCAGGAATCCTGAGCAGCATTTTCTCCATTATTAAGAGCAGCTCATTGGTACACACACTTCAGTCATCAAAACTTTGAACATCCCTTTGGTGACTTTGGTCAAGTAGACAATGTTTCTCTTTTCCTGTTTGCAGGAGAGCTCTGTGCAGGAGGAGGTAGAGATGATGGTGGAGAGTTTGTTGGATGTGTTATTGCAGACGCTGTTGGCCATCATGAGTAAATCTCAGTCTCAGGAGGCGGTAAGAGGGCAGCGCTGTCCACAGTGCACGGCTGAGATCACTGTTAGTAACTAACAAATCTGATATTCTACTTCTTTCCTTCCCTCCATCCCCCATCTATATCCTCCTCCACCTGCTTGGCAGCATCCTTACTGAGATCTTTACTTCATCTTATGTTTCTTTCCCAGTATCTTTCTGGAACTCTCTTTTTCTGCCTGTTGTGAAAATTCACCCAAATTAATGTTTTAAATTAACAGACCTTTATTAGGGCTGTCAACGTTAACGTGTGATTAATTCAAAATCCTTAATAATTTAATGCAAATAACGCAAATTAATGTAGCACTTGAAAATGCATCATTAACATAATTTACGTCACGCATTTAGATAATCTTGGGAGTCGGGAGTTTATCAAACCAAGCTTATTACATCAGAGATGGCAGAGAGAAGCCAGTTTCAAGTGAATTATTCATTCCAGTATGTGTTTCACTTTAAAACAAGCTCTGTCATATTCTGAGATTATTTCAGAAAGAGTGTGAAATACAGACTGAATGGAACGGCAAAACATCCCACTTCTGGCCAGATTATACGCAAACTGTATTTCTCATCTGAATAAAGCAAACCAGTGTCTCGCTAGTAAAGTTTTGATGCAAATTATAATCAAGCTAAAGACGATTGCCGTGATGTACAGGAGTGATACAGTAGCCTAAGCACACGTGAGTCCGTTATTATTGATGCGCAAACAAACCGTGTATGTGCGCTCTCGCACTCTCTATTATCTGTTGTGTGTATGTTGTTGTGTTTAGTAATTCTGAATGGATCTGTACTGTAGTAGGCATATGGAGTCAGGTCAAGGCAGTTGGTTAAAAAGATAATTCACCCAAAAATGAAAATGATCCCATAATTTACTCACCCTCAAGCCATCCTTCGGATGAGACGTTAAACCAAAGTCCTGACTTTCTGTGGTCATTAAAAATCCCAGAATGTCCTTTGGAAAAATATTAGGGGTGTAACCCCGGCATCCTGGCCAAATTTGCTCATTGGCCTCTGTCCATCATGGCCTCCTAATCAGCCCTCTATCCTGATTGGCTTCATTACTCTGTCTCCTCTCCACCAATCAGCTGGTGTGTGGTGGGCGTTCTGGCGCAATATGGCTGCCGTGGCATCATCCAGGTGGAACGTCGTCATACATTATGCAAATTCCGCTTTTTTCGTAAGTTGAATACGGCAAGCGGTCTGGTGGAAGCTAGATATTTTACTTTATACAGTGTTAAATATGGATATTTTTCATACACAAACCCATCGATTCACTTCAGAAGGCTTTTATTAACCCCCCTTTTTTATTTTCGTGTGTGCTTTGGTGTGCATACATTTATGAATTATATGGACTTGTATGGGTTATTTGGTGTCCTTTTGGAGCCTCCCAAGACACCAACATTTTGTTTTGTGAGAATCATCCTTCAATCTAATAGCCTTGCTAGATATAGCAAATGATGACAAAATAAATGCATTAAACAAGATAAATGATGTATTTAATTTTACGATAAGTATGCGATTAATCACGATTCAACATTTTTATCTATTTGAACATTTTACATTTAACTTAAATATAAAATCAGTCACTCATTATATGCTCTCTCTCTTTCCCCCCCTCTTTCACATTCATGGCTATGCGTTTATTATGTCTCCCACTCACTCACTGACTCACACATCTTCATGCAGTTGAATTTCATGAAAACTGCACAAAAATGTCCAGGTCATATTTGTATAACAAAAGAAAAAAACAAAAAATGCGAGACAATGAAGCACATGTTTTACATTTTGTGGGGCAGGACACTTTCATTCTGTAAAATACACATGCAAAATAACTTTCTTTTGATTTTGGTATGAAGTATGACCCTGACGTTTATTGACAGGTTTTGTGAGACTCATCCATGCATGTTTGTCTTACGTCTCTTGTGTTTAGTCAGTTGTAACACCTGCTGGGAAAACTAAGATCAACAGTAAACTACTAGAACACAAACATACTCTGATGAATGGGTTTGCATCCTTTGATTTACACTTGCTTGCTTTTAATGTTTAATTGCTAATGTATTCATCATGTGTCCGAATCCACTTTTGCTAGTTTAACGATGGAAAAAGTGGTCAGCGCATGGTCCAAAAGGGTTGTACCTTGTCTCTTAATGAGTCATGGGTGTGTTTTTGGTGTAACGTACAATAAACCAATCAGATTCTCATCTCCCTTTCCCTTTAAAAGCCAGTTGCGTTTGCACCATGGCGGATTTGCAATTTAAATGTTGATATTTGCGAGCGGAAAGACTGAATGCTTCTCCAGATAGGAATCCTTTTATTTTTAATATTTAAAAATGTTTGTGTGCTGCTGCGCGTCCCTGCGTGTGTAATAAGCAGAGTGTACGCGCGTTGTGCACTCGCCTATAGGTGCATATCACTAACTCACCCTTTAAATAACACATAAAATACTGTGTTGTTGGTCAATGGCGCAGTCGTTTTCAGTTCCTCAAAATAGCAACACACCAACAATGCAAACCTCGTTTTCAGACCAGCACGGCCATGGGCGAACAGATGGACGCAAGTGCATTTACTATTTAAACAACGTGGCGCTGGACATGAAAATGATTACTGCTGAAACTAGCAAAAACCACTTGTGTTGTCTGATTGATCATTATTTGATGCACTTCTGCCATGATCACAAAAATAAAATCTATATTGTGTGGCCGATACTATTGCAGTGTCAACTGCATCAGGTAGGTTTGTGTTAATATATTTGAGACTGTCACATTCTACAAAGAGTGTCATTTACATTCATGGTTGCATGGCTGCCCAGGGCAGAATGGCAGTGACCTAATATAAATACGTATATTCTGCCCGCTGTCATTTGATTGTGGGTGGTTAGTGAATCAGACGAAGACATTTGTGCGAAAATACCACGCACTAGTCTCACATTGCCAGACTTTTGACTAACAATAAGTCTAGTCCACATTGGAGCTTATTCTGGCCAAGAACTGCCCACTTGGACAGGCGCTTTCTTGGTGCAAGAGAGCGCCTGACCAACAAGTAATTTATATCAGCTGATTAAAAATGTTGTGTGAAGCCAGCCAGTCAAACTGTTGATTTCAGCAAGTTGATTTCCAATTTTTTGTTTGTAAAATACTTCAGAAATTCAGTGAAGTGGCTGTAGGCGGTCTGTGGCGTGCAGTCTGAGGCTGAGACTTAGTGCTGCAACTGTTTAGTGAATTCATCCCACAGTATCTTCATGTCTCTCATTCATTCTGCTCCCCCGCTCCCTTTGGATGCGTTTGATTGTCTGTTTGATTGCCATATTAACAGATTGATTGGCTCACAAGGACTTGCCTGCTTTCTGATTGGCAGGGGGAGTATGTGTCTTGCTTGTTGTCCCTCCTGCGTCAAATGTTGGACATTCACTTTCAACACCTGATGGATAACTTCCAGAGCAAAGAGGAGCTAAAGGTGAATTTCATCTGAATCCTGTATAATGTCACTTATAGTTTAAGTTTTTAAATGTTACACTCTAAAAATGCTGGGTTGTTTCAACCCATGTTTTTTTTCAAATATGGTTTAAAAAATTGTATTTATTTATTTTATTTTTTATTTTTTTACCCAACAGTTGGGTCTGTCCATATTTGACCCAAATATTTTTAAGAGTGAAATGTAAAAGTACTTTCCTCTAACCCAGTTTATACAATCCCATCTCTTGCAGGAGTTCTTGCTGAAGATTTTCTGTGTGTTCAGAAACCTGATGAAGCTCAGTATATTCCAGCGTGACTGGAGCGTCATGCGACTGCTGACCAGCAAGTAAGAATCCACTCTTTTTTTCTCTTCATTTCTGCTAACTTTCAGAACTGATTTACATATAGTTAAATATATTGTTTTATATACCATATATATGGTATCATAGAATTTATTTCTCTGGAAAATCATAATTTGGGTACTTGCACAGTGGCTTTCAGACACTTAAGTCACAGTTATAATATGTCATTGCATTAGATACAGTGCAACTAGGGCTTGACATTAACACCCGCCAACCCACCAAATGGGGGTGGATTTCAGCAGTGGCGTGTAACACAGTCACTTCTACTAGCCACCTTGGCTGGTTGAAAATATATATATAATTTTTTGTCAAAAATATTGATTGATCAATATTGATTGATATTGATCTAATACTCAGCAGAATAGATTCACGATACCAGCTGCACTTTCTCGTTCTTTCATCTCTCTGAAAGTCACACACAAACCCGCCTCCCCTCACTCACTCGTTTAATTTGCTCCGGATGAATATTGTTGGTGTTACAAGGCTTGAATTTCGGCGTGGCATTGCGTGTATTGCGCACAATTTGACTCATTCCTGCAGATTGTGTGCTCACAGTAACTCTTTCCCTGCCATTGACAGTAATTTCTAGCTTTCCGTGTTTTCACTATTATACGGTGTTATACTGTGCTATTACACATCTTCTGACAGAGAATCCCCGGATCAAAACACAAGGGAAGAAGAAGCAGAAACAAACAATATCATATGTAAGCAGATGCACATGTAAAATTAAGCGATCACTAACATTTAACAGCTTATAAATCAAAACTGCCTGACATTACCGAATGAAATGTCAACCCGGGACGAGCTATAGGACTGTGAATCGACTGTGTTGATGGACTCGATCTGCTCCATCCATGTTTGATCATCGTTCTGAATCTGATCTGGACGTACTCTTTGACAAAAATGTGATTTTCTCAGCTTTTGCTCAAAATGTTGCTTTTTTTTTTTTTATTAAACGTACCCATATCCAAGTGTTGATAAAAAAAGAATGCATGATACTAGAATAAAATGGGGGTTTGCTTAAAAGCAGAGATTTCTTTTGATATATTGCATATTCATACAACACAATATTGGCGCCCATGAAACTTTGTGAAAAAAATGCTGATGGGGAAAGAGCTAATATACCTGCTGTCAAATTATGAGATGATATTAAAAATATCTATATGGTTGTTTCCCCCCATGATATCAATGTCAAAACTGTGGCCAGTGAAAATGCTGAGTGGCTAGTAACTTTGGAAAACCACTAGCCACAGTGGCTGGTAAGCAAAAATGTCAGTGTAATGTCAAGCCCTGAGTACAACCAGTTGAACCATGTGGCATTTATTATAGAGCATAAGTGCACTTTTCAAGTTTTTATAACAGATATGTTTACACTACTATTCAACAGTTTGTGTCAGTAAAAATGTTTTTCTGATTATCCCTTTCTCTTTCCTGCAGTATCATTGTGAGCACAACTCAGTATCTGTCACCTGCTCTCCACAAAAGCTTTACGGATGCTGACTTTGATTTTAAGGTGTGTGATTGTGATGAACATCAACCACACACATTGCATCACAGATTCACTGGCACTGAAATACATACATACTAAACATAAATATGATTTTCAAAAACGCACATCTCTTTTTCTGAAGACCACATTCACATGTGCACAAACGTGCTTAATACGGGCCTTTATGGTGTCCTGCTGTTGGACACTCTTGGCTCTCTCTAATCCACTCTAATGAAGCTCTTCTCCCTGATCAAGACAGATGGTGCCACTAACCAGGGAGACTGGAAAAGTTCAAATGTCCTGAATTATTAATGAAGGTTATCTTTCAGAGAAAAACATGGCCCTGTCTGTCAGTGTGGGCTTTCACTGGATATCCCCTGGAAATAAAGCACACATAGACCATTGTGGAGAAGCTTAAATCTGGAATCCAAACTGAACTGGTTAAGGTAGTTAATAGTTGCAGGTAGATCCGTTTGACCAGTAAAGCCATGCTAAAATTAGCATCAAAGTGCCCAAAACATACCATATACTGGTTAATATGTTTAAAATATATGCAATTAATTGATCAACAATTCTACAGAATATTGAGATATGAATTGATAGCATTAAAGGTAGGGTAGGCAAGTTAGCAAGCTTGAGTCCAGAGCAGAGTCTGCAAAGCGTCACGAGATGAGAAATGGTGTTCAAATATCTCATGTCTCAAAGCACAAAACATTAATACACTAATAATGAATGGAAACAATTCTTACTTGTACCACTGACTGCTGCAGATTCATTTTGGCGTTGATAGTGTTGACATAGAAACGCATAAATCCAAGTCTGAGGACGTGAACAGCTCTGGGTAGAAGTCATGGGTTGCCATCTGGTAATTACGGTTATGACGTGAACGCAGCATAATCGTTTCAGGAACTGTAAAAGGCTTCTGCTGTTTGTTTGTGGCGCTCGGTGACTGACGTCTGTCTAACTCTGCATAGCCTCATGAAACGCATTGATGTCTGTGCGAGAAGGAAGGCGGAGGTATAGAAATGCATATGTTGACTGGGAGCAGAGGTGGGTAGTAACAAATGACATTTACTTCGTTACATTTACTTGAGTACATTTTTTGGGTAACTTGTGCTTTTAGAGTATATTTAAAGATGGGTACTTTTACTCTATCTCAAGTACATTTCTTGTGAAAAAACTCTACTTTTACTTCGTTACATTCGATGGCATTCCTCCGCTACTGTCAAATGGTAATAATTATTTTTTTTTAAATTATATATTTTTAAATAAGTTAATATGAGGCTGCTTCGCAAGAGGTGGCTACGCACCACACGCTTATAGTTAGCGCGCGTTTAGGCGGAAGATGATGGCCGAAGCAGAGGAAGATGTGTGTGATCTACGGGAGGCAGATCACCCGTGGCCTTAAGTTCAGTCTATGTTTTCACTCCAAGATGTCAAAAAGAATAGTTTCATAATGCGATGCATGATGTGTGCACCAGAATGAACTGACAATACCAGCTCCAACCTGTAAAAACATGTAGCGGTAAGTGTCACAATGATGCCTATATTTGAACACTATTAATGGTAATTTGGTAACTATGGGCACTTTTCCTTTATTGTAATACTACTTCACACTGTCTGAGTGTTTTCCTCATATGCGCTCTTGTGCAAGCAATGACAAATCGTTTGAATCCTCCAAACAACACACAAATTGAATAGCCTATCGTGACGTCTGAAGTGTAGAAAATACAAACAAATAAAAACGGGATTGTATTTTATTCCTACCTAAAGACTGCATATACTTAACAAAATATGTTTTAAAAAGAGCTCTGGTTAGCCCAGCACACCATTAATTTACACTGTTTAACCATTAAACACACACACACACACACATATATATATATTTGGAGAGGTCAACCTTTCAAGGAGAGGTGTATGAAAGCTCTCCAAGTAGTCTGAAATTCAGGGTTTTCACTTCTTATCAATCAGATTTAACTAGTAACTAACTACTTGAGTATTTTTTTCATGGAATACTTTCTTACTCTTACTCAAGTAACTATTACGATTGTTACTTTTACTTGAGTAAATATTTCCGTAAGTACTTGTACTTTTACTTGAGTACAGATTTTGGCTACTCTACCCACCTCTGACTGGGAGGGAGGTAGGACCAAAAAATGTTTGAAATATATTTGGTCCGAATGCAATGATTGGACATTTGTTGGTCCTGAGACTCCCACAGAAAATATACGTTATAATAATATTTAGACCATTTCTATTATTGATTGTTATCAGGATGTGAAGAGAGTTTCAACCAGTATAACAAAAAGTGTTCATAATAAAAATTGCCTACCCTGCTTTTAAGGTGATGCTACTTTTAAGCAACGGCAAATGTGACAAGGAAAATAAATGGGAGGGGTGGCTTCCTTTCTGTGAGGGGAGGAGCTTGAGCTAAGACACACCCACCAAAGAATCAATTAGTTGTGTATATCCGTATTAATGCTATTATATTAATGCTCCTTCAAAGCTTTGTCAAGATCTCCATTAAAGAAATTTGGCGGCACAGAAAGTAATAATCGATAATGTGTTTCTTTTTCCATCAGGTGTGGAATTCATATTTCAGTCTGGCGGTGTTGTTTATCAACCAGCCCAGTCTACAGCTGGAGACTCTGACACCAGCCAAGCGGAAGAAGGTCTTTGACAAGTAAGACTTGATCCTGCTTATTCACACAACAAAATGACCTGCAGATCTAAAGACCCTACAAAGAAATCAGTGTTGTTGGTTCTAAATGTATACAGATTGTAATGTTTTCCCTCAACAGGCTTTCATTGTCATTTTGTAACAGACCAAAGGATAAAAATCGGTGGTATTTGACCTCATTTCACAAATGCTGTCAGTTGAGCTTAAGTTGTATTTAACCCAGAATACTCATGTAAATATGAACATAATAATAATTTGAGTGTTGTAGTGAGGGCTAATCCATGTTAAATCCATCCAGAGTACATGCTACATCTCTTTGTATTCCTTCTTTTTCTGGCTAGTTCTCCCTCATTCTCTTGTTGGCCATGAGATCTTCACATCATGATTAATAAATACCGGTTCCTTCAGCTATTGGTCAAATACTTAAACATGAAAAAGCCTTAGACACAGAATTGCACAGAAGTCCTGCCGCATGCGTCTGTAATCTTCAGCCCAGCGTGTGGCTCTCCTGTTTTTCTAAGTCTAGTATGTTTAATGCATGCTGTTTGTTTCAGTCGTCTTACATTCCTGCACAGGTTTAGAGAAGTTTGTTTTTGTTGTTTTTGTAGGTATGGTGATATGAGGGTCATGATGGCTTATGAGCTATTTAGCATGTGGCAGAATTTGGGTGAGTGACTTGATTCTCTCTCTGTCTTTCCACTGTTTAATTCTCTTTTCCTGCATTTTTCTGCACACGCACACAAACATTCACTTCCTTCCGAAAAGCAGTACTGAACTCTAGAGGTGGAAGAAGGTACTGCACTGCAGAAATTCACTCATAACCACCATAGGGTGTTGCATCAACTTTTATGTCCAACTTATTATTAGTAGTATTAAAATTAACAGATTTCAGCCTTGTCTGTTATATGAAGCTCAAGGTAAAACTATCTTTTTAAATATATTTTACTCTTGTCCCAGACCTAGACTTTCAAGTTCAAACTATAAAGATCCATAATGGATGGATGGATGGATGGATGGATGGATGGATGGATGGATGGATGGATGATAGATAGATAGATAGATAGATAGATAGATAGATAGATAGATAGATAGATAGATAGATAGATAGATAGATAGATAGATAGATAGATAGATAGATAGATAGATAGATAGATAGATAGATAGATAGATAGATAGATAGATAGATAGATAGAGATAGATACATCTAACAATATATAACAATAGAATGATAGATAGAACAATAGATAAATTAATAATTTCAGCATTTATTCTGTTAAATTTATTTATATCAGTTTTAAAGAAACACCCCATTATTATGAATAATCATGGTTGTGGGTTTGCTTGGTTTGGCTGCAGGTGAGAATAAGATCCACTTCATACCAGGAATGATCGGCCCGTTTTTGGGTGTGACGCTTTCGTACCTCAAAATGAAGTCCGAAATATAATGATCCCCATCTTCCACGATATGATGGACTGGGAACAGAGAAAGAACGGCAACTTCAAACAGGTCCATTATACCTGCATCTGCTTTTCTGTCTTTTCTTGGCTATTTTTCTGTTTCTCTTACTCTGAGTTATCTTCCAGTGAAACAAACAAATACAATATGGTAAATGGAACAATAAATGATAATAAATAATTGAATAAAAGGTTTATTATCATATTTAATTTATTTCACGATGTCTGTTACGATAGACAAACAATAAATGAATAAATTTTTACTAATGCAAAATCATTGTACATTCAGGCTATTCTTGAGAAATAATATAATTGTAAAATAAAAAAAGATTATTATTATAAAGAAATATTAATTTATACTGTATGTATATATATATATATATATATATATATATATATATATATATATATATATATATATATATATACACCGATCAGGCATAACATTATGACCACTGACAGGTGAAGTGAATAATACTGATTATCTCTTCATCACAGCACCTGTTAGTGGGTGGGATATATTAGGCAGCAAGTAAACATTTTGTCCTCAAAGTTGATGTGTTAGAAGCAGGAAAAATGGGTCAGCGTAAGGATTTGAGTGAGTTTGACAAGGGCCAAATTGTGATGGCTAGACGACTGAGTCAGAGCATCTCCAAAACTGCAGCTCTTGTGGGGTGTTCCCGGTCTGCAGTGGTCAGTATCTATCAAAAGTGCTCCAAGGAAGGAACAGTGGTGAACCGGCGACAGGGTCATGGGCGGCCAAGGCTCATTGATTCATGTGGGTAGTGAAGGCTGGCCCGTGTGGTCCAATCAAACAGACGAGCTACTGTAGCTCAAATTACTCAAGAAGTTAATGCGTCTGATAGAAAGGTGTCAGAATACACAGTGCATCGCAGTTTGTTGTGTATGGGGCTGCATAGCCACAGACCAGTCAGGGTGCCCATGCTGACCCCTGTCCACCGCCGAAAGCGCCAACAGTGGGCAGTGAGCATCAGAACTCGACCACGGAGCAATGGAAGAAGGTGGCCTGGTCTGATGAATCACGTTTTCTTTTACATCATGTGGATGGCCGGGAGCGTGTGCATCACTTACCTGGGGAACACATGGCACCAGGATGCACTATGGAAAGAAGACAAGTCGGCGGAGGCAGTGTGATGCTTTGCGCAATGTTCTGCTGGGAAACCTTGGGTCCTGCCATCCATGTGGATGTTACTTTGACACGTACCACCTACCTAAGCATTGTTGCAGACCATGTACACCCTTTCATGGAAACGGTATTCCCTGGTGGCTGTGGCTCTGTCAGCAGGATAATGCGCCTGCCACAAAGCAAAAATGGTTGAGGAATGGTTTGAGGAGCACAACAACGAATTTGAGGTGTTGACTTGACCTCCAAATTCCCCAGATCTCAATCCAATCGAGCATCTGTGGGCCTCGCCTCGCAACTTACAGGACTTAAAGGATCTGCTGCCACAGCACACCTTCAGGGGTCTAGTGGAGTCTGATCGGTGTGTTAATATATATATATATATATATATATATATAAAAAAAAAAACATTATTATGAAGAAGGATAATTTTATCATTATCAATATGTGATATGTCACCCATAGATTGACCTAGCAGCTATCTACACTAATATTATTTGGCAATTTGGGTGACAGCAAATATAAATATAATATTTGGGGAAAAAACATAACTAACAATAATAATAAATTATTATTATTATTATTATTATTATTATTATTATTATAGATAATAGATATTTGGTGCTACATAAATTGTAAAGTGTGTATGTATGTATGTATAATTATAGTATACCAAGTAAAAAAAAAAATCTCCATTCGTCTGTCATCTGTTCATTATCGGCGCATAATTAAGTTCATGTTTGCTGTGCAGGTGGAGGCAGAACTGATTGACAAACTGGACAGTCTGGTGTCTGAAGGAAAAGGAGATGAAAATTACAGAGAACTCTTCAGTTTGCTGTAAGTGTGCACACACAATCACACACACACACACACACACACACACACACACACACACACACACACACACACACACACACACACACACACACACACTCCCTCTACCTTCTCCACTGACACACACAGCTACACATCAGGCCCTTTGAGTGCTCTTGTCATAACCTGAGTGTCTCTGATTTGCCTTGTGCTGCGGGATTATTAGAACTCAACTGTTTGGGCCGTACCCCAGGTAAGAGGAAACTAACCCTGTTCAACCAATCAGATGCCACTAAAAAGGGATATTCCATTACAAGCCATTCTTTTACCTTCTGCCCATGAAGTGCCTTTAAAAATGATGTATATGTGTGACGTTTAATGTGTAGTCTGCTGGAGAAGATCGAGCAGGAGACCTGGAGGGAGACGGGCATCTCTTTCGTCACATCAGTCACGCGCCTCATGGAAAGACTGCTGGACTACAGGTAAAAGTTTAAGTTTTTCATCTTATAAATATATTTTTTAAATTTACTTCAGCTGGATTTCAGTTACCAAAAATAATATTAGTTTTGGCTTTAATTAATGATAACACTGATAAGTGTATACTATAATTTGTGGCATTAGAGGGACAAATTTGTGGCATTTTCACTTCCTGTCCACATTGCAGATTTTTCTGACCAGTAGCTGCTTTCTTAAACAGGAAGTGGCATGTAAAGTATTCAGCCACAGCTCATTGTTGTACAGTATTTAACAGTTAATAAATCTGGGAACAAATAAAGTAGAAGTTCCCTTTCAGTCGGTCACGTTCGACTTGCCCGCCCCCTTGCCTTTTTCCCGGATGTGCATTGGAAAGCTTTAGCAATGTGGAACCACTTGGCACCAGAAAATGGAACGCCAAAGGGGCCATAGCCTGTATAAAGTTTTCCTCTCTCTCACTACCCTCATCAGGTGCATGAGGGTAGTTCTGAGCTGAGGTTGAGCTGCGCACAGTGACTGTTTTATATTTAAAGTCACAGCGCTGGCCCTCGGCCAGGGGATGTCCAGAAACACCATCAGCGACCCCTCAGTCTGCTCGTCGCCATGGGCATCGGTCAGTGGGGACGGGTCACCCGGATTTGGTTAAGAGCTGCTCTTCCCTGGAGGAGGGCCGGGTGGAGAATCATTGGTAAATTCTGTTCCGCCACTGGTGTCAAATGTCACCCCCAGGTGCCTCTCCTATCGCCAGCAGGGGGTGCCGGCTGTGTTTGGGACGCACACAAGTGGCCTCCCCACACTCGCGCGCCCCCTCAGCGGAAGCAGGTAAGTGTTGCACAGCACACTCAGACCCCACCGTGGGCCGCTACCATGGCGTCCGTGTCGGGTCCCTGCATGCCACTGCGCTGCCCCGCTGCGGGCATGTCTGTGGTGCCGTTGGTCTCACTTGCACGGTTCCTGGGAGCCTGGCTAGTGCTTCCCAGCCCGTCTCGCTGGCTCATCCGTACCATCAGACTCGGCTATGTGATTCAGTTCGCCTGGCGTCCCCCCCAAGTTCAGGGGCACCCACTTCACCTCCATGTCGAAGGAGAATGCCCCTGTGCTTCAGGCGGAGATCGCAGTCCTACTGGCGAAGGACGCGATAGAGCCGGTCCCTCCAGCCGATTTGAAGACTGGCTTCTTCAGCCCGTACTTCATTGTGCCCAAGAAAAGCGGCGGGTTCCGGCCGATCTTGGATCTGCGACTTCTGAACCGGTCACTTCACAGGCTGCCGTTCAGAATGTTAATGCAGAAACGCATCTTCAGGTGCGTCCGTCCCCAAGATTGGTTTGCAGCGATCGACCTGAAGGATGCGTACTTTCATGTCTCGAATTCTCCCTCGAACGCAGACCGTTCCTACGCTTTGCATTCGACGGATGAGCATATCAGTACAAGATCCTACCCTTTGGGCTGGTCCTGTTGCCCCGTGTCTTCACAAAAGTCGCGGAGGTGGCCATTGCTCCCATGAAGGAGCATGGTGTTCGTATTCTCAACTGCCTCGACGACTGGCTGATCCTTGCCTAGTCATGAGAGCAGTTGTGCGAACACAGGGACATGGTGCTCCGTTACCTTCGCCAGTTGGGGCTTCAGGTCAACTGGGAGAAGAGCAAACTCTGCCCCATGCAGAGGATCTCTTTTCTCGGGATGGAGATAGACTTGGTCGCCCAGACAACGCGCCTCACCAAGGAGCGCGTTCAGTCAGTGTTGAACTGCGTGAATTCGTTCAAATGCAGGATAGCGGTACAACTGAAAAATTTTCAGAGGCTCCTGGGGCATATGGCATCTGCAGCCGCAGTAACGCCACTGGGATTGCTTCATATGAGACCGCTCAGAGCAAGCATGTTCTGGTCCGTACGGACAGCACTGCAGCCGTTGCGTACATCAACAAACAGGGTGGTCTACGCTCCCGTCGCATGTCACAACTTGCCCGCCATCTCCTCCTATGGAGTCAGAAGCATCTGAGGTCGCTTTGTGCCATTCATATTCCGGGCCTGCTCAATCGTGCGGCCGACGAGCTCTCACGTCAGTCAGTGCTCCTGGGAGAGTGGAGACTCCATCCCCAGGTGGTCCAGCTGATCTGGAGTCGCTTTGGGGCCACGCAGGTAGACCTGTTTGCCGCCCCAGACTCCACCCACTGCCAGTTGTTCTATTCCCTGACCGAGGGGACCCTCAGCTCGGATGCGCTGGCACACAGCTGGCCCCGGGGCCTACGCAAATATGTGTTCCCCCAGTGAGCCTTCTTGCACAAACACTGTGCAAGGTCAGGGAGGACGAGGAGCAAGTCCTGTTGGTCGCTCCGTACTGGCCCAACAGGACTTGGTTCCCGGAACTAGTGCTCCTCGCGACAGCACCTCCTTGGACCTCCTGACTCAGAGATGGGGCACCCTCCCACCCTTCCGGGACCAGGTGGTGAACCTGCAAGTGCTGCCCTCGGAGGAGGCAGACCCAGCCCTAGCTTTTCTCTGTCCCGTCCACGCCTTACAGACTTACGTGGACAGAACGCAAAGCTTCAGGTCCTCAGAGCAGCTCTTCGTCTGTTACGGAGGACAGCAGAAGGGAAAGGCTGTCTCCAAGCAGAGGATGGCCCACTGGATAGTGGATTTCATCGTCTTGGTGTATGAAACCCAAGACGTGCCCTGCCCGCTCGGGTTAAGAGCCCACTCCACCAGGGGTGTAGCTTCTTCCTGGGCGCTGGCTCGTGGCACCTCGCTGGCAGATATTTGTAGAGCTGCAGGCTGGGCGACACCCAACACGTTCGCTAGGTTCTATAGCCTACGTGTAGAGCCGGAATCTTCCATAGTCAGTAACACCGAAGTGCCTGTTCTAAGTGTCGGCTTGCTGCGCCACTTCCTTCCCCTGGAACGGATACGTGCGCTTATATGCTCCAGTCGAGTTCCCCAGCGTGGCTGGCGTCTCTCTGCCGTCTCAGTGTGGTGTTGACCCCCGCCTAAAATTGGCTGGAGCCACCCCTGGGACTTCCGTATGTTGCACTGCCCACGGCCAGTCCATACGTGCATTCTCCACATGGTAACTCCCTCCGGGCATGATGTGGCTTCGCAGCGCCCCCCCGGGGCACGCTTTCCCAGCGTTATCCAATAGTCTGCTGAGTGGGTCTTGCGGAACAGCAGCTCTGACTCTCCCTGCGTGAATTTCCCCGCCCGGAACAGCCGGGGTCTGAGGGGCTCTCTCAGGGCGCTGGAAGTGGTAGCAACTGTGGCGTGTTCCAAAGGGATCCCAATTCATCGGTGACGTCGAACGAGGGTTACCATACGTAACCGAGACGTTTTTCCAGAAATTATGTCGAAACCAGCCAATCAGATTCAATGGTCATTGAAGCCATTGGCGTGTCAGCGTATATCTAATAAGACTTCCTGTATCTTGTGTCGGCAGAGATTGCATGAAAGGTGATGAGACAGAAAACAAGAAGATTGGTTGCACTGTCAACCTGCTGGTGAGACTTACCCTATTTGATCCTATGTCAACCTAATATATGTCATTTTGCAGTCACGCAAAAGTAACCTGATGATCATATGATATCCTTTTGTAGAATTTCTACAAGTCAGAGATTAATAAGGAGGAAATGTACATCCGATACATTCACAAGCTGTGCGACATGCACCTACAGGCCGAAAACTACACAGGTGAGACGATATTCAGAGTTTCTTCATATTTAAAAACTGCACAGGCCACATCATACAGAACCCATTTTTGCATCTAAAACATGAGATGCAGAGCAGTGGAATGGAAAAACAACACAAGGTCTAGAGGCTTTTTTTACGCCACATTTTTAGAACTCCTTGTCATGTGCAAGACTCGGCAAAAGACAAATGCAGCCATTCACACGTACGCCTGGTGCATTTTTATATAGAAAACCAATGGATAAGAAGCATTGTAAAAGCATATAAAAGAGGCTTTCTCACTGGAGGAACCTTTCATGGTTCCTAGAACTAATGGCGGAAGTACCTGCTTTTTGGCATGTTCGCACCACAGGAACTGGGAGCGATTTTAGTTCTGGGGAACTAAATTAGCTGCTTTTTCAGAGTAGTGTCTCTCCCAGCACAATAGGAACTACCAGTGATGTAAGTGTACGTTGATTGGCCGAACGCATGCAAAACACCAGCACCGCCATTTTAAAAAAAAGCCGTCTACACACACAGATTATAGTCTATATATTTATTCCACAAACTAACTCTACAAACATGGAAAACAGTGATAGATGGACCTCTCAACCTTTACACTAAAGAGAAAATCCAACACAACTTTGAGGGGCCCAAACGAAACATGATTATGTATTTCTGCTCAGCTAGCGACATCAGGCCATTGGACATCAGCCGCACAGCAAACGCTAATACTTTTTCATATACTGTCTACTTTCTTTGTATAACAATTCTATCTAATAATGTATTAGCCTGTTAAACAGATCGTAAACTAATGAAGACGGAGAATGTGAGATCTGTGTGCTCAGGCTCTGGCGTTCTTAGGATCACGGTCTGCCACGCCATCAAAATAAAAGTCACAACCACAAGCGCGGCTTGTGTTCCTACAGGAAACCAGGAAAATAGCTCTAGGGTAACATTTAGTTCTCTGGGAACCACCCTGGTGGCTAGTTACTATAAGTAAATTCCTATAACTACCTAGTACGAAAGTATATGTTTTATCACTATGTGTGTTTCTTGAGAAAGGAACCCATGGCCTAGGTTTTGCTAACACCGTGCTCTACCAGTTGATCTAAAAAGAAGTATATTATGCAAGAGAATTTCAACTATATCAACCATTGTGTCCCACAGATGGCAGTTGTGGCCTAATTTAGGGGCAGTTGTGGCCTAATGGTTAGCGAGTCAGACTGGTAACCCGAAGGTTAAACCCGAATGTGTGAAGGTGCCCTTGTGCAAGGCACCTAACCCCCAATCCTTTCCCGGGCGCCACAGAAAAAATTGGCTCAGCGTATTTGCAGTGTGTGTGTTCACTACTCACTAATGTTAATGGATGGGTTAAATGCAAAGGACAAATTCCGAGTTTGGCTTACCATACTTGGCCTTCACATGTCACTTTCACTTTCAGAGGCGGCGTTCACCCTCCTGCTGTACTGGGAGCTGCTCCACTGGGAGGAAAGACCCCTCCGAGAGTTCCTGCACTATCCTGCGCAGAGTGAATGGCATCGTAAAGAGGGTCTCTGTCGTAAGGTCATCCACTACTTCAACAAGGGAAAGGTATTTACAGATACCACTTTGTGTCTTACCATTTTTGGGAGTAATTTCTATAAAATTCCATCTTAAGTTGTCAAACACAATGAGACTTACATTAGAAAAGAGCAAAAGATCGTCTGAGAAAATGGTGGACATCAACTGTTGCTAAGGCAGGATTGGTCTATAATGTGATTGAGGCAAATGGCCAGTTCAATTCAGACTCTGTTCACACTTCTTTGGATAATTCTCACCGCTTACACCATATCTATGTAAACCTCACTCACCTGATCTCAAGAGGTGCTCTAGCGACTGATGATTGTTAGCATATTTGTTAGTGCGCCTGCCTCCCACTCCGGAGACCAAGGTTTGAATCCTGCTCGGAGCAGGTTGAGTAGGACCAGTTACATTTGGTACCGTGACCCAGATGGAAGTGAGGTTTAGGGGGGTGAGTGCAACTGTCATAGGCCAGTAAGAGCTGTGCATGCAAACCTCACTCCCCTGATCTCAAGAGGCGCTCTAGCGACTGACATTAGAGACTGTGGTTGTCAGCATCCTTGTTAGCACACCCGCATCCCACTCTGGAGACCACGGTTCAAATCCCACTCTGAGCGGGTTGAGTAGAACCGGTTACATCTACTAGTGGCACAAATTGGATGTTGGTATATGGGCGTGAAAAGTAGGCAGATGAACGTGAGGGGTTTAAACGAACTGATTGAAGAAATCCTGCATACATCACCAGAGAGAAGTCTGTTGTTTTCACTGGAAGCTTAAATTATTAAAATTTGATTAAACATTAAAAGGTCGAATGCATGGATGAATTGGTGAATTTTCATTTCATTGCGACTTTTTACATTTTCAACATTTAAAATCAAATGGAACAAATTTGAATCATTGTATACTAAGTAGTCACCTTTCTTACATTAATTTGCATATTGACAATAAACAAGGTGCTAAGTAAATGTGATGCAAACATGATGAAAACATTTCTTTCTATAAACTTAACTAAAACTTGCCATACCAGAGCTTTTTTGGAAATGCAAGTCTAGTTTTAAATTGCACATCAAACCTGCTGTCCTGCCCTTGTTCTCTTGCCAGTGTTGGGAGTATGGCATCCCGCTGTGCCGAGAACTAGCCTTCCAGTACGAGTCCCTGTATGATTATCAGAGTCTCAGCTGGATACGGGTCAGTGCTTTTTTATGTTTTTATGTGAATATATGAATAGAGATTATATAACAACACTTTGAGTGGACCACATAGCTATTAATGTACTGTTATGTATTATGCTCAGAAGGAGGTCAACGATGTGTGAATATTTAGCTCTTTCTTTCTATACTACAGAAAATGGAGGCGGCATATTATGACAACATCATGGAGCAGCAGCGACTAGAGCCAGAGTTCTTCAGGGTGGGATTTTACGGTCGGAAATTTCCCTTCTTCCTCAGGGTGAGCTATTGTAATATTTACACGCTCTGTTTGTCATAATTTTAAGGATTAAAGGATTGATTTTTAATTTAAAATAAAAACAATTATAAAATAAATAACAATTAATTATATACTATTTATTTATTCATTTATGCATTTATAAATATATTTATTTATAGATGTTTTTCTCCCCACACAGAATAAGGAGTTTGTTTGTCGGGGGCATGACTACGAGAGGCTTGAAGCCTTTCAGCAAAGAATGCTGGGAGAATTTCCACAAGCAATCGCCATGCAGCACCCTAATCAACCAGATGAGGGGATCTTACAGGGTGAAGCTCAGTGTATCCTTCACCATATCCTTCACCATAATAAGATATATATATATATATATATATATATATATATATATATATATATATATATATATATATTAAAGAAATGTAATGCTTTTTTGCATTTCAGGTCAAGGTGAGCAGGTTTTCATGTCATTAACAATACGAAATCAACCATTCTTTATATTATTTATATCTGTGCACAACAAAAGTGAGATAAAGGTTATTTGAGGGGTACATATCATAGCAAATGTACTTGAAAACTTAGACCCAAACTTGATATTTTAGTTTTGGTTAATTTGATTTTGCACTAAATATTTAGTATTAATGTAATTTATTCAATCTGATTTTTAAATCTGTGGAACAAAAAGATTTTCATATATCTTTTTTTTTCCACAACAGTATTTATTAATTTGTTTGTTCATTCATTTATTCATTTATTTGTTCTTCATTTATTCATTCACTTTCTCTCACTCACTCACTAACTGACTCACTCACTAACTGACTCACTAACTGACTCACTCAATAACTCACTCATTCACTCAATAACTCACTCACTAACTGACTCACTCAATAACTCACTCATTCACTGACTCACTCAATAACTCACTCATTCACTCAATAACTCACTCACTCGATAACTCAGTCATTCACTCAATAGCTTACTCACTCACTAACTGAATAACACATTCACTCAGTAACTCACTCACTCATTAACTAACTGACTAACACATTCACTCACTCACTAACTCACTCACTCATTAACTAACTGACTAACACATTCACTCACTAACTCACTCACTCATTAACTAACACATTCACTCAATAACTCACTCACTCACTAACACATTCACTCACTAACACATTCACTCACTAACTCACTCACTCACTAACTGACTAACACATTCACTCACTCACTAACTCACTCACTCATTAACTAACTGACTAACACATTCACTCACTAACACATTCACTCACAAACTCACTAACACATTCACTCACTAACACATTCACTCACTCACTAACTCACTCACTCATTAACTAACTGACTAACACATTCACTCACTAACTCACTCACTCATTAACTAACTGACTAACACATTCACTCACTAACTCACTCACTCATTAACTAACACATTCACTCAATAACTCACTCACTCACTCACTCACTAACACATTCACTCACTAACTCACTCACTCACTAACTGACTAACACATTCACTCACTCACTAACTCACTCACTCATTAACTAACTGACTAACACATTCACTCACTAACACATTCACTCACAAACTCACTAACACATTCACTCACTAACACATTTACTCACTAACTCACTCACTCACTAACACATTCACTCACAAACTCACTAACACATTCACTCACTAACACATTCACTCACTAACTCACTCACTCACTAACTGACTAACACATTCACTCACTCACTAACTGACTAACACATTCACTCATTCACTCACTCACTTACTCACTCACTCATTCACTCACTAACTAACTAACACATTCACTCACTCGCTCATTCACTCACTCACTCACTCACTCACTAACTCATTCACTCACTCACTCACTCACTCACTAACTGACTAACATTCACTCACTAACTCACTCACTCACTAACTGACTAACACATTCACTCACTCACTAACTAACTGACTAACACATTCACTCATTCACTCACTCACTTACTCACTCACTCACTCATTCACTCACTAACTAACTAACACATTCACTCACTCACTCACTCACTCACTAACTGATTAACACAATCACTCACTCACTAACTGACTAACACATTCACTCACTCACTAACTGACTAACACATTCACTGTCACTCACTCACTCACTCACTCTCACTCACTCCATAACTTACTCACTTATTCATTAACTAATTCACTCACTAACTCATTTGTTGTACTCACTCACTCGTTTTACTCACTCATTCACCCACTCACCCACTATAGATTTTTTGTTGTCTTAAAGTCTATACGACCTGTAAGTAAAAGAGAAGCTTGGACACTCTGCACAATATCTTCTTTTATTTTGCACAGAAAAAAAAAAACAAGTTTAGAAGCAACATAAAATTGTGACTATTCATTTATAGGGTTATATATCCTTTTAACATGCTTGTTCAAAATATAGTAGCTGTTTTATTCCTTCATGTAAAGTTCCGTAGACCTACAGATCTACGCTGTGACTCCAGTTCCAGAAAACATTGATGTGTTACAGATGGACCGCGTGCCTGACCGCATCAAAAGTTTCTACAGAGTCAATAATGTCCGCCGATTTCGTTATGACCGACCCTTCCATAAAGGGCCAAAAGACAGGGAGAATGAATTTAAGGTGAATTTAAAGTTCTTCTCTAGGAAACACTAGTGGGTAAATTAATTTAACATCAGACGTTGGCTGAAGTTGCATCATGTCTGTGTTTTTTCAGAGTCTCTGGATTGAGCGGACCACACTCATCCTCACCCACCCTCTACCCGGGATCTCCCGCTGGTTTGAAGTGGATAAGCGTGAGCTGGTGGGTGACTCATCAAACGAAGTCTGAATATATCATCAACATTATGAGGCCACCATTTGGGTTTGCTTATTGAATCTCAAAGCTTTCCAGTCAATAATTTAACAAGTGTCTTTGTAGACTATACACTGGTACACTTACCAGTACCTGTTGCTGTATTAAAGAAAAATGTAATGTATTAACATTTTTATCATTTGTGCGGAGCTGATAGCCTTGTGGGCACGGTTGTGCTTAGACCTAGTTCTAGTCCAGGCTTCTGGTCCTTCCCGATCCACTTCTCTTCCCACGTCTGCTCTCTGTACTGTACTGTATAAATAAAGGCAAAAATAAAGAAGGCAAAAAAAAAATCATAATTTGGCTTAACAGCCAAGAAAATCTGGAACATAAAACAAAAACATAAAATCTATTCAAAGATTATTATTATTATTATTATTATTATTATTATTATTATTATTATTATTATTATTATTATTTATTTCCCATTTAAATTGTACATCGATTTTACATAAATAAAATAAAAAATATAAATGCATAAATAAATAAATATCTTACCCAATCACTAAATTAAACGTTTTGTATTAAAAATGTAACTTTCATGAAGTCAGTAACTATTTTTATATAATTTTGCATAAATTATTAAATAAATAAAACATCTGCCATTTACACTCAAACTACCCAAACACTAAAATAAATGTAAAATAAAATTACATTAAAACAATAAAACATTTAACTTTCATGAAGTCATGGATTTACATATTTGATGTTTTTAATATGATTTTGCATAAATAATTAATTAAATAAAAATATATCTAATTTACATCTATACTGCTTAAACACTAAACTCATTTTAAACTTAAAAATATATCTTTCAAATTTTAAATGAAAAAATCTGTCATGATCATGAATTTACATATTTTACATGTTTAATATGACTTTGCATAAATAATTAATTAAACTACCCAAACACTACAATCAAACTTAATTAAACTTAAAATTGTAAAATTTTTTACTTAAATATTTTAAAAAATAATAATTTTAAATATATGATTTTACATTAATAATTCAATATATTTAATTATTAATAAAACAAAAAACCCTCTAATTTATACTACCCAAAAACTAAACTAAGCTAATAATAATGTACAGATTTACTGAAGTGAAATTGGAGCACCTGTGTTTACCGTATGTACGTCATGTACTCTAGGTTGAAGTTAGTCCACTGGAGAATGCCATTTACGTGGTGGAGAATAAGAACCAGGAGCTGCGCACCCTGATCAGTCAGTACCAGCACAAGCAGCTTCACGGAAACATTAACCTGCTCAGCATGTGCCTGAATGGGGTGATCGATGCAGCTGTCAACGGGGGTATCGCCAGATACCAGGAAGTGAGTGGTGCACTCGCTACTGCAATTTTAACATTGTGTCGTATTGTGCTTTAGAACCTTCACACTAACAGCACTGCTTTCTTCACATTTCTGTTACGTTGACAAGCTTTTTGTTGCTTGAATGAATGAACATCAGACATTCAGCCTTCATCTAAAAGAATAGCTGTTGAATGTTTTTATACTTATTGTCACCCAGGCATTCTTCGATAAAGAGTACATTAGCAGTCACCCAGAGGATACAGAAAAGATCACCCAACTCAAGGATCTGATGCAAGAACAGGTGAACACATCCGAAACTTCTTCAGTTTTACAATGCAAAAAAAATCATTTTAAAAGGTCAAATAATCCCCCTTGTTTAATAAACCCCATAGGTTCACGTTCTCGGCGTGGGTCTGGCCGTCCACGAGAAACTGGTGCACCCAGAAATGCGTCCCCTGCACAAGAAGCTAATCGATCAGTTCCAGATGATGAGGAGCAGCCTCTGTCATGTGAGATCTCACTGTGGGGAATACTAAACCATAATGAGCCTTTAATATATATATATGTGTAATATATAGCCTATTCCACGATTGCTTGCCGCAAAACAGCAGCAAAAGTAATGATTAAGAATGTGTAGGAAAAATAGCAAGGAGACATTTTAATTGTTTATTAAAGGTAGGGTAGGCAATTTTCTGAGATGCGAGGAGGTATGGCATACGTTGACAGGCACCGAATGTAATGATTGCATGAAAATGTTATGGTCCTACAACTTCCACGGATGATATGTATATACACCGGTAAATACATTTAGACCACTTAACTTAGTGATTGCTATCAGGAAGAGACTTGCAACCAACTTAACAAAAAATGTTTCTTGAGCAAATCATCTCCCCTGCATTTAATAATTAATTATAAATAAACTAATGTGTTCTGAGTCGACTGTAAAGATGAAGTTGACGATGCTAACTCACCATCTCTGCAGTGGTAGACGCGTCTATAGAGAGAAATGCACCTTTCATATGGATTACATAATCCATAAGAGTGTTTGATTTTGATTCTAATCGTCTAATCGTTTAAAAGTAGACATTTCAAGCTTTCTATAGATATATTCTCAAGTCTGTAAGGCAAGTATATGTTGAGTTTCAGTTCATTTGTATGACGCGCAGTACTTCAGGGAGACCAAAATGGCAGAAAGTATTTATTAATGTATTTCTCTTATGTATGAACAAAAATGACGGAGTATTTTAAGTTGTTTCCGCTGTTGTCAGGAAAAAATGCAAGTGATTGCGTTGGCGCCTCCAGTAATCGCGTTATACTTTAGCTTCCACACAAACACAGATATGCGCCTACTAATAGCGCACATTTATCTAGGTTAATATGACAGCGAGTGGCCTAGTTATACCTACATGTTTCAAATGATAAGCCATATTTGAGGTCAATAAATGATAGGTGAACGTTTGGATTTCTTGCCCGACATACTGTAATTTCCACTAGGACCCGCCCGACGTTAACGCTCTGTTCCTTATGGACTATGTGACTTTGCAACTTCATGTGGAGTTTTTTTTTGTTTTTTCTTCAACTAACCGACGAATAAAATTAACGTTAGTAGACTATTAGGAGGCAGCCCTACAAATTTGTCAACAAAATTTTAATTTTGCCCCAATAAATAAACATTTAGATAAAGACCCTAATAAATCAAAATCTATTTAAATTTTATTTTAACTAATATTAAATATGGTATTATTAGATTTCATTATAATTAAGAAAGTTTGTGGCTTTTAGTCCATGTCTGCTTGAGGCACAGTAATTTATATGTTATGTTATACCTACAAGTTAAAATAAACAACATTTTTAGAAAAACAAGCCAAAATCATTGATGACTCTTCCTGCACTCATGGGTGTCCCCAAATATTTGTCCAATCAAATGCTTTCTAGAAGGACAATATGTTAATTGCACTTGTGGTCTAACCTAATGTCCAGTAATGACAATGTTACCTATTTGAATAGGTAATGCCAATGTAGGAAAGAAAACAGTGCTTTTGAAAGTATTTTATGAGGTCTTTAAATACACTTTAAATACACATCTTTTTTGCAAGATGAGTTGGTGTGTAATATTAAATCTGCGTTGGCATCAATGCAGACAGTGTAGATATTCAGAGTAGTGTTTCTATGTGGCCCTACAGGGCCTGCCCGGTCTGGATAAGATGAGTCCGGCTTGCTCAGGGGCGAGCACCCCGCGTGGCATCCTCGCCACCCACAGTCCCATGAGTCCTGAAAGTATTAAGCTCATGCACCGACACAGGTCAGTACACCCTTACAGACACTGTTCTGCATGCACACAGATGTATCTATTGGATATAAACTATGCATACAAACCCAAGTACATATTAGAACAAGAACAGCATACTACATGAAGGCTAAAGGAATGTTTCAATATTTCATTTATTTTCTGTGGTATTCGACAGCACAACGCAGATGCCGTAAATTGAGCTTAGCTAGAACATTCCTTTCATATAAACAAGCAGTTCAAATTCATGCACACTAATGTCCATTCAACATACTTCAACATACACTCAAGTATACATGAGTTCAGTGTACTGTGTAAGTTTTTAGTAGTACT
Source organism: Paracanthobrama guichenoti (assembly GCA_018749465.1). NCBI lineage: Eukaryota > Metazoa > Chordata > Actinopteri > Cypriniformes > Gobionidae > Paracanthobrama > Paracanthobrama guichenoti. The sequence continues at coordinate 24,373,466 of CM031964.1, forward strand.
TTGTAGAGATATAATAGCTCCATAATGTGATGCCAAAAGAAAATAAATATGGAAACTGTTCATTTTATGTTCTTAGATTTTTATTTCAATTTATATATAGTTCATTCTATAATTTATATTGCATTTATTTTATATTAAGATATATATATATATATATATATATAATTTTTTTGTATCTATTTAATATATTTTTATTTTGTTTTAGTCATTTTAGTACATCATCTTAAACTTAACTGTATTTTATTTCCTTTAACAAAAACGATTTTTTAATAGTTGTAGTTAACAGTGAAAACCCTGGTCCAAACTGTGTATTTATATTCAGGATTTCATTATTCCAAATGTTCATTTCATGTGTTGCACCTCACAGGAAACTCTATATATCACTTTGTAATGAATTTGTGTAGTATGTGTTTGTTCTACACACATGCTTGTGGGTTATAGAGAGATTCCTGCTCTGTAGACGCAGCCTTTCCTTTCTCTTCACAAACACTCCTTGACCGTGTATTCCCCATAAACACGCATACACACTCATGCTGCCCACCCTGAACACACTAGCTTCAGCTCCGCCACGTCTCTCTCATGTCTCTCTGTTTGTTCCTCTTTCTCCTTCTCTTCTGTCACTTTACCTCACATATGTTTGACATCTTCCTGTGTGCATGCTTTATACTCCTCTTTCTTTCTCCTTTATTCTGTGTTCCTCTTTCTTCTTTTTTGTTCATACTTGCATTGCTGCCTGTGTTCTATGACCCTACAATCTCTTTTCTTCATCTTGATTCATTTTCCTCATCCCTGCATGCATTCCTCTTCCTCCACTCTTTCTCCTGCTTTTCTTTTCCATTCCTGTCCCCCCTCTCTCTCTCTCTCTCTCTCTCTCTCTCTCTCTCTGTCTGTCTCTAGCCCTCTGAATGTGTTGGGGTCTGTCCGCCACTCCTCCTCTTCTCTCTCCTCTCACACCTCCAGTGAGACAGGAAACTTGCTCATCCTGACGGACAGTATGATGGAACACCCGGAGGACCTCTACCGTATGCAGGTGGGCTACATCAGCTCATAATACACACATTTAGTGTACAAGTACAGCCTAGTTACCAACCAAAACACCCTAGCATCCATTTAAGGCACCCAATAATCTATCTAGCAATATCATAGAAACCACCTACCACCTAGCAGTGCCCTAGAAACTGCTTATAGTACCCTAACATCCACTTAGCAATGACCTAGCAACCACTTAGCAAATTCCTAACAATGCCCTTGCACCACTTATCAACACCACAATAACCACTCATGGCACTCTAACAACTACATATCCACCTAGCAATGCCCTAGTTACCACTTAAAACACTATAGAAACCTAGCATCCACCTAGCAACATCTTAGCAACAACCCAGAAGAACTACCTACCATATGCATAGCAATGCCCTAGCTTTGCTTGACAACACCCTAGTAACCACCAAGGCCATCTAACCTAGCAACCTCTTAGCAATACCCTAGCAACCACCCATACTATCCTAGCAATATCTTAATGTCTCTCATAAGTGAACACTTATAGTTCCCCGACAACCACTATAACCTAGCAATACCCTAGCAAACCGATCAGAACAACCTTGCAACTGCCTAACAACCTCCTAGCACTGCTTGGAAATATCTAATAAACTGCCTAGCAACGCCCTAGAAACATCAATCACCTAGCAGTACCCTAGAACAATCTAGCAATTGCCTAACAACATCCTAGCACTGCTTATCAACACCCTTAAAACACCTAGATCATCCAATTTAGCAATGCCCTAGCATCCTCTTAGTACAACCTAGAAACTGCCTAACACCACCCTAGCAACATCTGAACAACTGCCTAGCAGCACCCTAGAAACTACCCACCACCTAGCAATTCCCAGACAACCTCTCAGAACACCCTAGATTCTTCATTACAATGCCCTAGAAATCACCCATAATATCCTACCAACACCTTAGCATCAATGAACACTCATAGTACCCCAGAAACCACCTATCAATTAGCAATACCCTATCAACATCTCTGAACAACCTAACAACTGCCTAACAACCTCCCAGCACTGCTTAGTGATATTCAAACTAACTGTCTCCCTTGAGACCATCCATCACCTAGCAGTACCCTAGCAACTTCTTAGAGCAATCTAGCAACTGCCTAACAACATCCTAGCACTGCTTAGCAAACACCCTTGAAAGCACCTAAATCATCTAACCTAGCAATACCCTAGCAACCACCCAAAAATGTCTTAGCATTAATGCTTATTCATAGCACCCTAACAACCACCCATCACCTAGCAATACCCTAGCAACCTCTTAGAACAACCTAGAAACTGTGTAACAACACCCTAGCAACACCTGAACAACTGCCTAGGGGCACCCTAGAAACCACCCACCACCTAGCAATTCCTTGACAGCCTCACAGAACAGCATAAATTCTTTATAACAACTGCCTAACAAACTCCTAGCACTTCCTAGCAACACCCTAGAGACCATCCATCACCTGGCAGTACCCTGGCAACTTCTCAGAACAAGCTAGCAACTGCCTAACAACATCCTAGCACTGCTTAGCAACACATTTGAAAACACCTAGATCATCCAACCTAGTAATACCATAGCAACTTCTTTGAACAACCTAGAAACTGCCTAACAACATCCTAGCACTGCTTAGAAACACATTTGTAAACACCTAGATCATCCAACCTAGCAATACCCTAGCAACTACCCAAAATATCCTAAGAAATGTCTTAGCATTAACACATATTGATAGCACCCTAACAACTACCCATCACCTAGCAATACCTTAGAACAACCTAGAAACTGCCCAACAACACCTGAGCGTCTGCCTAGCAGCACCCTAGAAACCATCCAACACCTAGCAATTCCCTGACAACCTCCCAGAACACCTAGATTCTTCATAACAATGCCCTAGCAACACCCTAGAAACCACCTATAATATCCTAGCAACACCTTAGCATTAGTAAACACTCAAAGCACCCCAGAAACCACCTGTCAATTAGCAATACCATATCAAACTCTCAGAACACCATAGCAACTACCAAAAATATTGTATCTGATGTTTTAAAGTACTGTTTCCTCCTGTGTAACATTTCAGCCCAGTCCATCATCATCCAGTTTGAGCTCAACGCATTCAGCTCCATCTCAGATGATCAACTCAGGGCACGGCAGCATCAGAGGTGAGCAACTATAAACTTCAAAGTACCACCAGGTTTGAGTGTTTCCCAACCGATGTTTGAGAAATAAAACGGAGGTGACAATCAGTATCTTCTAACTTCACTCAAAAGAGCAACTCAGCTCAAAGATGACTTCTCTAATCTTTTACAAGAATTACAAGGCGTTTAATTTCCTTTCCCTCCAGTTGGGTCCCCATCCCTACCTGACAGATACAGGCACAACCGAGAGATGTTGATGCTTCTACCACCGCACAGGGACCGTCCCAGCAGTGCCATGTACCCCAACATAACCGAGAACGGACAGGTGTGTCTACCACAAGATGCAACTAATTAAAATTTTCACAAACTGTGTCAGGAAATGACAGGACCTCAGTTTTGAGGGCAAGACAATGGCATGGAAATAACATTAAAGAACATATTTTTTTATTTTGCTTTTTTCTACCAGCCTACCAACCATCAGAGGGCACTATACCATCAGGTCATTGGTCCCTGCAAACCCTGCAGTGACCCTAATCTCTCTGTGGCTGATAAAGGTATGACTGGGTGTGTATGATTCTTTGAACCCACTGTACCCTTCTATCCATCCACAAACCCACAATCCCCTCACCCCAGGCAGAAATCACAATTCACGCTGCATCAAAAAGTGCATACAGTCTGAGTAGGTACTACCGACTTTGTGACCATTAAAAGTATGTTATTTAGTATGTGTCTGTGTTGTATGAATGCATTCTGGACATACTACATCGGCAATGTTGGCGTTGTCATTTGACCTACTACGCCAGTTACGTCGCTTACCCGCCATTTACGACTCCTCTTCCGTGGCCTCTTGGGATAGTAAAGTATACACTGATTGTGCACTCCAGAATCTTACCGGAGGTTGTAGGTCATCTGGGTACTTTTCGTTTTTCAAATAATGTGTTCAGACATACTTCTCTTTTGGTGTACCATTTTTCACATACTATATAGTAGGGGAGTAGGCATTTTTGGATGCAGCGACAGTTTAATCCTGTTATAATCCCAGCTGACCAAAGACCAATGGCAGCACAGAAAATCAAGACAGTCCACACAAAGTCCAGTTAATTTTTTAAGACTTAATTTTTGCAGTTGATAGACTAGCAAAATAATTTTGCTTCAAAGATTTACCAAGAGTCTAGTCCAGGGGTGTCCAATCCTGCTCCTGGAGGGCCACTGTCCTGCAGAGTTTAGCTCCAACCCCAATTAAACAGCTGTACCAGCTAATCAAGGTCTTATTAGGCATACTAGAAACTTTAAGTGTGTAGAGGCAAGCTGGAGCTAAACTCTGCAGGACAGTGGCCCTCCAGGACTGACTTTGGACACTCCTGGACTAGACTCTTGGTAAATCTTTGAAGCAAAATTATTTTCATTAACAATTTTAGTAAACAAAGGTAGATGATGAGTTTCAATATGGTCAAGGCTGGTTTGGAGCTGGTGTAACGGTTTATCAACATAACCCTGCTGTTCACCAAGAAAACTTACTGATGGTTGATGCTGGTCACCCATGTCACCAGCAACGTTTTGTTGGTGAACAGTATGGTTATGTTGGTAAGCTAGCTACACAGTTTCAAACCAGTTTCCAAATACCATAGTTGTTTACAGAAATTGGTAAGATTTCCTTGATAAACCAATTTCGCCAAGAATTTTCTTTGCAACTTTGCTGAAGGTTGATGCTTGTCGACCAACTTCACCATCTAAGTTAAACAAACTTCTTGGTCAATCTGGCTTACCAAGGAAGTCTTGCTTGTTAAGATGATTTTATACACTTGTTAGCACAGGCTGGTTAGTGCTAGTTTGGAGCTAATGTAGCTGGTGTACCATCATGCATGGTGCTATCCAACACAACCTAGCTGGAGAGGTCTGTTGACCAGCTGGTTTGCTAAGGAAGTCTTTCTCATTAGGCTACTTTAGCTAGTGTCCGGTTGAAAACACTAGAACCCAAACCTCAACATGCTAAGCAGGAATTCCTGAGATATCTGCCCTTCAGGTGAGGATCCAGCAGGTCAGTAGTGATGTGTAAAGTGATGGTGGTCTTTGCTCTTTCTGGCAGTGTTGACAGCTCCCAGCAGCTGGAGTTTGGACAGTGGCACCAGGGACACTCTGCCATTCCTCTCTGCTCATGTCGGGAGTGTGATGGCCCCACCCGTTCCCCCCCGCACCCTCCCTCCCGGTAAGAAACAACAGTATCTTCGAGGAAAGGTTTCACTGAAGAGTAAGACATTTCATGAACCCATTGCTTTTACCTTAAAAATGTATTGAAAGACTGGCTACGTTGGATCATCTACGCATGATAAGGCGCCACGTCGTGATCAGCTACACAAGCTCAATTGGACAGACATTTGGAATGTGTATCTGCCAAAGTGTACATGTACTCTTTGGAAGAATTTATGAATACATGAAGCCAATAGAGATAAGAAATCAAACAGTGTCTACTTAAAATATTTGTACATTTTGTCGAATTCTAGTGAAATCTTGGCTTCATTAAATATTCTCCCCTGGGTTAAACAGCTGTCGCTGCATCCTGAGGGACGTTATTGGTTTCACCTATATGATTAAACCCATCTAAAAGCAAATGGATGGTTGGCAAATAAAAACATTTATTTTACACACACACACACACACACACACGCACACACATATATATATATATATATATATATATATATATATATATATATATATATATATATAATAATGTATATGTATGTGTGTGTATATATAAATATTTTTCTGACTGTGCACCTTTTATACATACTAAAATAATGAAATGTATAAATAAATGGTAGTCTTAGTTTAATTAAGTTAAATGTAGTCTAACGGGCCATTTACAAGACAAAACTTTTTATGCATTTTGGCTGTTAATTTACACGTTTCCTCTCCATGTAATCTAGAAAATTTTTAGAAAACGGTGACATGCTCATGTGTATTATGAGTATTATGAGCATAGGCTCATAGTGTTTCTTTACAAAGTGACATCGCCAACTACTGGCCTGGCATGAATAATACAGCGTTTTTAGTTGTTTTCGCAGAGATATGTGGGTGGGGATCACCTTTTCTGTACAAAAAAAACAAAAAACAAAAAGTTTTTAGTTTTATCATTGTCGTGTAAACATATCCATAGTTTGATGTGGTCCCATGTAATCTTAAGGTCATAAGAAATGCATACATAATTATAAAAGAAATAAAGCATGCTGTAAAAAAATAACTTTTTTTAATACACTATATTGCCGAAAGTTTTGGGACGCCTGCCTTTACATGCACATGAACTTTAATGACATCCCATTCTTAATCTGTAGGGATTAATATGGAGTTGGCCCACCCTTTGCAGCTATAACGGTTTCAACTCTTCTGGGTAGGCTTTCCACATTTGTGAGGTCAGGCACTGATGTTGGACGAGAAGGCCTGGCTCGCAGTCTCCGCTCTAATTCATCCCAAAGGTGTTCTGTCGGGTTGAGGTCAGGACTCTGTGCAGGCCAGTCAAGTTCCTCCACACCAAATTTGCTCATCCATGTCTTTATGGACCTTGCTTTGTGCACTGGTGCACAGTCATGTTGGAACAGGAAGGAGCCATCCCCAAACTGTTCCCACAAAGTTGGGAGCATGAAATTGTCCAAAATGTCTTGGTATGCTGAAGCATTAAGGGTTCCTTTTACTGGAACTAAGGGGCCCTGAAAAACAACCCCACACCGGCACAATACCGGTGTGGGGCTTTACACTTGGCACAGTGCAGTCAGGCAAGTACCGTTCTCCTGGCAACCGACAAACCCAGACTCGTCCAGAGCACATGTCTCCACTGCTCTAGAGTCCAGTGGTGGCGTGCTTTACACCACTGCATCCGACGCTTTGCATTGCACTTGGTGATGTAAGGCTTGGATGAGCTGCTCGGCCATGGAAACCCATTCCATGAAGCTCTCTACGCACTGTTCTTGAGCTAATCTAAAGGCCACATGAAGTTTGGAGGTCTGTAGCTTTGACTCTGGAGAAAGTTGGTGACTTCTGCACACTGTGCACCTCAGCATGGTAAAATCTGTTGCTGTTGTTCCCAATTGCTTCCACTTTGTTATAATTAGGGATGGCAATTTCAAAACACTGCTTCATGAAGCTTCGACGCTTTACGAATCTTCTGTTTCGAATCAATTGGTTCGGCGTGTGTATCAAACTGCAAAAGTCACGTGATCTCAGTAAATGAGGCTTTATTATGTCATAACTGTTTTGAAATGTTTTCAAAACACTTCGAAATGTCAGTGGTTCACCGCTAGGGGCGATGATCTCTGTGAACCCATGAATCATGAGCAGTCACTGAGAACCATTGAACAACCTGATCTCTGATCAGTTTTATAAACTTTTAGCTGTTTTAATGAGACATTAGTATAATTAAAAGGAATAATAGTAGTTAATAGTCTCGTATTGGCCTGTTTAGCTGAGCCATCCATGGAACAAACAAAACAAGCCCTGACAATTGACAATCGGCAACCTATCACGGTACCACGCATGAATTCACTGAGCTCCTGAGAGCGACCCATTCTTTCACAAATGTTTGTAGAAGCGTCTACATGCCTAGGTGCTTCATTTTATACACCTGTGGCCATGGAAGTGATTGGAACACCTGAATTCAATGATTTGGAGGGGCGTCCCAATACTTTTGGCAATATAGTGTATTACAGCATTTCTCACAAATTTGGACACATTGTTATCCTCCCACATAACCATCGTGAAGATAAGCTTAAAAGACAAAGTTTTTTACTCTGTGTTCACATATTTCCTGTTTAGCAGGATATTGGGACAGGATATATTGACAGGCCAAACTAAATTAAAGTCTTTAACTTACATCACCGTTATTTGCTATTTGCATTGCAGGTTGTATGTATAAAGGTTATATTCTGATTCCAGAGTGGACTTTATATTTTTATGGATTTTAATTTTTTTTTTTTTTTTTTTTTTTTTTACAAAAAATTGTATATACCAACATTTTCTGCCAAGAGTAAGACTATAGATTTTAAATGCAATATCTGCCACATTTAAGGAGCACACTAGCATATACAGAGTCTTAACGCCAGTACACAAGGACTAAATTAGTTTGATTTAATGGGATCATTAACCTAATAACAATTTGAATATTTTATTTTGCTTTTTTGCTAATAATTTATAAGAAAATGGGAAAATACTGGCCATTATATACTGAGAAAAGAATATGGCTCCCAGTAGCACAAATTTTGCTTTATTATTATAATATTACACAATAATATTACACATCATGTCAACTGCCCAAATGTGTGTAACATCCTCCCTTTCATTTCTATAGCTTTTTTCCCCACAGTTGATCATTGATCCTTTGCTTCTAGTCTATATCCTCACACAATCTAGAGTAATTTCCTCCTCATTCCCTCTTCTCCAGCCATTATTCTCCTCTGAACATCAGCTAAGTTCAGAAAGAGTCCTTCATAGTGCTTGCGGAATGAATGTGCATGCCAACAAGTCTACGTTCGAGTGTGTACCGGCGTGTGCTCTTTCCAACCCTGGTTCTGTCCAATTGTGTGTCCCCCTTTAGGACACTTCTCGATGCACTTTGATGCTTTCCACCACCAGATCAACGAACTCCCTCCAGCTCTCCCCGCGCGCTCCTTAAGAAAGGTATCCTCCGCCTAGATGTCTCCTATTAGTCCTCCTCATGCATGCATTCCGCGCTAGCATTCCGAGATTGACCCCTGCCTGCTCTCCAGTCAAAACACCTCGAGCCAAATAGAACTCGAGTCTGGTTCTGGATATAACTGTTTTTGGTGTCCCTAAGATGCTAAAGTGTTTTGGGTTCATATTGTAATTGTTTCATGTGCATTTGTATATGTATGCAGTAGTGCAATTAATGTGTGTACAGTATGCATATGCTTGGGTTGTAGTTTCTCTGTTGTAAAAGGGAGATCAGTAGGATAAATATGGGTCATTTTAGATTAGCAGAAGGTTGATAGATATTAAAGCAAGATTTGTATGTTTCAGTCCAATCCAGAAACCACAAATAAATCGTCAAAATGGAGAAACATCTAATAGCAATAAAAGTCTCGTGTGCTATTGTACTGTAAAATAATTAGTCACAGTTAGAAGGTACACTTCAGTTATGATAGCAGCTTTAAGACAGAGGTTCTCAATCCTGCTCCTGGAGATCTACCTTAAAATCCAAATTTTGACCAATATATCAGAAGCAGCCAGATAAGGTCATTGGGTTTATTTGGCTGTGTTGCTTACTATGTTTGCCGCTGGTGATGGGAAAGCGCATAATTTTAAGTAAACACGTTTACAAGTTTCTGACATACAGTATCAAATTATTTTTGTCAATAGTTTTCCAATGTAGGTTAGTAGACAAGTTCACCTTCACATTGTTAAAGGTACAATATGTAAAATTTTTGGATTAAAGGAATAGTTCACCCAAAAATAAAAATTCTGTCATTAATTCCTCGCCTCATGTCGCTCCAGACCCGTAAGACCTTTGTTCGTCTTCAGAACACAAATGAAGATATTTTTGATGAAATCCGAGAGCTCTCTGATCCTCCATAGACAGCTATTTAATTAACACTTTCAAGATCCAGAAAGGTAGGAAAGACATTGTTAAAATAGCCCATGTGACTCCAGTGGTTCAACCGTAATTTAATGAAGAGACGAGAATACTTTTTGTGCGCAAAAACAAACTAAAATAACAATTTTGTTCTGGCCTGTGCCAGTCTCCTATAGTGTTACCACCCAAATATGTATTTATTTCCTTATAATTATGGTTATTATAGTTGATGATAATAGTGACTACTTTGTGAATACAGTAACATAATACAATTTTTAGCCATATCAAAACAGTCGTCATGTGCATGGGTAAGATTTACCTGCTGGCGGTTTTAGGTATACAACGACCCCTGGCAGTTCAAGTGTTAAAATATCCAAAAACCACTAGAACAATGTTATATTTTTTTGTTGACTTGTGTACTTACATTTATCACAAATGTTTCCAAGAATGTTTAAATCAAGAGAAATTTGCAATTTTAACTTATCAATGACATCATACCCGCATTACCCCCAATTTCTGGTTTTATTTTGTAGAAACCATGGAAACACCAAAGACACTTTAATATATTATGTTTTATTAGACAGGTGAGCAACTGTTTGGATACATTCATCGACAGAAAACTAATCACTGTTAAATACCTCAACACATGTAGTCTTATTGTATAAATCTGTTTTTCTTGATTTACCGTGAGTACCATGTTTTACCATGCCTAATAGTCTCATAGTTGCTGCAGAGCAAACGCACAGAGTAGCATTATAACATAACTTTCAACACACTCAAATGTATGTAATATGATAAAACAGTGCTGCGTTACTCCACATACCATGCTTATCCATGAATGAGCTGGATAAGATAATGTATTAAACTCCCATGATTACGCGAAGTCAAGGCGTCATCAAGCTATGCCTTTGTTTTGTTTTGGCGACCTCTAGTGGCGAAAATTACATATTGTGCCTTTAAGGGTGAGTGAATGAGGACAGAATTGTAATTTTTGTGTGAGCTATTCCTTTAATGAAAGTTCAAGTGTTATACACCAGGGCTGGAACTGGATGGAGCATGTTCTCCAGGAGGTGGCTTTAGCACCCCTGCTCTTAGATCTTCCTAATGTTATCCTACTGGTCTTTCATTTTAACATTGCAACATATACAGTATAATGAATATAAAAACCTTGTTTACCTTTCCTCACCAGTCGCCCCTGCACCCTATACCTGCCTCACCCACCAGTCCACAATCGGGCCTGGATGGCAGTAATTCAACCTTGTCCGGCAGCGCCAGCAGTGGCGTCTCCTCTTTGAGCGAAAGCAATTTCGCCCAGTCCTCCTCCGAGCCTCCGGCTCGAGCCGACACCTTGGACTCGATGCCGAGCAGCCAGGCCTGGACCACGGATACAGAGGAAGCCGAGAGTCCCTACATCCCTGTGCGCTACAGCGTCTCCGAGCCTGAAGTTCTGGACCCTCTCAAGCCTGCTCCATGCCGTAGTCACTCTGCCCCGTTGGGAGTAACCCCAGGGATACCCACCGATGGCCACCACCACCATCACCTCCATCTCCACCATCACCACCCACATGCAATACACATCACCCACCCGCACTACCACCACCATGAGCCTCCACCTGCTCTGCCTCCCAAACCTTACCTGAGGGAAGGGTGCATCCCTGAAGAGGACCTGAGGCCGGTTCCGAGGCCCATGCCCCGCAAGATCTCCCAGCCTCTGCTCACTAACAAGGAGGAGCAGGCCAAGGTGGCATGGGAACATGGCATCAGTGAAGAATAGACGAAGAACAAGGTTCATCTTGGACCGTTGGCTTTGGTGTGATAGGTGGTTGGGTTTTGTGAAACTCCCAAGAAATGACTGATTTGAACCTTCTCCTCTACTTCCCATGTATCCAGTGTAGGTCTTTTACACATTTTAAGAAGTGCTTGCCATGTTGCTGAGCTTCTACATGCTAGTGAGATTTTTTGTTTTGCACTTAGTGGTTGTTGGTTGAAAGTCGCCCAAGAGCCTTGATTTCAAACTGCTTGTAGAGCCCAAGCTACTTCCCCTCATTAATATCAGCATGTTGATTGGATAATACAGATATGGTAAGAATCCCGAAAGTTGTAATGGTACGAAAAGAGACTTTCAGATTAAACAGGAAGCACAAAATAAGATTCAGGTTGTTTTGAGGTAGATCCAAGAGTTTTATGTTTTCAGAGATAAGATGCATCTCTTGTCAAGGTCTACAACTTGAAAACACTTAATAATCTTCATCACAATAGTTTTGATTCGTAATTCACGGTGACAAACCTTACCAATAGGCATTCAGATTTGGTTGGGTTGCACTTTAGCACTTAATCTTTGAGCACCAAACACCTTATTAGTTTTGCCTTTTTTTATTAAATTCTGAAATAATTTAGAAAGTGCTAGCAGCAGTGGATCTGTGGTTCCTTAGATAGTGGCTAAAATTTTGATTAAATTGGCTTACATCTCGCTTGCCCACTTAAGGGTGGATTTCAGATTATCTTTGAAGATCTCCTCATTGACTAAGCCTCAGACACGGTTTTGTTAACACAGCGGTTGATATAACATGCTAACACTTCATTACAGACCTAAAACACTTTACAGAACGTCTGCTACCTCCTGCACGTTTGAGGGAAGCTTCTCCTCAGAGAGAATCTGCACTGATTTGACAGTAAGAGGCTTTTAAAATCTTCGTAAAGCCTCATTACACCCACAATATTGTCGTGCTGCGAAAGCAAATCAGCCACTCTAAATGTTACTACCCTGTTACGCTAATAACACAACAGCCAAAGCGCTGTTAAATCAAAGCCATTTCACAGATGTCTCCTCACAGTAAAGCGGCTTTTGGTCTCAGCAGGTTCCTTTGGGAATTGATTTCTGTTCCTGAGTTGACAGTTTTCATAAAGAAGTATATTTTTAGACAGAGCTGTTGTAAAATTCCAATACTTTAATATAATTGTATTGTAAAAAATACAAAAAACAGAGTTAGAATAAATACAGCTTTGATTATATTATACTGTATATGGCTATGAAAGATTATATCACACATTTTTAAAGGTGGAAAGGAGGCAAGATTCATGAGTGTGTTTTATGTTGTGTTTATGAGTTGAGTGACTTTTTTTTCAAAAGTCTTTCAACTGCCGATAGATGCAAATCCGGTACCTGATGTTGTTTTCATATTAACGTCATCTGACGACTTGAAAGTATGTTATTTAAAAAGCTAATTTTTATGTACAATGTGCATGTTCTCTTCAATGGTGGTGATAATATTACCCTATATCACTCGAAGGGAGGGTCTGTTAGAGATATTGCTTATACTGTATATGTACACATCCTCATACACATCATCATGACTATTTCTGATTTGAGCAACACTGCATATTGGGATAAATTAATGTGGCTGAAAAACCTAAATTTGCTGGCCAATTTTTTTCATTTTCCAGACGATAGCAAGAACACACGTCCAATAAAGTGTAAGAGCTACATTTTCCATGTTAATTTTAGTTTGTCAGGCGATTTGTGTCATTATGGGTAGCTCCGCCCACATTTCAATCTCATTGGTCGCAAATATTGCTCCACACAACTCTGTTAAAGGGGTCATGAACTGCATTTTTAAAAAATTATTATATAATGTTTGAGGTGCACTTATAATCTTAGTATGATTTTTAAATAAAAAATTGTCATAATTTAGAAATAAAAGGCCATTTTCGACCCTGACTTTAGCTCTCTGATTTGAACGCTCTGTTTGAAGGGGCGTGTCTGCTGTGAGACTTCAGTGTAAACGCCCACTGCTGTGATTGGCTGCTGTAAGGCATCAGTGTAAACGCCCACTGCTGTGATTGGCTGTTGTGAGACTTCAGTATGAACACCCACTGCTGTGATTGGCTGCTGTAAGGCATCAGTGTAAACGCCCACTGCTGTGATTGGCTGTTGTGAGACTTCAGCATGAACGCCCACTGCTGTAATTGGCTGTTGTGAGACTTCAGTGTAAACGCCCACTGCTTTGATTGGCTGCTGTGAGACGTCAGTGTAAAAGCTCACTGCTGTGATTGGCTGTTGTGAGACGTCAGTGTAAACGCTCATTGCTGTGATTGGCTGTTGTGAGCCTTCAGTGTAAATGCCCACTGCTGTGATTGGCTAACATCTTTGCATATGAAATAAGTATTATATGTGGAACTCTCTCGAAAAAACTTTTACTACAATTTTACTATTATACCTGGCGCGATTAATCAATTGTGAAAAAGTACTGATTATAGCATATAGATTTCTGTGGCATGAAATGTTGCAGTGATGAGCATTATAGACAATGACAGACAGTGTGTTGAGCACATGAATGCAGTGATCTCGTCATTGCAGCTCAATTTCTGCACTTTCATGAATGCTTTCATCATAACTAACAATGCAAACACAATGTAAATAAGGGATTCGTTGTGCCGTGTATACAGTGTCATGATTATAATGGGAGTTTTGGGGCTGTTTGATTGACAGCTGCTCCAGTGATTGCAAAGGGAGCGGTCTATGATCGCTTTCTATATATAATTTAAATATCAGATTATTTTAATGCTATTAAGAGAAACAATGTGAAGTTGGTTTACTGATGCATAAACGGCAATAAACGATTTTGAGACAAAGAAACGTCTGACTGTATATGAATCATATCAGATCACTGATCATAAATCAGGCATTAGCTTTAACACTGTTATTTACATGTTATGGCATTACTGTCGGGTTCATATCTTACAGTGAAAGTCTGTTTGCAAAGCCTGCGCAGAAATTGCGACTGATTTACCAAAGAATCCACAGTGAAATGTACCGAACAAGCAAATAATGCTCTACTGAGACATTCACATAGTTGAAAATAAATAACCACTTCCTTTGGAAGATAATGTTATTTTTAGTGTAGTGTAGACTACACTTCTCTTCTCTCCTCATCATCTCACTAACATGCCAGTGGACGTGATGATGTAGAAGTAGGTGTTGACTTTCTTCTGCAGAGGCGGTCTTTTAATGTCATAATGTGACAAAATCCAAAACGAGTTATTTTCAGAGCTTGGTTTCAATAAGGAAGTTTGAAGTTTTGAAACTTACATCTGAAACTTTAATAGTACAATGAGCTCGTATATGTCAAAATATCAAGGAACATTTTATTTCTCAATTCATGACCCCTTTAAACATCATATATTCTGATTAGCTGTGATTTCATTGTGTCATACATTTCACATTCGTTGTGGACAAATTACTTCACCTGGTTAGGCATATCTTTTATTTCATTAATATTTTAAAAACCACTGTATTTTTTATTGTTATGGGTATTCTCATTAATTTCGCTATTTATATTATAAATAATCGTTTTTATTTATTTAATTTTTATTTGTACTGCACTGTTAGACGCTACACAAATTTGGTTAATTAAGAGGATATATTATGGGTTTCAAAAGTACTTTTTATTTATTTTTGGCATGCAAACACAAAAATATATACTTAAGGCTGCTCATAGTATGAAATGTACTTAAGCCCCAAAATATCAAAGGCAAAAGGCAAGTTTTTAGATAAACTTAAGGCATTTATGGGTGCTTTTGTGAAATGAAAACTGTACTTTTCATGGCAGGATATGTACAGAGAGAAATGCATGTATCTTAATGGCTGATATGACTGATGGTTCATCACTAACAAACGTTTTATGGCCAGAGAAAGCAAATACACATGATAGAGGGCCTTTTGTACATTTACAAAAAAATATTCCCATCGGTTTTCCTTTAGTCAGAGAAGACATAAACTGCCATTGTCTGTTCATTTGTATGCTCTTCCTCATAAAGTAAAACTTGGGTAACTGCTGATGGTATGCAGTTGTATATTACATATTATTATTTTCTTTACTAAATTATAAAGATATATAATGATGAAGTAAGTGTGTTATGTCTCCAAAGACATAAAGAAATAATGGGTTGACTGATGTGTTATTAATAATTGTTTATATTAACCTTAATCAATTTAGGGTTAATTCAGACAATATCAATAATTTTTATAAACATTAAATATTCAGCGATCAGGAAGGAACTGGAATCTATGCAAAGATCGAGTGTTATAAGACTGAGTGTCGAAGTATATCCGTCACAGCCCATTCTGTGAATATTAGCACTGATAAACTAAAAAGCATTAATATTTGTTGTTTTGAGCATTTCTTATTATGCTTTCTAGACATTTTGCATGTGAATATGGTCTGACGGATACTGTGTGTCTTGTATTCTTTCACCATCGTGATTTTGCTTGCATATCCAAGCAACAAAAAAAAAAAAAGATAAAAATAAAAAGTTATTATAATCACAGTTCATATAAATGAAGGTTACTCATTTGGCACAAGCAACCATGTAAAAAACGAGTGTACATATTTTACATGTTTGATATCTCCATGGAGGCAAGCCGACCGTTTTGGATTTAAAGTTTCAGATTGAGGGTGACATTTTATTTTTTACATGATGAGGTTGCCCTGATCAGCATCTCTAATTCAATTCCAGATCAATACTGTTGTTACGTGCAAATCGCTTATGAAATATTGGGTTTATTTTCCTGAAAGGATTGATGATTCGAACGAGGTAAATGTTGTCATATATTGGAAATGTGAGAGGATGAAATGGGTGTTTTTTGGTCTCTGTACATATGAAAAACTGAGTAAAGAGGGGTACTAAACGCTCTGGCCTGCATTACAGTTCGTACCACACCATGTCTGGCTTTATTTTGTGTATATAATCCTTCAAAAGCTTTGTATTTATATGGTCAAGAGGGACAAATCATGTATAGACTGAGATTAATTGTCTGCCTTGTACTTTCTGATGTAAATGTGTTTTTAAAACTAAACTGCAAACAAAAAAAAAAAAAAAAAAATCTTTCAATGGCCTAATCACTACAGTTATTTTGTGTATTTTGCATTGAAATCTGAAGAGCGTTTTGTTTTACCATGCAGAAATACGAAAACCTTTGTACAAGTATTCTCAAAGTATTTTTTCTGTATATATTGTGCTAGCATGAATAAATGTGGTGTGGATTTTAGATGTAAATACACACATTTTTTTTCCTACTCACTTAACCGCTGTGACGTGTAATTCATTAATAATGCCTAATATTAAAGATAATGTTTTATCGACTGATATTTGCCTTCCTTTGCTTCCTTCCCATGTTTTGTTGTACATTGACAGCAAATTCTTGAAAGGACCTTGAAAAAAAAATTATACAAACAGCAAAAATACACAATATATGACATTTATGGCTGTTCACGCCGAAAAATATAACCGTAAGTTAAGAGAATGGTACAGGTATGACGTCACATTGTAGGCCAATTGGCAGTTAGCATCGCACTGGTTCCCTCAACAAAAACCCAATAGGATTTTCCCATAGGCTTGTGGATTATCCCAAAAAAAACAAGCTCTGTGATCAACAAAAGTTTATGATACTTGCATGTTTTGTCCATCAAGATAATTATCACAGATGGACACAACTTTTATGAACTTTGAAGCCTAAATGCAAAAAGCTAAAGGTGGGCTATAAACTAACTACACCACGGTCCCGCGACTTTAACGTAACCATCACTAAGCTTCCGACAGCTCAAAACATTTTCCCAGGGTGTTTGAGTTAGAATAGTTCATAAGAGCACATTTAGCCACTTGTTAGCAACCGCCGTTTTAAAGACACGCTTCCACATTTTGGCCTACAAAGTGATGTCATACCCTCACCACTCTATACGTCACCACCATTAAGCTTCTGACAACTTTATTTGAAAACATTTCCCCTGAAAGTTTGAGTTAGAGCAGATTTAAAGAGCGTGATAATAAACACAACGAAACTGTGAAAGTGGACTAGCGACAAAATGAGTTTACCTGTCAGGCGTGATGACGTTTAATGTCCCTGACAACTTCTGTACTCCTATTTAGCAACTTGTTAGCAAGTATAAGCCCTCAATGGGGTATTACTGATCATGTTAGAGCACGATTATGAGCATAATGAGGCTGTAAAAGGGGACTGAGTTTACTTGTCAGGCGTGATGACGTTTAATCTCCTCGACAGCCTCTGTAGTCACATTTAGCCACTCATTAGCAAATGGCGTTTTCCAGACACGGAACAGCTTTAAAAAAAAAATCATGAGTGGGGTAATACTGATGTATTTTATGTCATAAAATAAAATTGTGTTCACCACAGACCTTATTTCGGCCATTTAACCAAAACCCCATTCAGAAAACCCATTGACTTCGGGACGAGGAGACCGGAAGGGCTAAAATGCTAACTTGCTTTCATGTTTTGGCCTATGTGGAGGAGGAGCAAACGACAGACACAGTGGGTGTGGCGTCAGGCCTCGACGAGGCATTTATTAACATAAATAACCAGATAATGTTCAAAAAGGGGAATAAAGTGGCAAACAAAACAGGGGATCTGGTGTACTCGGTGTGTCAGAGAATAGTATAGGAAGAGTAGTGAACGGATAGGATGGGTCCAGATAAGGGGTGGGGTCCGATGGCCACATGTCCTTCTCTCTCTGGTCCGAGGCGTGAGGGGCGGCGGCGGTTCGTCCTCTTTAGCCACGGCAACCCAGGGGAATAGCGGCCCAGCATCCTAGCCTGTTAGCGGCGTTACGCGTGCATCTCCATTCCAGACCGCGGGTCGACCGCTTTGTACAAAGTACAAAGAGAAATCCGCCATTTCTCATAATTACTGCGCCTCTCCTCTCTCTCTCACCCACACCAGTCGGGAACCTGGCAAAGGGCGACAATTTTAGGGACGGGGTGGGGACAATTTCAGGGACTGATAACGCGGGAGAGGCAGCCTTTCCGTCACACCTACAAAGTGATGCCATACCTGCACCACTCAACTCAAGAAGTCAACACAACAACTATAACGATAACGACAAAGGAGCTATTGTTGCAATCACAATTTTCTTCCAAGCTAATGAACAATAAAAAAAAAACATTAACAGCCAATTAAGACTACGTCAACATTAATCCGGATAGATTTGAAAACGTTTCAAAACGCTCTCCGTCCACACTAACGTTTTACAAAAGTTTCTCATCCACACTGAAATGTCAGTAAACGGCAAATTCAACTTACTGTGCATGCGTAAAACCGCATAAAAGCTCACTGAGATGATACAGACATCATAAAGTTATCACACAATTCTTCTGGCAGGATCATTTTATTTAACAAAATATCTCACCATTCACTGATGCGTCCAGGTCGCACTCGGTCAACCATTATTTTTGGTCTAAAATGCAACTCCACTCGTGTTTTGCCACAGGACAGCGAATGCAAACTAATTTTCTGTCAACCTTGCGGGACTGTGATATGAAGTGTGCAAAATAATGTATTTTAACAACTGTGTGAAAGTGAATAGCGCACAACTGGCACAATTTAATGTGGCAGACAGCGTAAGTATACTTATAATAAACAACACTGTCAACTAATTGTGTAGATTCTAATATACACCGATCAGGCATAACATTATGACCACTGACAGGTGAAGTGAATAACACTGATTATCTCTTCATCACAGCACCTGTTAGTGGGTGGGATATATTAGAGAGCAAGTGAACATTTTGTCCTCAAAGTTGATGTGTTAGAAGCAGGAAAAATGGGCAAGCGTAAGGATTTGAGCGAGTTTGACATGGGCCAAATTTTGATGGCTAGACGACTGGGTCAGAGAATCTCCAGAACTGCAGCTCTTGTGGGGTGTTCCCGGTCTGCAGTGGTCAGTATCTATCAAAAGTGGTCCAAGGAAGGAACAGTGGTGAACCGGTGACAGGGTCATGGGTGGCCAAGGCTCACTGATGCACGTGGGGAGCGAAGGCTGGCCTGTGTGGTCCGATCAGATGAGCTACTGTAGCTCAAATTACTCAAGAAGTTAATGCTGGTTCTGATAGAAAGGTGTCAGAATACACAGTGCATCCCAGTTTGTTGCGTATGGGGCTGCATAGCCGCAGACCAGTCAGGGTGCCCATGCTGACCCCTGTTCACCGCCGAAAGCGCCAACAGTGGGCATGTGAGCAGAACTGGACCAGAGCAATGGAAGAAGGTGGCCTGGTCTGATGAATAACGTTTTCTTTTACATCATGTGGATGGCCGGGTGCATGTGCGTGGCTTACCTGGGGAACACATGGCACCAGGATGCACTATGGGAAGAAGGCAAGCCGGCAGAGGCAGTGTGATGCTTTGGGCAATGTTCTGCTGGGAAACCTTGGGTCCTGCCATACATGTGGATGTTACTTTGACACGTACCACCTACCTAAGCATTGTTGCTGACCATGTACACCCTTTCATGGAAACGGTATTCCCTGGTGGCTGTGGCTCTGTCAGCAGGATAATGCGCCTGCCACAAAGCAAAAATGGTTCAGGAATGGTTTGAGGAGCACAACGAGTTTGAGGTGTTGTCTTGACCTCCAAATTCCCCAGATCTCAATCCAATCGAGCATCTGTGGGCCCCGCCTCGGAACTTACAGGACTTAAAGGATCTGCTGCTAACATCTTGGTGCCAGATACCACAGCACACCTTCAGGGGTCTAGTGGAGTCCATGCCTCGACAGGTCAGGGCTGTTTTGGCAGCAAAAGGGGGACCAACACAATATTAGGAAGGTGGTCATAATGTTATGATTGGTGTATCTACATTCATTAGCCTATATAACAGCCTAATTCTAACCTGAATGAAGGCAACTGCGGATTTATAGACCTTATTTTCAGTTTATTTGCTATAGTTTAGTAAATGGTAATACAATATGACAAGAACTCTCATCTTGATAATGTCAGACAACTCTGATAGAAAGGAATGTAATAAAAGGATTACAATCAACCAATCAGCTGTTAAATTTACGTACACAATTAATAATATCAACCAATGACAAAGCAATGCTTCATTTTGTTCAGTGTGTGGTGTAAAAGGTCGCATTAGCAATTAACTCTTCATACAGCTTTTTACAGCGGATGCCATTGAAAACACAGTATCCCTCATAGCCTTGCTTTCATACCTGTCATGGCGCTGCTCTGAATAGTTTATTGTGTAAACATATGATGATTTTGTAATTTTATTAAAATGTTTGCAACTAACATGGTATTGCCTTCTGATTCTGCCGCTATACTGTTTATGTGAGAGAAATATCTCAAAATGGTAATGTTGTATAATACTCTTAGTGATATAAACGGCGTCCATTAATTTTGCTCAGTGGAATGATGACAGTTGACGTAAAGCGTTACCGGATGACAGAGAACTACAAACATGGCGCTGGTACAAACCACACGTCATCAAGCCGTACATCGTCACCAGTCATCGTTCACCTTCAGAACCAATCAGAGGCCGCCAACTGGACTCACTCCCTGGATGAACACAGCAAATCCATCCAGACAAGAGTGCGTGTTGCGACGTCATGCGCCAGCCAATAGAAGAGCGAAGAGTGGACCCGTAACCAATCAGATGCAAGAGTGGGCGGGGACTTTCAATAGGAAGCGCTGTTGAATCTGTACGTTGCGTGTTCTCGAGCCGGTATCTTTAATGATCGTTCAGAACCAAGTCCAGCACTTTTTCATACCGTATTTAAGTAGTTAAACACGTGTGTTTGGTTTTAGGATGTTATATTTAAGTGGGCTTTCTGTGGCACTGGCCCTGGCGCTGGTTCCGAGCTGCAGTGATGCTTTGAAAGATGGAGATTGTGAAGGTGAGTTTGTTTCATATTTTAATAGTGTAAACATGTTCAGGAAACAAATTCCCTGTCAAGAGCATCTCACTTGTGCCTTTTATTCATCTGATTTAGTTTAGCCATGTTGTATATTTAGTTGAAGGCGTTTTATTGGGTATTTTTGATGTTCGTTTCCTGCTGTTAAAGGGATAGTTCACCCAAAAAATGAAAATTAGCCCATGATTTAGTCATCTTAGGTGTGTATGACATTCTTCTTTCAGACGAATAAAATCGGAGTTATATTTAAAAATGTTCTGGTTCTTCCAAACATTATAATGGCAGTGAATGGCTGTTTCTGTTTTGAAGTCCATAAAAGTGCATCCATCCATCATATAACTGCTCCACACGGCTCCAGGGGGTTAATAAAGGCCTTCTGAAGCAAAGCGACGTGTTTGTGTAAAAATATCCATATTTAAAACATCACAAACTGTAATCTCTAACTTCTGCTAACTGTCGTACACGTGTTCACGAGAGACTGGCGTTCCAGTGTATGATGTAGGACGCTCCGGAGAGAATATGCTAGTTTTCGCGAGAACCAAGTTTTGTTTCGCTCCGTCCTCTGCGCTCGTCCGGAGCTTACGCTACACCTGCGTCCTACATCGTACGCTGGAAGGCCAGTCTCTCGTGAACGCGCGGACGACAGTTAGCGGAAGTTGGAGATTACAGTTTGTAAAGTTTTAAATATGGATATTTTTCTTATACAAATGCGCCACTTCGCTTTGGAAGGCCTTTATTAACCCCCCTGGAGCCGTGTGGAGCAGTTATATGATGGATAGATGCACTTTTATGGACTTCAAAACATTTTTAATATAACTGATTGTGTTCGTCTGAAAGAAGAATGTCATATACACCTAGGATGACTTGAGAGTAAGTAAATCATGGGATAGTTCACCCAAAAATGAAAATTATCTCTTTAACTAATGTTATACTGTAATACTGTGAATAATACAGGTTATTGCCAGAAACCCATGTAAATATATTACTTCATAATCAGAACTATCAATGGCACACCCATTTAAATATTTTAAAAGGTTTTTCTATTTATAAACTGATCAATAAATAATTTTGAGATGAGCTAATATGATGCTACATATGACATTTTATCTTGATTTCATAAATGTGACTAATTTTGCTGCCCAGAGGGTTTAACAGGGTTACCATTTGGAAATATCAGGGACATCCTTACCTGGAAGAATAGCATACGTGCATCTCTGAGACGTCTATTTGATGTGCGTGTTTTCATCTGGAAGCTGTATTTAAAAATAAAAAATTTGAACAGTGTTTGCTCCTCTGCAATGTGTCTGAGACGTTTCCTGTCAGATGTTAAATAGACATTTAGAAAATGACTTTAAGATGTTTGTGATTTAGGTCGATGTTTGTTTGTACACAGCAGATGCTTTCCAGATGAACTGGTCTTTAACAGACCTCTTGGAGACGTACGTGTGATATCTGGGGAAAAAAACCCTCAAAAGACGTATAATTTAATAGTGAATACACATTTACTTTCTCTGGTGTATGTTTTTCATCAGCTAGATATTGCGATGTTGTAAAGTAAATCTTGCTTGTAAGCTGTAATGATGTCTTAATGAATAAATAATTTTTTTTTTGCATTGCATTGCAGTCTGTGTTGGTTTCCTGGATCGGTTTTACCAGACGCTAAAAGACGACGACGTCAAGTTCAACAGTGACTCCATCGAAAAAGCTCTTCTAAAATATTGCAAAAATACCAAAGGGAAAGAAAACCGCTTTGTAAGTGTTTGTGTGTATCAATGAATTGTTTTTTTTTTTTTTTTCTTGCATTTATTTCTGTTTGTTTATTCTGTGTGTGTGTGTGTGTGTGTGTGTGTGTGTGTGTGTGTGTGTGTGTGTGTGTGTGTGTGTGTGTGTGTGTGTGTGTGTGTGTGTGTAGTGTTATTATATAGGAGCAACAAGTGATGCAGCAACAAAAATTATCAATGAAGTTTCCAAGCCGATGAGTCACCATGTGCCAGTGGATAAGATCTGTGAAAAGCTCAAAAAGAAGGACAGTCAAATCTGTGAACTGAAATATGGTAAGTTGAGAAGTTTGTTTGCATCAAAAAACAAAGTTTAAGCGTCCCACCCATCCCAATAAATCACTCTTGTTGATATATTGATCTTGATCAACAGTGACAGTCAAAATTTTGGAAAGATTAAGATTTTTTTTTTTTTTTTTCTTCTGCTCACCAAGGTTTTATTTATTTGATCAAAAATACAGTAAAAGCAGTAATATTGTGAAATGTTATTACGCTTTCAAATAGCTGTTTTCTGTATTAATATATTGTAAAATGTCATTTATTTCTGTGATGCAAAGCTGAATTTTCAGCATCATCACTCCAGTCTTTAGTCACATTCCTTCAGAAATCATTGTAAAATGCTGGTTTTGTGCTCAGTTATTATAACTGGTTTGTATTTATCAATGTTGAAAACATTTTGCATGCTTAATATTATTGTGGGAATCGTGATACTTTTTTTTTTCAGGATTCTTTGAATAGAAAGGTAAAAAGAACAGCATGTATTTTAAATTTAATGCATCCTTCCTGAATAAAATTATTATAATATATTACTTTCAATTCACGTTTATTTGTATAGCGCTGTATAAAGCACACGGATTAGCTAACAATGTATTATTAATCAATATAATTAATGTAAGGCACAAAAAGTGAATAAGAATACATGCTGTTAATGATTAGGGTATACAGAAATGAGCATGGGTGCGTGTGGATGCAGAGCTGCATCATCTGAAGTCCTCGCGGGAGTTGAGTCGTCTCTTCACAGGTGTTGGTCATCTGCAGTCTTTATGAGAGTCTGGAGCTGATGGACTCTCTAGATTACCTCGGGATGGGTATCGCAAGATAAAACAGAACAGGAAAATAATTCGCGTAGCTGCTGTTCAAAGCGTTAAGCAAGGACAATCATGTGCACTGATATAACTGGAGTACAAGGTTATGAGATGCATAATACGAATGCTTGGCTAAAGAGATGCGTCTTTAATCTAGATTTAAACTGGAGGAGTGAGTCTGAGCCCCGAGCATTATCAGGAAGGCTGTTCCATAGTTTAGGAGACAAATGTGAAAACGCTCTCCCTCCTTTAGTGGACTTAGATATCCTATAGGTACTACCAGAAGCCCAGAGTTTAGTGATCTTAAAGAGCGTGATGGATTGTAAGGCGATAGAAGAGTTAAATACACAGGAGATAAACCGTTTAGGGCCTTATAGGTCAGTAGCAACATAGCATTACAGTAATCCAGTCTAGAGGTAATGAATGCATGAACTAACTTCTGCATCAGAGACTGATAGCATGTTCCGTAGCTTGGCGATGTTTCTGAGGTGGAAGAAGGCTGTTTTTGATTTTCGAAAGACAAGTTGCTGCCTAATATAACACCCAGGTCTTTAACTGTAGAGGATGCAGTAACAGTACATCCTTCTAAGTGCAAATTATATTCTAAGAGATTCTGTGTACAGGTTTTTGGTCCAATAAGTAATACCTCAGTCTTATCTGAATTGAATAGGAGAAAGTTACAGGTCATCCAATATTGTATCTTTAACACACTCTGACAGCTTGGATAATTTAGAGATGCCATCTGGTCGAGCTGAAATGTATAACTGAGTATCACTGGCATAACAGTGGAAACTAATTCCATGTTTTCTTATAATATTACCAAGTGGCAGCATATATATTGAGAATAACAGAGGACCTAACACAGATCCTTGCAGCACTCCATAATTTACAGATGTTATCTTTGACTTTCCCCGTTTAAATAGACAAATTGGTAACGTTCTGATAGATACGATCTACTTGCCCCCAACACTTCCCCCTCCAGTAATGCTGGGGGGTGCTCTCGCAGTTCAAAACTTGCTTGCGTAGCGTCCGACGTCACGCCTGTTAAGCTTTGTCCATAAGGCGGTCTGGTGGGAGCTAGATATTTTACTTTATAACATGTTAAATATGGATATTTTTCTTACACAAACGCATCGATTCACTTCAAAAGGCCTTTAACAACCCCGGAGCTGTGTGGAGCATTTATATGATGGATGGATGCACTTGTTTTTGTGCTTCAAATTTTGGGCTGCCATTCACTGCCATTTTATAAAGCTTGGATTAGCCAGGACATTTTTTTCATATCAATCATCAGTTATATAGATTGTGTTGGTCTGAAAGAAGATTGTCATATACATCTAGAATGACTTGAGGGGGAGTAAAACATGGGCTAATTTTCATTTTTGGGAGAACTATCCCTTTAATGTTTCCAAACTACTGTGTATCCACTCTAAAAAGCATTTTCCTTCTTCTAGATAAACAAGTTGACCTGAGCTCCGTCGACCTGAAGAAGCTGAAAGTGAAAGATCTGAAGAAAATTTTGGAGGAATGGGGCGAATCCTGCAAAGGATGCGCGGAGAAATCCGACTTCATTCGCAAGATCAATGAGCTAATGCCCAAGTATGCGCCCAACGCAGCCAAGGCACGGACAGATCTGTAAACTTGCAGGGAATTATGGGACCAAGGCAGCAGCCAAAGGCATTTAGGGTGGAAGATTTGTGCTGTGCAGCTGACTGACCACCTAACAGTGGGGTTTGCATTGTGTTGTCACATTACCATGTACTCCAGGGGTAATCCTCAAGAAACCGAGCGCGCACACACTTCAGTAAAAATACAACCTTTAATTTATGACTTGCAATGTGCAAGCTTGTAGTTTTAATATCCAACACAGCCTATGTTTGCCTCCTGGCGGTATGGGAAATATGTCTGACACACTTTGCCTAGTTTGATTTACATTTTCTTTTCTTTTTGAGGGTATAGGCTTTTCTTAGTTGACTCATTATATGAAATCTAATGGAGGAGAGTCACATCTTCAAAATGTGAGGGTCACTTTGAGTGTAAAATGTGTTTGATACAGTTATACTGTCTTTTTCATTAAATGAAGAAAAGAAATTGGTCTTGTCCTTTTATTATTTATTTGTTGGTTGTACTGGTTATATTGTTATAATATTGTACTTTTTTCCCATCATAGCCACATTTTGTAAAATTTCCCTCAGGGCATTTGTTTAATTTGACTACCAAAATACCTAGCTGATGGTATTGAAGCGATTTATATGGTTATATAATGCAATAGTCGCTGCGTGTATTTGTATACAACTTTTGGCGCATTAAATGACTTCACGCACATTATTTGGATTGTTATATGACATGCATACTTTTTTTTTTTTTTTTAATCATGTGTTGGGCTATTTCTGCAGATACTGTGCATAGTATGTGACTTCTGTATAGTGAACCTACTAAATGTGTATATCTCTGGATATGGTAAGGTTTATTGTTGCATATTTCACATTCACAAACAGTAGACCGTGCAGTAGCACAGTAATCCAGGCGTTGTTTTTCTCAGCTGTTCTTGAATATGTTGGATTATGAAAAGAGCTAATACGTTTAGCTCAGAACTTTATTTTAGTGTCAATATTGATTTTGAGGCGTCACGCGAATGCGTTCTGACGTCAGTGGAGGCTCCTCCCACTCGCGGAGCGCGCACATTCCTTTTGTCCAAGATGGCGGAATAGATGCAGCCGAGGCGACGCTAATGTTTGTCGTTTTATTTTTAACGGTGAAACTCAACACCCAGGCGAACGTTTTCCCGTGCAAACGTTAGTTTAAGCCCCCCTCACGGATGTACAAAATCTCCTGGAGCCGTGAGATTTCACCTCGGAGCTGATTTTATATTTTTGCGGGGGGAGCATCACTGTAAAATGAAGCGGCAGGCCGAGCGCGACGCGAGTCCGTCCAGAACGCTCGCCAAACGCGTCCGCGAGCGAGACCGGGAGCGCGAACCGAACCCGCCGCTCGCGCTGCTCCTCGCCGAGAGCCGAAACTATCATAAACGAAGCCGCAGCCGAGAGCGGGAAAAACCGCGGGTGCGTGAAGAGCGCGACAGTCTGCATCACCGCCCGCATCATGAACTGGGTCTGCTGGGTCGAGCCCCCCTCAGAACCGCCTCAGTCCTGCCCAAAGGTAAGACTCCATCCACAGAAACAGTGGGTACACGACTAGAATACAAGACACTACTTATCAGCAACCTTGGATCTCAGCTTTCTGATGAACATGTGGAGGACGGACTGTTTCATGAGTTTAAAAAGTTTGGAGATGTGAGCGTCAAGCTTTCTCATACGCCTGAACTGGGTCGCATAGCCTATGTCAACTTCAGACACACGGAAATTGCACGGGAAGCCCGTCACGCCAAAACCAGGTTGGTGCTATATGACCGTCCACTCAAAGTTGAACCCATGTATATGCGGCGGCGCAGTGTCACGCCTCCAGATGTTAGTTATGTATCTCTACACAGCGCCGCCTACACTTACAGACAGCGGTCCCTGTCCCCCGGTGCTGGGGCTAGTAGCGCCCTTCGAGAAATGAGACCCAGGCATTACGTCGATGGCATGGGACTCAGCAGGGACCGTGTTTTGGACTATTACAGCGCTTTGGAGGAGAGGAGCCGCGCATATGCATATCAGCTTCCCGAGGAGGACTTAAAACCAGAGGACGATCAGAGAGCCACGAGGAATTTGTTCATCGGCAACTTGGATCATAATATTTCTGAGGTGGAACTACGACAAGGATTTGACAAGTATGGAATTATTGAAGAAGTCGTTATCAAGCGTCCCGCTCGTGGACAGGGCGGCGCATATGCTTTTCTTAAATTTCAGAACTTGGATATGGCTCACCGAGCTAAAGTGGCCATGCAGGGACGCATGATTAATGGCAACCCGATTAAGATTGGATACGGGAAAGCCAATCCGACGACTCGGCTCTGGGTGGGCGGACTCGGCCCGAATACCTCCCTAGCTGCTTTAGCCCGCGAGTTTGATCGCTTTGGGAGTATCCGCACCATTGACTATGTGAAAGGAGATAATTTTGCTTATATTCATTATGAGAGCCTGGACGCAGCACAGGCCGCTTGTGCGCAAATGCGTGGCTTTCCTCTGGGCGGGCCGAACCGTAGGCTACGTGTGGATTTTGCGAAGGCAGAGGAGACGAGGGCGTACCCTCAACAGTACCAGCCGCCTTTGCTCCCGCCTCCACATTACGATATCCTCGCTGACGGTTACGGACGCCACCGTAGCCTAGAGAGGGAGCTGAGAGCGAGGGCCCGCTCGCCATCACACCCTCTGTTCGCAGAGCGAGAAAGAGAGCGCCTTTCGGACCGGGACTGGAGTCCGCCGAAGGGAGTAGAGCGGCGAGCGAACCCAGAAGCATTTGGGCGGGCCAGACAGCGCAGCCGCAGTCGTAGCCGCAGCAGGGAGCGCTGGGTAAAGGAGCGAGACTTAGAACGGGGGCTGGGGAAAAACTGGGAGGAGCGGCGCAAGCGAAGGAGCCTCAGCCCCAATGACCGTCCCGCCGAGGAACGCGGGAGGTCGAAACTCAGGGGAGGGGCGCCATCCACTCCTGAGGACAGCCCGGACCGGGGCCGCGGGCGTCTTCCGGATTCCACCTCAGAACCCCTCGATCACACCCCAGACATCAGCCGACACTCCAGCGACGAACGTCCTGCACAGGACGATTCTTTGCATCTGAGAAAGGACGAGCGTGATCGCAACCACCGCAAAAGTGAGAGCGACCCCGACTCACAGACGGACAAGTCCAAAACGGACTCCAAAAAGCCCAGCACGCTCTCCGAATACGCCCTGACTTTGAGTCGCGTGTGGCACGGTTCCCTTGTTCTTAAGAACAGCTGCTTCCCCACAAACATGCACATGCTCGAGGGAGGCGTGAGCTTCCTCCACGCCCTCATGAGAGACAACCAAGCAGGTGGCGCCAAGATCACGCAGCTTAAAATTGCCCAGCGTCTGAGGTTGGATCAGCCCAAACTGGATGAGGTGACGCGTCGCATCAAGCTAGGCAGCCCGGACAGCTACGCCGTCCTCCTCGCCGTCCAGGGTCCCATGGACCGCGACGCCCTTCCTCCAGAACCAGGCCTTCAACAGCGCCTTCTCCGCAACCTGGTGACGTACCTCAGGAACAAGCAGGCAGCAGGGGTCATCGGCTTGCCCCTCGGCGGCCCCAAAGAGCGAGAGACCGGGGGCATGCTGTACGCCTTCCCTCCATGTGACTTCTCTCAGCAGTATCTCCAGACCGCTCTGAAAACTCTTGGCAAACTTGAGGAGGAGCACCTGGTCATCGTGGTTGTTAGAGACTCACCTTAACAATTCCAGTGTTCCACACAGATTTTATGCCTTTTATGATTTTAGGATGGATGTACCTTTTTATTTGAACACTTCCACGCAGTCCACATGATCATCATTCCCTTCTCAAAATGTTTTGAAATCGAATAGAGTTAAAAAAAAAAAAGTCTCTGTTCTGTTGTATCCTACTTTAAAAATGTGTTTTTATATATTTGCATGCACAGAGCGATTTGACTGAAGTTCCCATCTGGTGGTTTGCTATAATGGGTGTAAAACATACTGGGCCTGTTTTTTTTTTAAAGCTCGAACAGAATGAAGGCGCATAAATTAATTTGTTAGTGAATTGTAGCATTCAGTTTACATAAAAATATGTTTATGAAATGTCAATTTCTGTTGACCGGAATTCAAGTACTCAGAGAGAGAAAAAAAAGTGTCAAAATTGTACCTTTTAGGGCTACAAAAGCTTGTCACTGAGGCAGTATCCTAAAAATGACATCTTTGTACCTTTTTTATTTATTTTTTTAACCACAAAAAGATTCATAGTAGTACCATAAGGTACATATAAGGGACTAATATGCACCTCTTAGGAGTAAAAAACGTACAAAGACGTCATTTTAAGGATACTGCTGACAAGCTGTCGTAGCCCTAAAAGGTACAATTTCGACACTTTTTTTTTTTTTTTTTTTTTTTTTTCTTCTGTGATATATTTTGTTTGACTTTTTTACACATTGAGTAACAGTTCTTCGCTTTCATATTATGTTCTCTGTCCGTTAAAACATCAGATTTAAGGAATAGTTCACCCAAAAATGAAAATGTTGTCATAATTGAATCACCCTCAAGTTGTTCCAAACATGAGTTTCTGGTTTTCTATTGAACACAAAATAAGATATTTTAAAGAATGCTGGTAATCAATAGGGCTGAAAAGTTACCAGACACTTCCCAGGAACCTTCTAGGATTTCTTGGAATCCTTTCGGAACGTTTCTGGAACTCAAACAGGTATTGCCTTCCATTGTAGAAAAAAAAAAAAAAAAAAAAAAAAAAAAAGGGTGCCGTCGACTGTCTTTAAAATATCTTCTTTTGTGTTCAGCAGAAGAAAGAAACTCGTACAGATTTGGAACAGCTTGAAGGTGAGATGACGACAGAATTTTCATTTCCGGGTGAACTTGTCCCTTTAAGGCCCTAGGTGTTTTTCCTTTTCAGAAATAAAACGGTGCTTGACAAGGCGGTATTGTTCAGTTCAGACGAGGCGTTTGTGTCGTAACTGATGGCATCTACCTCTTTAACCATGTAACACACATCAGGTATGTTTGACAAAAAACATGAAGAGAGTCTATGAGCCCATTGCATTTGTATTGTATGTTGTTATAAATATGCACCTGCAGCACTAACAGAAAGCTCATGTGACCATACATGTGTCGCGTCCTGAGCGAGTACTGTACTGATCCAGACACACTAATGCTTGTTAACATTACGAACACTACGGTTTGAGCTTGTGTTTGTACACGCTGATGTCTTTTTAAGCCTTAGTTGTTTTCCAACACTGAATGACTATTTGCCGAGTCATTTTAACCCGTGCTATTAAAGTGCTATTCTTGGAGTTTTTAAAAACATAATAAAAGGTCCATTGATTTGAATATCATAATGTATAAACCTCAAGTGTTATTTTATAAGTTCATAATCATGGGATTTGAAGGTCCACCTGCCAACACTACAGCCATTTGCACTGAACGGTAATTGTTTATTTTGAATCATCATATTCTTTTGTTTTAACCTTTTTTTTAAATTTGTAACACTTTTATAGGAAGTCTTTTTTGTCTGTATGCGAAACCTGTATGGCATATAAAAAAGTAAACCTTCATGTGCTTGTTTTTAAACTCACACCTCCTGTCATTATTTGCTAAGCTGTTTAGCGATATGTGTCCGATAACCTGTCTCCATAGTTACCTCTCCATCTCTGTCCTGCCTACAAACCAAGTTGTGAAGGTTAAAGTGGTAACCAGGCAACCACATCCATCATTCAAAAGGGTTCATATGAGGCTTGACTGTGACGCAGTTTGTGTTATAACCGCTAGGTGGCAGTGTGGTCAAAGAAAAGCAACTTTATCTCAACATACGAAACCAGTGAGTTCCTGCTGTGCAAGTGGGAAGTTGCTTCAGGGGAAACAGTCAGTGCGCTGCATATTAAACGCGTGCTGAGACATTGTTGCGGCATTGAGCAGACTTAAAAGCAGTCTTCATTTAGTTTCACCCCATGCCAGTATGCAAATGAAGTCGTTTGCATACAATATTTATGCTGTTTAATATATAGATCTACATGACGCTGGAAGATTAACCAGCCTTATTGTTTTCAGAAGCTTGTTAGTTATTTATAAAGTAGTGAGTGACTGTACTTGAGCCTAACACTTAATTAGCTAATTTCTCAGTGTCAGAATGAGAGGATCTAAACCAGTCGAGCCCCGGTAGTCCAGTCTGTCAAATCCTGACGGATGTCCTGACGCTCTCCTGCTGACCAACTCTCTGTACAGAAAGTTACTTAATTCACTGAACCTCCCGCTCTCAAGGTGACAGGCCATTTTACATTGGACATTTTTATTTGTGTGTGTGCGTTTGCACAACAACTGGTGTCATTTGAACGCTGTTGGAGAGCTGAGATTCACGAGTCAGCGTGATGGCCTGAATCACAGCTCTCGTATTTGGCCATGGAGTCCTGATAAACTGTCAGATGTCTCATTGGGGCAAAAAGGGTGTCGTAGATATAACCAATGTGTTATAATATTATTGAAAGGTTGTTTTAGTACAAGAAAATCTGTTATAGTGCCAGTCAAAAGTTTGGAAACATTAAGGTTTTTTTTGTTTTTTTTTGTTTTTTGAAAGTAGTCTCTTAACCCTTCTACGGTCTTCGTTTGGGAATTACACTCAGGGTCTTTGGGGTCTCCACAGACCCCAGGCAACAAAATGTAATTTTATAACAAAACAATTGTTTTTTGTTTTTTTAGAACAAATGTAATTTTGCTCTTTATTAATGTTTTTACTCAACATCGGTGCAGTTTTTGAAGTATTTATAATTTAAAAATGTATATAAATAAATTAAAATGATTGATTTTCACACAAAATCAGTTTATGTAAAATTCACTTTATAAAAGACCCAAATGTCTAACTTTCATTCGTGGGGATAACACGGATAATTTGACATAATTTGATAATTTGATGAGACTTTTACCAGTAAATGGCTGCAGAGCTGCACTATTTGCAATGTGCTATTTGACTGAAGACAAGTATTTTTCAGTTGGATTCATATCTAAATGTTTTGAAATCACAATTATAAAAATTTAAATTAATTTTTGTCAAAGTTTAGCATTTTTTGTACTGAAAAATATTTGTTTCAATGATGTTACATTTATGATTAGAACAAGAGGAAAGTTGGAAAAGT
Source organism: Paracanthobrama guichenoti (assembly GCA_018749465.1). Classification (NCBI taxonomy): domain Eukaryota; kingdom Metazoa; phylum Chordata; class Actinopteri; order Cypriniformes; family Gobionidae; genus Paracanthobrama; species Paracanthobrama guichenoti. The sequence goes on from CM031964.1 coordinate 24,406,543, forward strand.
TCTTTAGAGTTTATCATTTATTTCAAACATCTGATTTTCTTATAATTCTACAAATTTAATCTACACTTCAGTTTCTAACTGTAACAGAACAAAAATGAACAGAAATCAAGTCAAGTTGAGCTTTATTGTCATTCCGCTACATGTGGGGACATACAGTGGAACGAAATGTCGTGCCTCACAGGACCACGTGCTACATAAGTACAGACATACAACCATGAAGACAAACACTATAAACCTATACATAACTAACCTACTGACAGAAATGAACAGTTATATTACATATTGAGTAAAAAATACACAACATGAACATCAAAATGCAATAACAAATGTATTCCTGTGTGTGAGTATGATCATTTTGCATTGTGGATGTTTTATGCATTGTTGGAAGTGTGCCACTTCTTCATTTCTGTATGCGTGTTCTGTGTCATTTCTGTTTTTGAGGATGAATTTTGTCTATTTTCTAAGCAGGGTCTCCAGAGACCCCGAAGACCCTGAGTGTGACTTTTTTTGTCACACGAACATAAAAACAGATATCAATCCAATTAATTTTTTTCTTTGTGGATCTAGAGAATGTTGACAATGGTACAAAGTCTCATGCCATTTGGACAAAGGGAACATTTTATTTAATTTGAGCAAACGTCCTTTTGGGTCAGAAAAGACCCCAAAGACTGGAGAAGGGTTAACCTCAGCAGGGCTGCATTTCTTTGGTCAAAAATACAGTAAAACAGTAATATTGTGAAATATTGTTACACTTTAAATTAACTGGTTTCTGTTGTAATATGTTCTTCAGTGTCACATGATCCTTCAGGAATCATTCTGATATGATGATAATGATGACACTCAAGAAACATTTAAGATTATTAATGTTAAACACATTTCTTCTGCATAATATTTTTGTTGGAACTGATTATTATAATTTTGTATTATTATTCATTTACTCTTAGATGAATAAAAAGTTTATTATAAAAGAACAGCGTTTATTATAAAATATAACTTTTTGTAATATTTATTAATTTCAAAAATGCCTTTACTGTCTTTTATTGGTGATATACTGTGCCGTTACTAAATAAGTATTATTATTCATTTATTTTTATTATTATGTATTTAATTGTACTTGCCCCAAACTTTTGAATGGCAGTGTATCATGATTTTTTTTTTTTTTTTTAAATAAAATAAGCAGCTAAAGTATTGATTTGAATATTTTCTGAAGGATCCTGTGAATAACAGGAATAAATTACATCTTTAAATATATAGAAACCAGTTTTATATATACACACACACACACACACACACTCACACACTATATTCATACATTATATATATCAGGATACATTTGAACACAGCGTTTTAATTTCAGAACCCTCTCCGTCCACACCAGGACGGTGTTTTTCAAGCATTTTCCAAAACGTTCTTGTCCTCACTGAAACGCCACAAAATGCTCAAATCTTCTTTAATGTGCCTGTGTGCACATTCTGATCTTGCCGAGTTTGACGTGTTCCTGGGTCAAGATATTTTGTTGATCCAGGAACAACATTCGTATCCAAAAATGTAGTCCTAACCACATCCCTACCTCTAAACCTAATCCTACCCATATCTTATCCCTAAAATCAGAGGGAAATAATAGGTATTTATATATATTTATTCACACATGTTCAAAAGATCTTTAAACCATTTTCAAAGCTCTTTATTATTTTTTTGACGATTTAGTTGGATGGACTGAATTTTCAACACTTTTTTTTGTGAGACATTGATGGATTCTTTGAAGCAGCACTTGAAAGGATTTTAAAGAAAGCATCTTTCCATGGTGTGCTGAGCCAGCAGCCCGTCTGACCTGTATATGTCTGATTGCTTTAGTTTGCGCTATTGCACTTGAATACATTAACATCCACAATTCACCGCAACCCAGTAATATAATATAAAACGCAACTGCGAGTCGTGTTGTTTTTTTGTTTTTGTTTTTTCTGAAAAGGCCACATCTAGTTCTTTCCGGTACAGCATGGAAAAACTCAAAACCAAAAACTTCAAACCAAACAAAATAACCTTGCCCAGGTAACAACGCTACAGATGTTCAGGTATTCACATGAAACATGTACGACTGCAACTGAAATCTCAAGGCGCACAAGGTTATTTATTTACAAGCATGTGAATCCCATTGTAAGTCAGGGTTGTTGTGCTAGCATGTTTTTGCATGCTGTTGGCTAATGTCTTCACCTAATTCTTTTTTGCCCTTTTTGTCGTTTCGAATCACAGATTTCATCCCCTGGGCGTAGACGGGGATTGGGTGTTTTCGGGGGGTTGGCTGGTAGCAGTGCATCGACCCAGAGCACTTCACTGTAAGCTAGCCTGGTGCTCTTATAGTGCAGGAAATGGAAGACACAAGTAATGAAATATTAATGCAGAATCATGAGAGGTCCAATGAAATCCATTAAAGCAAGGAAAATCAATGAAACATGGCCCCACTGCTTCTCAGCTGGGCTGATGAGTTGACCGGATCTGGTGATGTAGTTTTCTTTATCTTTATGGACCTTTGGTAAGAACACACATGAACAAGACTGTATAGAGTTCAGCCATTAGTGACACATGGGGCCTGCAAGCTGTTATAGAGTGCATCAGTGCCCGCTCCCCTTTTTCAGGAAGTTTTTTTTTTTTTTTTTTTTTCATTCTTTTTTGCCACAGGGTTTATAAAATAGTCTTTGTTATAAGCCATGAACCAAATCAATCAGCTACAAGCCAACACTACAAACTTTGTCAGATTTTCAAACACATTTTTCCTTTAAATCAAAAAGACAAAGGTACAAAACTGTGTACTTAACGGCTGTGGTGGGGGAAAGAACTACAATCCCATGAAGCATTGCGAACAGCATAATCGAATTGAAAATGGAGAAATACAAAACTACTATAATGTATAAAACATTTTAAGTTATAGGTAAATATGCATATATACATAAACATTTAACTATTTTGAGAGCGTTTGGGGATCGCCTTGATTATGCCATTACAGTGCTTCATGGGAGTGGGTGGAGCTATTTTGGAGCGTGTTTTGACTGGTGTAATTTTCTGTACTGCATCATGGGTAATGTAGTTTTTCACCAGGAATTCCACTGTTAAAGGGTTACTTCAGCGATTAGCATTAAGCTTTGTATCAGTAGAAATCTCATAGTATATTCGAATGATTGTACCCACCCCCGAGAGATTTATGTATTTTATTTCTGGGGGAAAAATATCCTCAGATGACGCAAATATCGTCATTTTGCGTCATCAGAGGATTTTTTGGCCAGAGGCTAAAGACTACAGTCAGTAGTAGGAGCTAGTTCTGCATGTTTTCAACCCACCCATGGGGGGTGGGATCTCACTCACAGCGCTCGGCTTGGGCAGCTGCGGGCATTCATGTAAACGGAGTGGTGCGGAGCAAAGTGAGTGTTTCAACTTTTCAAATGAAATTAAGTTAAGAAAGTTATGCTTCCATAGGCATGATCTGAATGCGCGCCGTGAATATATGCCGTGCCTGCGCTTACCTCAGCTCTGCTCAGCTCTTCGCTCTCGTGATGAATGTAATCTGACTCCTGCTGTGTTTGTGCTGTGACACTCGCTCGGCTCACTCACATTATATGGAACAGACACGTTCAGTTTTTAATTCTAGTGTCTGTTCTCTAACTGAACTAAATTATTTTATTATTATGAAAATGAAAACAACGGTAGGGGCGGTGCCGCGGTGGGAAAGTGATCCAGTGATCCAGTAGCCGTGGCTTTGGGAGTGGCCTCGTAGGGCAGCGAAGCAAGTGCATTCTGGGAGTTGTTGTCTTTCATCCACATGAGCCAAAAATACATTTTCTGGCTTTTCTCAGTCTAGAAGGCACCAAATTAAAAAATAATTTCACATTTCTACTACATAAATGACCCAGTTTAAATACACATTCATCTTCCCAGCGCTGATACCCCTTTAAACTTTTTTTATTTTTTTTTATTTTTTATTTTTTAAATAAGCTGAAATAATGCAGGCTGATGGCTTCAGCAGAAGCAAATACCATCGATTAACGGCCTTGCAGTGTTAAATGGTTTATGTGTTATCGTTAAAAAGCAATTTCCTTATGGAGAAAATGAATGTTTTTACTTCTAGAACCCGACTGTTGCGCTCTTGCAGCTTTGGCTATGTCTACATTTAATCCGTATACATTTGAAAACGGCATTTTCATTTCATTTCAACTCTGTCCACACTAGCATTTTCCAAAACTTTATGAAATGTTGCGAAATGCTTAACTCCTCTTTAATGTGTTTGTGTGCAAATACTGATCTTGCCAAATTTGACTCATTCCTGGGTCACATATTTTGTTAATCCAGGAACAACATTCCTATCCGAAAATGTAGTTCTAAACCTAACCCTACCCATAATTTATCCATTACCCTTATCAGAGGGTAATGAAAGTGGATAACACTGATGTAGCACCTATCACTGGCTGTAAGCCTAAACTTCACATAAACTGCACACTTTACACTTGTCCCTCAGATCTGATTGGTTGTTTGGAATGTTCCAGGGTCAACAAGGATTTTGATCCAGGAACATGTTTTACTTGGTGAAATCAGGTTCTGCTGTTTGCGTAAAAACTCACTGAGATGATACCGAGGGACCAGACGTAATTGAGTTCTTTTTTTTTTTTTTTTGCACGATCATCATTGTCATTCCATGCATGGTCTAAAACGCAATTGCTCTCATGTTTTGCCACAGGACAGCAATTGCAAGTACATTTTCTTTCATCTTTGCAGGAATATAATACAGGGTTTCCGGGGTCTTAAAAAGTCTTAATTTGACCTTCCACAATTTAAGGCCTTAAAAATGTCTTAAACTGGAGCAGAAAGTCTTAAATTCAATATCATGGCATTACATTAGAACCCCATGATTTCTACGATGCAGAAAACCGCAGAATCCATTCATAAAAATTGAATAAATGTAAAAGATGGAATTTGAGAAGAAATCAAACATATTTCATAGGGCCCTAAAAAAATATTTTTGTTTAATAAATTGCTGTTAAATTGTTTCATGATTTGAATTAATTAGACATGCTTTTGATGAATAAAATGTAATTTAACCATTAAAACAAAGCGCAGAAAACAAACTAAAATAAATCTAAAATCTAAATTTCTAAAATAAACTAGAAAAAAAATTAAATAAAATAGAGCCCTAAATTTAATTTGCAAAAAAAAAAAAAAAAAAAAATATATGATTTTGTTTTCCAGTTCAAATCCTTAAATCAAGATACATTTACTTGACTTAATTAAAAGATAAGCATTCAAATGTATCTGGATTAGTGTAGACCAGGTTCCTCAAATCCTGTCCTAGAGGGACACTGCCCCTTTTTAGCTGACCAGGTTGGGAGACCAGCTAAAAGACCAGCTAAAACCAGCTAAAAACCACCTTGGCCAGGCTGGAAGACCAGCTAAAACAAGCCAACCATCTTAGGCTGGTTTTAGCTGTTTTTTCCCAGCTTAAACCAGCTAAGACCAGCCAACCAGCGTTTTTTTCAGCAGGGAACCCTAATAAAACACACCTGAACAATCTAAGCAATGTCTTCAGGATTACTAGAAAGCTACAGGCAGTTGAGTTTTTATCAGGGTTGGAGCTAAACTCTGCATGACAGTGACACTCCAGAACCGAAGTTGCTCATCCCTGGTTTAGCCCACACCCTGATCAAACTCACCTACCTGTAATCCTGAAGGCATTGATAAGCTTGTTCAGGTGTCTTTGATTTAGGGTTGGAGCTAAACTCCCTCTTGGGCTGGATTTGAGGAACTCTGCTGTAGACGTAGCCTTAGACCTCTATGGAATTGCATTTACTCATGTCTTTTTATATATTTATGAAGGCAATAAATGTCTAGGCTTGATGTTGACTCAATATTATTCTCCCTCCCCAGATCTGACCCCAGATCAGCTGTCCTAAAACCCTTTGATCCATGTATGTGCACCATAGGGGCATGAACATGGATTCCTAGTAAAGCTTGCAGGATATGGTTCAACCACAACATCACCAGCAGTCCCGAAAGGACTGGCAGATGATGTCAGCTGAGCCGCTTTGGAGCCTGGGCTTTGCATTCTGTCAAGCAGGCAGGTGGTGTTGTGGCTTTTGGCTGCCACATGTATCTATGACATACCTACCATATTGCTTTAGGCATTGTTACACGACTATAAAGAAAGCTCCTCACCGCTGTCGGGAGCTTATGGCCCTGTCTCGCAAATCCGACTCAGTTAGGCAGGGACTGGAGCAGGAATCTCCCAGAAACAATTGTCGACTGTTTTGTCCCGATGAGATTGCCGGTGTATTTTTAAACCATGAAGCAGGCACAATAGAGCAGGCAGTGCAACCCTGTAGCGACGTGACTAAACAGTGTTCTCTCTCATTGCTGATGGATGAATCTCACAAAACGGATCAAGAAAATGTTGCACCCGACAATGATACACACACTACTGGGGTCATTCCTGCTATTTGTGCCTTTTGGCCATCGTAAAATGTAGCAAATCAAACTCAAATCAAAATAAATTTGGTCACACTTTAGATTAGGCTCTAATTCTCACTATTGACTATGACTCTTGCCTCAGTAAACTCCTAGTTACTACTCAATAATGGTTAGTAAGGTAGTTGTTGAGTTGGGAAGGATTAGGGATGTAGAATATGGTCATGCAGGATAAGACATTAATACAAGGCTGTAACCATGTCTTGAACATTAATTCTAGGTCTAATTCTAGTTGGGAAATAATCATTTTGGGACTATCTGCAAATAATATTTGCATTAATTTGCGTCAAATATATCGTTAGTCTCGAGATTTTTCCCGTTAGTGAATAAATACATATATCCGCTATTAACACTTGAATTCCCTAGTGGTCTGGTGGTAGAATTTTTGTAAAGGTTACAGGTTCTAATCCGCCCTCATATAGTTTTTTTTTCTTCATTAAAATCAAAGATGTTCAATTATTGTATATTAAGAGCAGGAACACGTTTGTGTGCATTTTGTTTATCGATTTCACTGGATAGAATAGAGTCCCCGTAATGGCATTAAGCGATAATTGACGTGCTCGACTGTGCACGAGCCAAGATAACGTAAACCCTGCCTACTTTGATTTGATTGGGCATCTCAGTCATTTTGACATTGACGAGCACACTTAGACCTGAAGCAGACCAGACTGAAATGTAACTTTGGCAATTTGTCCATTTCTAATTACTGGGGGGACTCGTCCCCCTCAGTGTCTATGGTGGTTACGGCCCTGCATTAATATGTGCTTTATAAACCATAATAAACAGCCAATATGCTAGTTATATGCATGCTAATAAGCAACTAGTTAATAGCGTTAAGTGTTACCATACATTTGTGTGTAGTTATGATAGGGTGATGCAAACCATTTGTAAAAATTGTAACCATTTATTAAACAAAATAAATGAAATGGAAGATTAATTAAAATGTCCACCCTGTTAGGGACAAATTCCAACAGCTTCAAATACTTTCTAATTTATGGGCATTATCTTAGACAACTCATGTACTTTTGTCCCTTTAAAAGCATACCAGTTAATAAATAATAAAATGTGAATATTGTGTATGAATTGTACTTACTTTCTCACAAATGCATCATTTTCATATATATATATATATATATATATATATATATATATATATATATATATATATATATATTGATACATTTTCATTATCACTGAATTATTAGTATGTTTTTCCTTTTTTAAAAAGAAGCTTAATAGGGTGGACAAAATATTAACAGGATTGACAGGGATGATCTCTCACATACAACCAGTTATGTTATTACTTTAGTTTGAACTGGATTTAGATGGGAAACAATGTTGCCAAAGAATTTTAAATGCACTACGTCTTTAACTTTAAACATAACTTACTTTCACAATCACTATGTCCACTCTCTTAGGTCTTCTGATATAACAGGGTGGACACTAACAGAAAGTGGTCTGAGCAAAAGAAGCTAACATGGAAGGTTTATCTAATAAAGAATTGCATGGTTTTTAAAATTGTAATGATTGTTCTACTAACTTTTTTTTTTTGTCCTTAAGGTTAACCACGTCAGATTTGAAATATAAAATGGGTTAAAAAGAGACAATTAAAATAATACAGGATCTCACTTTCCCAAGTTGTTTTCTTTCCAAAGAAGTGATGGCAGCTGTATGACATGATGTCATTTAATTTTTATAACTTTCATTTATAAAGGAAAAAACCTTGATTTATAATGTATTACATTTATTTAAGCAATTATAAATCAAGGTTTTTAACTTGTCCCTCTATTGTTTAAAAAAAAAGTAGTAAGTACTTTTTGAAATCGGAATTTATAGGCTGATATATGCTGTAAAATGTCTCCAAATTATTTATTTTTAATCAACTTCAGTATACTTAGAATTCAGTTGGTATTATTTATGACTAAGACGGTTATAAAAATTATATTGTTCAAAATTTGAAGGCAGTAAGATCATGATCTTTACTGGGAATCCCAGGAATGGCCATACCATTCAAAAAGTGGTGAATGTGACTTCAGCAAGTACAACATGTTCCTGGATCTACATCCTTGTTGACCCTGGAATAACATTCCAATCAGCCAATCAGATTTGAGGATATGTTTATAGTTAATGTCAAGGCTTATAACTAGGCATAGGTGCTTCTACTCCATTCTTATTCACCCATCATCTCCCTATGATTTTAGGGTTATGGGTAGGGTTAGGCACAACATTATATATATAATATTATAACTATTTTTGAATTACATTTTTTAGTTAATTATTATTGTTTTATTTTTTATTTTGTTTTACAATATATTTAAATTAAATGTGATTTACTAAAGCATTAAGAGTTTAGGTAAAGCCCAACCCCTGAAAAACAACCCCACACCATAATCCCCCCTCCACCAAACTTTCCACTTGGCACAATGCAGTCAGGCAAGTACCGTTCTCCTGGCAACCGCCAAACCCAGACTCGTCTATCGGATTGCCAGACAGAGAAGCGTGATTGGTCACTCCAGAGAACACGTCTCCACTGCTCTAGAGTGCTTTACACCACTGCATCCAACGCTTTGCATTCTACTTGGTGATGTAAGGCTTGGATGAGCTGCTCGGCCATGGAAACCTATTCCATGAAGCTCTCTACACGCTGTTCTTGAGATAATCTGAAGGCCACATGAAGTTTGGACGTCTGTAGCCATTGACTCGTTGGCGACTTCTGTGCACCTCAGCATGCGCTGACCCCACTCTGTGATTTTACATGGCCTATCACTTCATGGCTGAGTTGCTGTTGTTCCCAATTGCTTCCACTTTGTTATAATACCACTAACAGTTGACCGTGGAATATTTAGTAGTGAGGAAATTTCATGAATGGACACAGGTGGCAACCTATCACGGTACTACGCTTGAATTCACTGAGCTCCTCCTATTCCTCCCATTCTTTTACAAATATTTGTAGAAGCAGTCTATATATATATATATATATATATATATATATATATATATATATATATATATATATATATATATATATATATATATATATATATATTATGGCTATGATTCTCAAAGGCTTCAGTTAAGACACCATCAAATTTAAGAAAACCCATGAAGCAATTCATTAGATTTGGAGATTTTATAACAGCAGTCTAACATTTTTTTTTTTAAAGTCGCCTTAGGGGAAGTGCATGTATCCCATTTCTAATTAGAAGTAAATGTTAATAAAGAGCATGGTTTACAGCAGGGAGATTGTCAGATGGGAGCTGTTTGAACTTATGATACAGCAGTTTTCATTAACAAGCATAGGCAGTCTATAAAGCAGTTATTAACTGCAATTATGTGACCGCGAATCAATGAACTATATTTTTTTCCCACTATTCGCTATTGTACATTGATCTCCCCACATAAGAATACGTGATAATACACAAATACACTACCAGTACAAAGTTTGACATCTGCTCAAGACGACATTTATTTGATCAAAAAATGGTAATATAGTAATATTGTGAATTATTAGAATTTAAATGAACTATTTTCTGTTGTAATATGTCAAAATGTAATTTATTCCTGTGATCAAAGCTGAATTTTCAGCATCATTACTTCAGTCTTCCGTGTCACATGATCCTTCAGAAATCATTCATATGTTGAGTTGATGCTCAAGAAACATTTATGATTATTATCAGTGTTGTGCTGCTTAATGTTTTTGTGGAGACTTTGATACACTACCATACAAAAGTTGATTTCGATTTAATTAATCAAAAGGCCTAAGTTTTCCCAAAAAGGAATATCTACCCATGTTTCATAGGTATAGTTGAGTGCATACAGATACCAGCGCAGCTGTATATTTTAAAGTTGTTCTCTGCTGTTTTTTCCCCCCGTAGATGAGCAGCTCCAGGCTAGCAGATGGTGACGGGGGTCCAGGTGCTTCACCTCCTCCTGTTTCAGACCCTGTGATTGATCCCGTTTTCTGATTGTCCTCCTGAACCATCAGGGCACACGTGGTCCTCTGGGACACCGGGAGAGAATGCTTCAGAGGCCTTTGATACGAGGTGAGGAGTTTTACAGTATTGGGGGTTTGGTTTCGGTACAAAGAAATGTCATTCAGCCTCTTCCTCTGAGCTCCAAAGCAAGCTTTAGTTCTTCAGAAGGGTTATGTTGATATCCAGGTCATTCAGTGCTGCCTTCAGTTTGTTTTGCATACAGTGAATGGGAAGGCAGTTTGTACATGATGTGTGTATGAATAGCTTGATAAATAGGCTGTGTGCTCAACACACTGTAGTGAATGAGCGTGAGGGACAGACCTCTCTCACGAGACCGGTGTTTAATCGCTTAACACACAGACCTCTGGCATTAGATTGTCTGTGCTGAAAACCCTCATTGTCGCTGATTGTAGGATTGCTGTATAAGTTTCAGATCTGCCAGTGTGACTCACTCTCATAGACGCTTAATTACAGGGACTGAGAACGAACCCACGCGCCTTTGTGACGTCTTATGGATCCAAATAATGGTTAGGAGGGGGGAAAATCTATTTAGTTAAAACTGCATTCACTTTAGCACAGCTTAACCCATGTTCAGTGTTTACTGTTGAAGCAGGAAGTACAAGCTGAACATATTTGAAGGGTTTAATCGCTAATTGTTAGCAGGTGCTATTAAAGTGCTCCTATTATGTTATTTTAAAGCTCTTCATTTTGTTTTGGAGTCTTCGACAATAGATTTACATGCATCCAAGGTCACAAAACACTTTAATATTCTCATAATATACATTGCAGCATCACCTCATTTCTCATAGTGGTTCAATAATGGATTCAGTCTCTCTTTACCCCTCCTTTCTGAGAGTCTACTCTGCCCTGATTGGTCAGATGGCCCAGTCTGTTGTGATTGGTCTACTCTGCTCTGATTGGTCAGATGGCCTAGTCTGTTGTGATTGGTCTACTCTGCTCTGATTGGTCAGATGGCCCAGTCTGTTGTGATTGGTCTACTCTGCTCTGATTGGTCAGATGGCCCAGTCTGTTGTGATTGGTCTACTCTGCTCTGATTGGTCAGATGGCCTAGTCTGTTGTGATTGGTCTACTCTTCTCTGATTGGTCAGATGGCCCAGTCTGTTGTGATTGGTATACTGTGCTTTGATAGTCAGATGGTCTAAAAACTAAATGTCCATTACCATATCTGAATTTCTGCTCATCTTCAGCACTTGAACACACAGTGATACGAACAGTAACAATGGCACTGGTTTTACCATATCAATTCCAGCCAGAGTCCTCATTATCCATAACCAGGATATTAACCATGTTTCTCGCCCTTTAAAAGCTCTCAAAAATCACTTAAAGTAATTCTCTAACAACGTAATTTATGTGGGGCTCAGAATTATAAATAGTATGATAAACCATGTTTGTGCAAAATTATAACCATTTTCCATCTTTATAATGTCATATAGGCCTATTTTTCAACTCATGTTATGATAATGTAAGGCCGGTAAACGTATACATGGACGAATCGTTCACAATAAGATCTATAACACACATTTACAAAATAGATGGGGTGACTTTTTATTCCATGGCAACTTTAAAGTTATTGTGTAAAATGAATCATCTAGAGCAGGGGTGTCCAACCCTGCTCCTGGAGGGCTACCGTCCTGCAGATTTTAGTTCCAACCCTGCTCCAACACACCTGTCTGTAATTATCAAGCAGCCCTGAACACACAATTAGCTGGTTCAGGTGTGTTTGATTGAGGTTTGAACTAAAATCTGCCCTCCAGGACCAGGGTTGGACACCCCTGGTCTAGAGACTTTTATAAAAGACAGTTTATTTAGCTTATTTTTTACTGTCCTCTGCTGTTTTATTTAAATCCTCATCATTTACTAGTGTACATTTTATTGGTATTTCATTGTTTCAATTTGACGACACAACAGGATAGCAATATCTTGAATGAGGAAGTAGAATGTTTCATGAATTTTGTACCTCTCCAACATAATAATTATTGCAAGTACTGAAAATGAAAGTCTTTTTCAAATGTATTAAACAATTGGTGTGTCATATAAATCCCACTTTCTTCTCCATTCAAGATTTGATCTTTTCTTTTCACTATGCACCTGTTTGAATCACATCAGCACACTGCAAAGATGCATTACTCATTAACAGGTCACCCGAGGCCTCGTTACCTTTGATCGTCTGTTTTGATCTGGGAGGAATGAGGCTGTTATACAAACCTTTAATTTTTCATCGAACCTCAAAACAGACCAAGTCCACATGGCTAATGACTTGTAACTGTGTATCCCATGATGCCTCTTGCCTTGGCCTTGGACAAATGAATGGCTGTGTTTGTAGCATTTAAGGCAAAAGGTCACTCTAATGTGAAGGACATCAATGTATTAGTCACAGAAACTTTTGCTTTTGGCTTGCTCAGTTGGGGACACCTAAATTTCATCTATATTACCGATCTGCCCGCATTGACACTATATGATACTTGAAATTAGCTGGATAACATCACCGTTTCACCAGAACGGCTGTACAAATTCTGTTGCATTATTTTCCTGTTAACAATGTGAAGCTGCTTTGAAACAATTGGACTTGTTAAAAGCGCTATATAAATAAAGGTGATTTGATTTGATTTGATTTGATTTGACAGAAACCATTTCAACAGGGTTGTCAGTATAGGAACGATCAGGAATGATGATACATTCGATTTTAAGTTAATATTGACCTCATATAATATTGACGTCATGATCAGACTTGCTTATATGCTACAACTTGGCAACTAAGGCCAAATCCAGGCTAATATGTAAATGGGAAAATCAATGCAACCTATGCATTGATATATGCAACCTATGCAAGAATATTTTAGATTTGGCCTGTTGATAGGAAATGGCAAAGTCATTGGTTTCAGTTTCAAAATATTTTACATGCTTTCGCATTGCCTCTAGGGAAGGACACAATGGCCCTAAATCATTCTGGATAGCTTTAGGCTAAAAATACACTCTAGTTTCTTTTTAATGGGCTGAACTGGATTTCAGTTTCCTGTGAATTCAATTCCAATTTTCATGTTTTTTCTCCAAGTACATGGCACAGAGCATGTGCTTTTATTCGCATGCCAAACCCACTGGTGTTAGTTCCCACCACAGCCAAATGGCCATCCCCACATAATTACGGCTTCCGTTTCAAACCGCTTTGTCTCCAGATTGTCTTTAATTGTTGGTAAATTACAAGTATTATTCCACTCACTGGCTGTAGGAGGTTAGCGTTGCATAATTACTCTCTTGTGAAGTGTGCGTCTCAGACGTGGACATCAATGGAGGACACCAAACCTGGTGGGTTTTTCGTGCGCGAGATGTCACGGATTGTCGTGTGTGGGCATCAGCGAGTTCCTTTGTGAGAGATGTAGACTGTGTTTAGGCTGTCATTACGCACACCCCCACCCGTTCGGGACAGAAAACCCCGCCTGTAAGAATTTGTTTGTGTTTGAGCAGCTGCTGTGAGGTGTAAGCTTTATTCATAGACTGCTTTCATCTGTGGCGTCGTTGCATTTAGTGGCATGGTGGCAAACCGCCATAGGCGGCACTCTCAGCCCAGGTTGCACTGGGATAGTAAGATAGAGGGGTGGCTGATGTGTCAGCATGTTATTATAGCTGAGTTTGTTTATTATACAGATGAATTTCGGCTATCTCTGTTGAGATTCAGCTGTACTACTCTCAAGGGGCCTTTGCTCAGAAATGAAAATACACCGTCTGCACTGAGTGACACAACAGAGACTTGTTCAAACAACGTGGGATGTCTTATTTTAGACTGCTTATTTTAACGGCCCACTGCGCAATGGCTTTTTAATTAGCTTTTGAGAGGATGCTAACCTTGTAAAAACGTAACATCAATGTTGACAGACAAATCTTGTAATAACTGTGTGTTGGCATTAATACTGCATAATGAATGCTAAGAGAGGCTGATTTGAAGACTTTTTTAACATTAGCATATTAACCATTCATGACAGATGTAGTGTGGGATTAGTGATTTATGTATTCTAGTGTTGTCACGATACTGGAATACTGGAAATGATACGTTGAAAAATATCGATATTCGGTACCATTTTCAATACCACTGGGAAAACTGCCACCACCATACAGATCATTTGTTATTATCTCATAATTTGTTGATAATTTGGATAATTTTGTTGTAATAGCTTACACACAAGACAGAGAGGCTTAATCGTTGAACATATTGCAAACGGTTGCACAAATAAATGCAATAGAATAAAGAGACAAATGAAATAAACATGGCTTTAAGTTTTTGAGGTGGGTCTAACAGTATTCAGGTAAGAAATACTACAGAAATGAAATTAATCAAATATAAGCGAACACTAGATAGTCTTCATTGTAAAAATTAAATACAGATTAATGCTTACAATTAAAGCTATTCAGTCAAAAGCAGCGAATGATTTTCTGTCTTTTGCAGCAGGTTTATAGCCTGGCTCTGCCCTCCTACGTACTTCCACTCAATTTTCATTTTCCTTCAGTACTCAGTCTGGGATTGCGGTATATTCTCTGGTTTTCTCCGGTCCAATTTTAACCGGTCCAATCATCGAACAGAGGGAGTGGCTGAGAGCTATGACGCTGATGCCGTGCGCTAGTTTGAGATGACATACGTCACGATCAAACGTTAGCGATTGGTTATGGCAGATCCAGAGTGGCTCTGGGCAGATCCAATAGTTTTAAACTTCAACAGAGTACTCGTCTTCACGGAAGTTAACACTTGTCAATGGAGAGTGGCCAGACTCTCTGTACAAATGAAATGTACGAGAGTCGGATAGAACCAGGCTAGCTAGGCTAGGTCTAATGCTATTTCATGCATTCTGGCTTATTTACACTGTTAAAGAGTTGGATTCTCATGCTAAACATGGCCAAATTAACATATATTTCTGTGCCGGATTTGAATATGTTTTGGAAAGGTTTTTTCGAGTATGGGCCCGTGTGAGGTTATAAAGGGTGGAATTCCTTGTATGGGCACTTCTCCCGGATGAACACACATACACACACCAACCAGAGCGAGAGCAAGAGCCAGCTTTATTCGGGTTACGGAAGCCGTCGGCAGCGCTGTCATTTTGTTTTTAAACCACGAAATCAACAATGTCATTAAAGTGTGAGGGAAAGATGATCTTGTTCAGCTTCCCAAATAACCCAGCATTAAGGAAACAGTGGATGCAGTTTGTCTTTCCGGAGCAGCAACGGGAGTTCTGCAAGTGTGTTTGTTTGTTCCCAGTCATGAGTCGAAACCGCCGTCGGTGAGTGAAACTGAATCAAATGTGTGTTTTGTTGGCAATTGGTGTGTAAGTGCATATAATGTAGACAACACGAATGTATAGTGAATCGAAAGTTATCCAGGGATAACGCCATGATGTATTTGTGTGTGTGTGTGTGTGTGTGTGTGTGTGCGCGCTAGTGACTCTTTAGCTCCGCCCACTGTACGCCTGCACGAGCTTGGCTGTTTTCTGAAAGAATCAGTACAGCTTATCTGTCTTTTATAAATATGATAAAACTAAAGACTCTTCAGATATATGAAGGATGCAATACTACTCTATAGGTACTCAGGATTAACATGAGATTTGGCAGAAACTGAGCATGTTACCCCCCCTTAAGATATTTCAATATCGATGACACTAGTATATTCTTATACTAAACACTTATATAAAACACTCATATTAAACACACACACACACAAAAATATAGTCATATTCCTAGTGATAAATTAAGCTAAACTGCGTCAAACAAAATCATTGGTGATTTTCCTCTTTCATGAAGCATTCTAGATGCAATCAAATCTCAAATTACTTACCTTTTGAATGTGTCTAAATATTCTGCATAAAATGTACGATGTAATGGAAGCGCCAGATCTTTTCTTCTTTATTGTGATGTACATGTAACAGATTATCGAAAAAGGAAAAATATGTGGGTGGGGATATATTTGGTTCTATCCATCGGTTGTTGATTGGATGGAGGCAAATCAGTAGTGCCTATCCCGAAAGCATCGTTAGACAACTATGGTCGCAAGTTCCGTCGGTATCAGCATAGTTCAACCAGTTGGTGTTTCCCGAAACCATTGTTCCAACAAACATTCGCAAACACCATCACAAAGTAGTGTGGTCTGACCGACAGTTTCTTGTTTTTATGACACATGGACTTAAAAAGAAAAAAGACCAAAAATCTGGCATTAATTAGAACTCAAACAGATTAATTAAAAGAAGTTATTACACCACCACCTGCCTGACATCATTAACCAACAACAAATTGTATTGAACAACAAATTTGCGACAGTGTGGTTTCGGGAAACAGTCGTGACTAGCTAGTTGATTTCTTCAACGATGCATCATACTATAGTAAAGCAGCGAGTTAAGGCCATTGCATACTCCACAAGAGAAACAGAGAAAAAAGTTCTCGCTCCCAGGGCTGGGAGAACAAAATGTTGTAATGTTGTTCTCGTAACCCTGGTTTGGGAGTTCTCGCAGCTTGTTCTCGACAAATCATCTGAGCAGAACTTTTTTCTTGTGGGTGTCCGAGAACTATTGTGTGATTGGTCAGAAATTCAAAGTGGGCGGGGTTAATGCGGAGAAACGGAAATTCGGCACCTGCTTTTCTGGTGAAGTATGGAATGTCCTGGCCAGAACGAACTTTGTTCTTGTTTTTGCCACTAGAGGTCGACCGATTCATCGGTTTTGCCGATTAATTGGCACCGAAAGCTGATTGGTGGAACAATTGGTTATCGGCAAAAATCCATACCGATAGTTTTTCCGGGTTGCGTCCGTTGCTGGAGCGGCTGAGAAGGGTGTGCTGTCATTACACAGTACGAGAGCATTGAGAAGGGTCTGCTAGCATTATATAGCACGAGAGTGCCCTCTAGAGGCCAAATAACAACTCGTGTTGTTTATATTAACACGTGAGGCTGCGCGCTGAACAGAGTGCTGACAAATCAGATGCGCATTTAAAACACAGTATGAATCCAGAACACTTCAGTACATGTTGCCAAATCATTATAAAGTAATTCATTTGTTAATGTAATTTGACTAGATGCTGCATTAGCAGGCAAAGAACAGCAGTATGCATGTACTTTGTCATCGAGACTGAGAGGATGCTAACAGTAGCAGTACCTCAAGCAGTTAAAACCATGTAACAACTAGTGAGGCGAGAAAGCAAACTGTGTATCGTCATGCAGCCGACAGAAATATAAACAAATCAGAAACGCATTCGGTTTCAATACATATGTTGATTAGATAATCATTGTGTTCTAAAAAAGCAGACTGTTTGGATATATATGAAATGGTAACACTTTACAATAATATTCCATTTATAACATTAAGTAAGGTTAATAAATGCTGTAGAATTATTATTCATTGTTAGTTTTATCTGTTAACTTGAGTTAATGCACTATGAACTAACATGAGTGATCAAGGTACAATTGTATTGCTCAAATATTAATACATGCTGTAAAATGTATATTGCATAATGCATTTAGTTCATGTAAGCTAGCTAAATGAGCTAATTCAGCCTTGTTAACAAATGGGACTTGCAGTCTGTTACCTATGACATTTACATTATTGCTAAAGAAACTTTTATAATATTTTAATGTTTAAATTATTTTCTGTAGATTTTTTTTTCTGTTAGAACTTCATTTTAATATGTTCATATTTACATATGTAATTTAGCACATTCTCATGGTTCAGTACTGTTTTTTAATTTTTTATTTCTTGTAATAAAGTTCAGCACTGTTTTAGTTAGTGTTAACTAACTAAAGTTTAGTTTAGTTTTGTTTTTTTGTTTTTTTAATCCAGTATCCATTTTAAAAACGATCAGTCGATTAATCGGTTATCGGCATGTGCGGTCCAACCGTGTTATCGGTATCGGTAAAATCCACTATCGGCCGACCTCTACTTGTATGTACCAAGCTTTATGAGCATGCAGTCGATTGTAAGAAAGGGGCGGGGTTTAAGCGGACGAAATGATTGGAGAAGTCCAGCATACATCACCAGAGAGAAATCTGTCGTTTCACTCGTCAAATGTTTTTAAATGAAACGCATACATGGATTAATTGGGTAACACTTTACAATAAGGTCTCATTTGTTAACAATACATTTCTTACAGTATGTATTATTCTTTGTTACAACTGTTCATGGTTTGTTCATGTTAGTTCACAGTGCATTAACTAATGTTAACAAATACAACTTTTGATTTTAATAATGCATTAGTAAATGTTGAAATGAACTAAAATGAATAAATGCGTCCACGTTAACAAATGAAACCTTATTGTAAGTGTTACCATTAATTGTTCACAATATGATCTACAACATGCATTTAGAAAATAGAACAACTTTAAACTTAAAATATATCGTTTTAATGCTAAGCGATTACTATATGTCTGAATTTGTATATTATACCATAGTTTCTGATTCAGTTATGTCATTCCCAATCTTCCAAAGGAAAGATTCTCAGAGCTGGTGGTACTTTACATCACTCCAGTCTTTAATGAATATAAAGAAAATTAATATTGCTGTCTTGTGTTATATTACTGCTGCTGCTGTTTCATGCAAGCAACATGGCACTGGAGGTTATACAGTACACTGATTTTACCATAGTTAAGGGGCAAATACCCTTTACCCATGATAAAATCACTGCAATGTAATGGCCTTGAGTGGATTATTGCTTTAATAAAACACACATTGTACCATAGGGGTTAGTTTTAATTTCTTGTTTATTTGAGGTCTTAAATTTTAAACTATTTTCCGGTCTAAAGTTCTAAATTACAAAAAAAATAACTATAATAAAAAAAACAGACTGCATTGTTAGTCACTGTGACTATCCCAGCACACACTTAGCTATTAATGTTAATGCTGTTCCATTTCACGCAGCTGAAAAAGAACAAAAGAGACTGGATTACGTTAATACAGTATTGTTTTTATTCATTTGTATGGCATTGATGAATAAAACTAAAACAAGAGTTGCATTTATGCCAAGGCTGACAAACGAAACCTCGTGTGAATCCAAAAACCAGACTTCGGATAATTCAAGCATCGGAACAGTTTTCAAACCGGCTATCGTGGAATTATCACGGTGAAGTGTGACAGTGCGTATCAAAGCCACACGGTGTCATTTCCTATAGTGTGTGAAAGGGTGGTTATGTGTTAGGCTTTGGAATGGGAAATATGAATATAATATAACATATATATTTATGTATATACTGTATATTATACATAGCATGGTTCATAAATTTGAGAGCATCATTGTCCTTGTCTTGGATTCCGTCTTTGCCGATAGCCCTTTCCCAACGGTGGTTTATTTAGGGCCATCTATGAAGCATGACATAGGATACCTCACTGAACCGCCCCCGAGATGTTTTGCATAGACGCCAAGTTAAATTCATGCAAATGAGTATGGGACAGACGTTTGAGAAGATCTAAACAAACAAAAAAAAAGAACGTTACGATAAAGAAAAAAATGACAAACACGAGTCAAGGTTATACTACATCTACCACATGAATGAATTGTGTGAGTGGTCACATTCAATTTTAGGACTCTAGTTTTAGAAAAATAAGTGTGATTATTTCTATATTTTAAAAAAAGAAAAAGAAAATCAGTCCACGTAATACACTCTGTGATCGAGCATAATGATTACTGTAGCTACACTTGAAGCATGTTTATGTGTAGATCTGCTATATAGTACTTTCAGACGAATATTGCTCTTCCGCAGCACTGCCTATTTTTAACGCCATCAACAGAGAGACCTACGCGTTAGCTATCTTTGCTAGTGTGTACGTGTGAGGGGCCAAGTCAACATGCAGCATTAGGTTCCGACAAGGGCAGTCACCATGCATAGTAGTCATTTTATGCCATTAGAAATGGTGAAAGAACCCCCCTGAAACAATAATGTTCATCATACAAGTTTTGAAACGAATTTGCTAGCTGTTTCGTATTTGGATTTTTAATTCTACCAGAATTCACCGTGGCACCATTCGCTTCCCATGTAAAGTAAAGAAACCCACTACTTAAACTAACTGTCTTGTTCGAGGTTACTCAGACATGTGTCTTTTTCAGGACGTATGTAACCATGATCGAATGGAAGAAAGTTCTGCAGCCGTTACAGAAAACAAACATTGACTGTAAAAGAAACACTCCGCACAATAAATAAAATAAATAACATTTCAAAACGAATGTGAACAGAACGTAAAAATGTAACACAAAAGCAAGGTTTAGATCTGTTGTCATTTTTAAAAACATTTCCTTTTTTTCATATTTTTGTTTTAATACATCATTTAAAGATTTCTAAAAAAATCAGGAAGTTGTATACAGAAGCATTCACAGACATCATTGTATAAAAGCTGATACATAAGAGATTAGCATCAGTCAACAGTGTTCTACGTTATAAACTCTTTGCGGGAATATTTTGTTGTTATCAATAAATAAGAGCAGACAATAAACGTGTGTAAAGATTTCGGGAAAAGAGGAGATTAGGAATAGTCTATGGCTTTAGCGGCTACCTCAGCCAAAAACATCGACAAAAAAAACAAACAAACTAAAAAAAACGTTGAAATTTATGCCATTATTTTCCTACCGTTTTTCAGGACAAGCTACTAAACCAAAAAGAAAACAAATTGGTACCGTCTGTTTCTACACAGCTACATCAGGCTAGAAGAGAAAAACTCTTAAAGTATTCCTCTCCGGTTGTTGTCTCGGAAACAAAGGAGGTACTGGCGAACTTCAGTAGGGCGCAAACTTCTGTCGCTCTGGTTTCTTGATGCCATTGGCGGAAGAGATCTTGGCGGTGTAGGAAGCCAAGGTGCCGTGGGCAGGGGCAGCGGCGGCGGCGGCGGCGGCAGCAGCAGCTGTGGCAGCAGGGGCCGAGAGTGCCAGGAAGGGGACGGATTTGATTCCCAGGAGGCTGGAGAGGGGGAGGGTATAGGGGGCGCCCAAGATTGGAGCGTGGGGCAGGCCGCCCATCGCTGCCAGGGCTGCGGCAGAGGACGATGCAGGGGGAGCAGTCTGGGTGAAGCTCATGTTGAGGTCTACAGGGGTCGACATGGAGGAGGACTGGGCAGTGGATTTGGCGGTCTCTAAACTGTACGAGGGAGGGAAGGAAGGAGGTGGAGGAGAGGAGGGTGGAGGGACAAGGGAGGGGAGCCGGATGGAGAAGGGTTAGAAGGTTAAATAAAAGACATGTTAAACAAAAATTGAGAGAGATAAAAAAAAATAATCAAAAAACAGAAACAAAAAAATCATAAGAGAGGTGTGTTTTGCTGGTGGTTGCAACAGATTATTTGAGGGGGGACCTTGGCACTCATGGGAAAGGAGCTGTTTAATTCAGGGTGATGGCTTGGGTAGGGGCTTTGGGAAAAGAAACAAAATGATTTCAATTTCAGTAGCATTTCCTTTATCTTTTATCAAAAAGATGCATTTGTCAACATGGTACTCATTGCAAATGCGTGTAATCAAACGTGCTCTGTATTTCGAGGGCGTAGCACTGATTTCCCATTATCAAGTAGGGGGTGTGTTCAATATGCAGAACGTTCTGATGCAATGCACTGAAACGAGTCGTCTGTCTCGTAGGAAGTATTCTTAGAGAGTGACACTGATTGGGGGTGACGTCTCCAGACTTCTTCTAGGACATGAATAATCATGTTTGATTTTTAATGGCTCGATGGAGCTGACTCGTTAAGGAAATATTCTGACGCTAGAGTGCCTTGGGTTGCTCCGAGATCGGCAAAAACCAAACTGATAGGAATTCAACTGATGAGAAATCAATAATATTAAGACAGAAGCAAAACAACAAAAGCTTTTCCAAAATATCTTCAAACCAAAATAGTAATTTTTCCATGCAGGAAGCCTGAGGAACATATTTCAAATAAAATAATGAGGGGCTTCTCAGAATGAGTTTGACATTCTGCACCGGTCTGCTTGTTGAACACACCTGAGACAAGCATAAATATTTCATTCAAGACCCAATTATTGCTCTCTTGTCGACTTGCTGAGTCATAATATGCTAGAAGAATTAATATAACTTTGTACATGACACTGCATCTGTTAGAAATCTTAATTTCTTCGCTGGCCAATGCAGAAAATAGAGAAAAATGCAATCAGATTGTTAAAGAAGCCACTAATTTGGAGTGGGGTCTTATCCTGTTTCTTCATTATTATTCATCAATGCATATGCTCTGGTTAACAGAATAACCAGTTTGAACTCTTTGAACTATAAAAATGTTCTTGTGGCTTGAATTGTGTGTTTTGCAAATTCTACCTCACGTTAATTGAACTGACATTATAAATATACAACGATCATTTTCATTTGCCTGGGTATTAATTTAGTTACATTAGCAAATTAAATTAAGTAAGTCTTTGCCGAGGAACCGAGCTGTCAGGAATTTACTTCTCTCTTGCCTGACACAACATTTGATCAAATTGCAAACGCATAGATCTCGTGGGAGAAAATTACAGTCTGTCTATGAGGCGGCCAAAATGCTCTGCCTTTAAGCTCTAACAAGCTTCTGGCTTGAAACTTGGCCAATTAATCCCTCAGCCTGGCTTCTTTCCGCCACATCTTCTTGCTTTGTAGTTGTGCAATGCCTCTGCTCAAGAGTGCTTCTTTTTTGGCCAGCAACTATGGACTGGAAAGACCCCTGATTGAATATTCCCAGAGGTTTTGTCAGGGTCTCCTACTTTAGGGTCTTCAAGAGCATTATGGTGTAAAGTATGCCACCTAAACACATGGAGTGGTCAAGTACAAACACCCTGAATCTGTTATGATTGGATGGCTTCCAGTGCTTACCAGGATGTGATTAGATACTGGGCCAAGTTGATGCTGATTGGGGAGCCTGTGATGGTGACGTGTCGGTCACTAGTGCTGTCCAGTTGACTGCCAATCTTGATCTGAGCCCCTGACACTTGGCGGATCTCGTTGATTTTTGTACCCTGCCTGCCGATTATTGAACCAATCAGCTGAAAGCAAAGTACAAGACCCATGATTAGATCAATAATAGATTTAAACAGCTATTCCATGACACAATTTCCCTCCAAGAAAAAGATGTCCAGTCCTTCTTCTGGACCAAAGTCCGGCAGAGATTAACTCCAACAGACATGCGTGGAGGTTTCTTGAAATCCTGTGTTTAATTCGGGTTGGAGCTAAAGTCTGCAGAACAGTGGCCCTGCATGAGTTGGATTGGATACTATAGCTCATGATACAAAATTGCAACAGAATAAACATTATGACAAGATGACCGTTTTTAAACAAAGGATAATTTCCCTGTCGCTTGATCAACTGCAATCCTGAAATTCGTAAAACATGACATACAGCCCAACCGCCCATCTGTGGGGTTAAGTAACTATTGATTTCAGGGACAGTGTTTGCACCTTCATGCCTGTATCTAATGTGTTCCTTGACAAAGACTTCAATCTCTCTTTGTGTGCATGTCGTCATTGCTGGCTCTGAGGTGCTGGTTTATGTCTTTGTTCATCTGGACCTAAGATGACAAGGCTGTGTCTGTCCATGGCATTGTCTCTGTAACAAGCATCTGCTAATAGTTCTGTGGATCCAGACAGTCAGTTTAAACCAACAACAGGTGGTGGTGAACTAATTCATCCAACTGTCAAGTGTTTTTTTTTTGTTTGTTTTTTAAGTTGAGGGTGTGCAGCTCCCCAAAAACTCATTGTATGGATCCAGATGATTCATACAGTGGTTCCTGTACCTTCTGTGGAAGGTGTCCACAGCTTGAAGGAAAAGGACCAAGGGGGTTGGGTGACCTTAGGGCTTGGTGTCAAGCCTGGACAATGATAAAGTGGAGTGACCCCAAATGGGATGAGATAACAGTTTATCATTCAAATGACTGACAGCTTGTCTTTTGTCCACCCTGCATCCCAGCCCCCAACCCTCACTTTGAGTGTGAGTTGGATTATGTGGGCAAGAATTGCTCCACAAAGCATTCCTTTCCTCACGAGTCATATGGACGTCAAAGCTCCTGATTTGTCACACCGCTCTCCCTGGTGCCCAGGGGCTATTAATGGCTCAGCTGATTGTGGCTAAGTGCTTGCAGTCGACCGCCAGGTCTCGCTGCTGCCCTGACATCGAGGATTCCAGCATGTCATTTGCACTGCACCACATATTTGCCCACTGACATCCTTCATTTTAAGAAATCCTTGAATTACACATCCTCAAGCAATAGGATAAGTAAACAAAGTGCTGTCACCCTCATGACCTCCTCCAACCTTCAAGTTTACCAAACAAAAAACTTCAGTTTTGTCTGTTTTATCGATTTCTTTGTATCCACTGAACTCAAGGTGCAATCTATGGCTCAAATCTGTCTAAAGCAAGAGACGGGTATATATAACCTAGCCAGGCCTATTTTAGGCGAATCCACTTCTTAGGCCTTAGTTTTGGAAGTCTGAGGAGCGAGGACACATCTCCCGCCAGCAAAAGCTGGTGTCACTGACGAGCTCGTCCACCTCTCACAGGGCAATCTTTGAACAGGTAGAGTTCTGACCCAGCTGCATCCACTGCCACTGCTGTGCTCTTGAGAACTGATCCGATCCCAATCTAATTGTAGCATGTTTCAGGAGATTTAGGGGGGATGGTTCACCATGGAGAAACTGCTCCTCCATAGAGAGAAACCTGATTGCAAATGATAAACAACTTAGTCTGCCAGCCGTTTGATGTCTGTTTGATGTCGCCTTGCCTTGGAATTTCATCGCTGTGAGGGAATTTCAATAATACATGCTTTCCATCACCCTGCTTTATGCAAGAATATGAATGTACAAGCATACTAAATTAGCCCTTGATTGGAGAAATGGGTGAAGTTGCTTTGAAGTTTATCATGTATGTTGAGGTTAAGAACCTAATGAATGCACTCAGTAAGTTTGAAGTTAGTGTCAATTTGATAAGAGCTGACTCTTTTTCTGTTCAAGGTAGTCAATGATTTCACTTGTACGGAATCACTCTAGATAATGCATCCACTCAATTTGTCTGCCATCACAGCTGCACAAGAAATAAAAAAATTCTGATACACTATGTAAGCGGAAAAAAAAATCAAACCTGTTTAAGTATATAAGTCAGCTTGTATACCTAAAATATTTTTTTAAATGCTGAGGCTATACGAAGAATGATTGTGCAATCAGTAATATTTACATGACGATTTAATGTTCACTTGCTGTTCTCATTGAATGTATAAATATATATAATATCTGAAAATATTTACTTTTTTTCCCTCCAAAACATGATTTAATTTCTTAATGTTCATGAAACATGCAGCTGGTTGCTCTGACCATCAAATATCAGATGAAGTGAGTCGTATTGCTTTTATCCACTTTTAACTTTAATATTTGGTATGTCCATGTCCACCTTTTGCAGCAATTACAGCAGCACATCTCTCTGGCATAGTGTCAATATATTTCCTCTGAGAACTTCAACACTAATGTTATCCCATGCCTTCTGCAACTGAAGCCTACAATAGATCTGTCCAATTGATTTTCCAACTCGCCTAATGTGCTCAATGGGGTTGAGGTTCGGACTTTGAGGGGGCCAGTCCATCATTTTCAAGGTACTGTTCACAGGTACTGTAGTTCCGGCAATAGTTAGAAGAATGTTTCGGGTCATTGTCCTCTTGGAAAATAAATCCAGGCCCAATAAGACGACTCCCAGATGCCAAGTGTCCTAATAATTTTGGCCACACTGTATGTATATATATATTAAATATTTAAATATTGTCAGAGGTCGCACCCCGATTCTGTGAGTAGGTTAATTCTACATTTACTGAGACAGTATAAGGAGTTGTTCACATCGGGCACATACTTCTGTTCAAAAAAAGTTTAACAAAGTACAACGGCATGGAACAAGACAGGTCTCAAAAGATGTATTTTAAAAGTAAAACTGTTTTTAACTTGTGTGAGACGCTGAAAACGGTCAGATAATGAAAAAAAAAGGAACATGTCCTATGTGAACAGCCCTGGTTTTATTCAAAAACGTATGCCCTTTATTAGGCACAAGTAGATTATGAGGCCTTGACAAACAAAACAATGGGAGTTGAAAATATGTATTGAGTATCGAGTCCACAGCTGGGCCCTTCGGCAGTCGATTAATCCTGTGATTTCAGAGAGACGTGGAGGTGAGAGGGAGCCCTGGTCCCGTTGGCCCCCTGGTGTGCAACCTAGAGCTCTGACAAAAGGCTCTGGCTTTATTTACCGTCTCTGTTTTGACAGCAGAGGAGTGCTAAGCATGTCAGACGCCATGACAGGATTGAACTGGATCTTGTGAAGCTCTTTTGGCAGAGCAGAGGGTGGACAGATATAAAGACTCAAGTTGATGTGTTTGAAATAAAGAGTTTCAGGCCAAAGTGTGCCATGAGATGTGCTCTAAAAAATAAAAAAGAACAGGCCTTTTCTAATGTCTAAAACACTTATCTGTCCATTCTCAAATCTTAATAAAGTATTAATGTAAGACTTAACCGTAATTAAGCATTATTACAAAAGAAAAAGTCTTGCTGTCTTGAGCAATGCGATACTTGCAAAAAAAAAAAAAACGTTTTACTTACGTCATTTGGAATGAGAAGTTCTTGTGATGCTGTCTGGGAACTGGACTCAATGCCTGCTGGAAGAGGAACAGGTTCCAAGTTAACAAACCATAGGATAATTCACTGTAGTTTGTTTGCTTATTTCCCTTTCTTTTTTTTTCATTGTTTAGTTCTACTAAATTTGACTTGAGCTCCTCTCAATTTATGTGGACAAGAGTAACCTCAGGACAAGTTATTTTCTCCCATCCTCCATCCCCCCCTCTCCATCCCCCCTTTACCCTTTTGTGTGTTCATTGTAATTTATAATTGAAATCTGTTTGACTGGACCAACATAGCACCACTGGAGTACCTATTTAGCAGGTCTTTACTTTTATTTAGTGTAGCAATTGGTACAGAAATTAGGTCTGTTTCTGACCCAAGATAATCTTCTGTGGATCTGCATTGTACCACAAATTCACGGGAGAGATTAACTTGTATTGAACCCAGAATATTCTTTGTTTATAAGTGGCCTCCTAGCTGTTAGCTGGATGCTATCACCTAACTGCTAATGACGTGCACAGAGCTAGCCTGTTTCTCTTTTCCTTTACTTCCTGTCTCAGCAGGAGGCTCAGACCCAGCAGTGCCTCCCAGCCCAACAGGGGCCTATTTAATAGACTGAAACATTGCCTTGACTGATGAGCTTTTTACCCCCGACATAATCGAATTCCCCAGCCATAACATGATAGGATGTGCTCTTGTAGTTTTAGCGGCGGGGGGCAACTATTACATTTATTTCAACCACTCTATTCCTTGAAGGAGGGGCTTTTTGATTCTCACATTTGCACCGAAAGTGCTTATTTACCATAATGTTCAACAGTCTGTCGGCTTTAAGAGGGCCTACACAACAAACCTTTCGCAAATGTTGGGAATCTCCAGCCAGCTTGAAAGACATCACTGAAAAACTTGGCGTGGCTGTATAATTGGATGTCTGGTTGTGAGCAAGACAAAAAAAAGAAAGGGAACAAGAAAAGGAGAGCTTTAGCTGGACATTTATCACAGCTCTGAGAAGCCTCAGGAGCTGACTGTGGAGCCTTGTAAAATTTGGCCCCATTTTTGCAGCTGTAATCTGCATGTGCCATATGCTCCATGGAGCTCAGGTGTATTACCTTGAACCTGGGTGGCCTATGGGTCTTTGGGAGGTCTGTTTGAATCTACTTGTACTTAAGCTTGAATTCTCTGGTGGAACTGTGTCACATCCACAATCGCTGTACGTAGAGATTTAGACTCTGGATAAATATAGGATGTTTTTTCGCACTTGAGTTGTCTTTATAAGACGGCTTCACTATACTACAAACTTAACTGAGTGGGGAAAAAAACCTACTTCTCTTTTAATTCACACTGCCCCAGGCCTTGAAACGGCATCAGATCACTTGTTCACCAAATTACTAATTCATGTGAACCTTAAAAAGGGGACTCCTGCATGTGTAAGATGGCGACAAGTCTAAGCCACTGTCTAACCCATAATAACCCACCACAACCCTTATCTTCCTCTTCAAAGAGACTTGGATTGGCAAAACATACCGGGCAGAACTTGGGTGGCCGTGGGCTGAGCCATGGGGGCAAGACCCTGCTGCATGGACAACTGGTGCAACTTGGCCAACTGAGATAAAAGAAAAATGGAAGGGAAATGTCACTTCATTTTAATGAAAAGGTTTTATTACGCTTATCAGAAGACACTGCTGAGAATTGAATCATATAGTTCATTCACGAGTGTAAAACAGGCTCATTTACTTCACAAAAGGACACTCAACTAATGTAAGTTATGCAGTATGAGGATGGTTTTCAGAAATTCTCTCTAAAGCTTCTTACCTCTGAGTGTGGAATGCCATATTGGTTTTGTACAGTATAAGCCTGAAAAAGAAATAGTGACGAGTGTTAAACATCTTATTCAATCATTCTTTTTCAACTACAAAATACAAAACTGGAAACAAGGTAATTTTGTAGCAGAATGTTCTGAATTTCTTAAAATAAAGATATGACACTTTGTTTCTCTCTGATCTTAATGATAAAAAAATAAAAAAATCATTCATGTCGTGTTGTTTGTGCTTCTCCTGTCTTTCAGAATGTACCAAAATATAAAACATTTCACCCAACATTATTTTCTTTCACAGAATATACAATAAATAATAGATGGGTTACACATGCCATTTCATGTTGACATTGACCTCAATATGCAATTGAAATATTATGATTAGCTACTTAACATGTTCACACTTTCCATATGGTTGTTCTTCAAGGCGGATGAGTTACTAAATTATGAATGTGCGTTGATATTTAAATATTGGTGTATATACACATTCCAGCCTGAAGCTGTTTGCTAGTCTTTGCTTATCTGTTGGCTGATTTTATTAGAGGGTTTTGGGGCTCTTGTCAACTGGTTAGGCCAGAACTAGGGGGTCTCTGCCCCCACCACACCCACTCTCATATTTCAAAAACTGTATAATGGGGACAACATGTGAAACTAGAAGATCTTGAATCAAGGCTTCTGCATCAAAGAGAATGAGAAGCCAAATAGCCAGATGCAAAAGCTACAGAGAACGCTATGTGCTAGTCCCAGCGGTTCTCTTGCATAAGCCTGTTTAAAAGTTTAAACACGTGGAAGAGAGACGGAGAGAGAGAAACCGAGGGAGGATAAAATGGAAAATAAAATAAAAAGATCAGTGATGCAGAAATGGCAGTCCATGTTGAAGATCAACCCTAGTTTGTGTCTCTGGCAGCCAAGTTAATGAAAATGATTGGTCACAGCTCTCAAGGAAACATTTTTTTTTTTTTTCGGGTGACATGACCCTTCTTTGTCAGGACGGATTTAGCTTGTCTCCGGAGGTGAGCTCAGAATCTGCTACGTGACTGCCACCCCTACCCTTCAATGTCCCTGATATTCTCCCATTTTGTTTAGCTATCTTTATTGTTTATCCTCCTTTTCAATTTGTGCTTAAAATGTTTAAAATATGACTTGCTTGTTTCCATGGAGCACAAAAAGGGGTTTTGACAGTCAGATGGTCCACCAAGAAGTGCACTGTATTTCAAGTCTTCTGAAGTCACAAAACAAATTGCTGTCTATCTTGGCACAAAGCTAAGTTCAACCCTGACAACGCATCTGGACGTGTCATTTGAAAACAATTAACATTAAAGTCAGTGTGAAGTGAAAATTCACCCTATATATATTTTGTAAATGCATAGATCCTACTTTGAACAGTTCATCTGTTTATACGTTTCATTTGGCATCGTAATTTCTAAATCAAAATGTCATAACATTTGAGTCGTAACTTTTTTTTTGACAATCTATTACACTTGGATGAACTTCACAATACGGAAGAAAAGATATGTCGCTGCTGTTGCATTGTGACATCACAAGGGAACAATGACTTCAGTTTTTGGTCTATTTCTTACACAAAGTTATCGTTTTACTTCAGGAGACTTGGAAAATAGTACATAATGGCCTTTATGAAACAAAATTAGGGTAAGTAAATAATTATAACTAGATAAAAAGTTTGTCAAGACAAGCTGAAGTTTGCTTTGAAGTAGTTTTAAAAGCTTGAAGTTTGAATTTTTTTATTGGCAATCTAGCAGAAAAAACTATAGAGATGGATACAGATGGATGGACGGATGGAGAGATAGATAGACATCCAGATAGATATATGGATGGATGGATAAACAGAGAGATAGATAGATTAACATCCAGATAAATGGATGGATGGATGGACGGAGAGATAGATAGATAGACATCTAGATAGATGGATGGATGGACGGACAGACAGAAGTGGCGCGTTTGTGTCAGAAAAATATCCATATTTAAAACTTTATAGACTAAAAGAACTAACTTCCAGCGGATTGGCGTATGCAGCGATTTACAGTGAAAGAGTAACCCTTGACCCTTGACCCTTGACGCATACGCCCTGACGAACGCAGAAGTGCAGAGGATAGAGCAAAACAAAACACCGGTCATGAACTAGAGTCTAAAACGAGAATTTTTAAAGACAAATGGCGGAGGATTTCGATATAAGAGAAGAGGGGCTTGAGCTTGTTGCCCAGTCTTATCCACGAGGGGTGTCAAAGCTTGCGATGCTTCTATAAATCACGTGAAGGGTTACTCTTTTGCTGTAAGTCGATGCGTACGGCTTTCCACCGGAAGCTAGTTATTTTAGTCTATAAAGTTTTAAATATGGGTATTTTTCTTACACAAACGCACCACTTCTCTTCAGAAGGCCTTTATTAACCCCCGGAGCCGTGTGGAGCAGTTATATGATGGATGGATGCACTTTTATGGACTTCATAAACGAGATAATTCACTGCCATTATAAAGCTGGGAAGAGCCAGGACTTTTTAAATATAACTCTGATCGTGTTCGTCTGAAAGAAGAAAGTCATATACACCTAGGATGGCTTGAGGGTGAGTAAATCATGGGCTAATTTTCATTTTTGGGTGAACTATCCCTTTTAAGGTAGCCAAAAAGGAGGCGGAGCTTCCATAATTTCAGTCGTTGCCTTATTATTTCTTCCCTGCCTGTTCTCTGAGCTCAGAACGCTCGTAAATAATGTAGAAAAGCATTAATCGCCTGGCTGAGCCACTTAACGCTGTGTAATCCTTATGCACACACACACATACATGGGGCCTTCATTAGCGAGAGCCGTGGTGATGTTGTCAGTCCCGTCTCCTGGCAGACAGCATTTATCTCCGCTCGTTTAAGAGAATGTCACTGCTCGGGCCTGACACCTCGTCCTTACAGCTCTCGAGGTAGAGTGTGTGTATTGGAAGGTCACATGGTTCCCCTTTTTCGCCTTCACATCAGTGTTAGTTAGAGGAGGCTGACACTTAAAGGAATAGTTCACCCAAAAATGAAAATTCTGTCATCGTTAATTTCACTCTCAAAACACACAGGATGATTTCTGTATTATTTATGCAGTTGTTTTCTGTATAACTAATTTTTTGGTTGTTTTACTGAAAATATTTTCTGCCATAGCTCTCAATCTCAAGCATCTCCATATTCAAAACTGGCATATTATATGCGTTATGCTAACAAAAAATGACAAAAATTGTCACTGGTTCTTACATTTTGAGAGCATAAAAGCAGCATTCTGCTAAACATCTCCTTTTGGGTTTCACAGAAGAAAAAATCGTAAAATCGTATCCTTAAATCGTTGAAGATATTCCTTTAACATGCGCTTTCCAATTCTGGCCTTGATATTTCATGTCTCTAGGCCATGATAAACATTCTTTCATCAGGATGTTTAACTGCTGACTTGGGGATGGGCGATGCTATCGACTGTTCCTGTTAATCTTCATAGTAAAACATGCGCATATACACTGATAATCGTCTGCCCAAAAGACCTCAACGTTAAGTCGAGAGATTAACAGTCATTCACACCATCATAGTTTCCTCAAATAAACTTCCCACAACGGCAGAGAATCCTGTAACTGTAAAACATCAAGAATAGATGTTTATTCCTAACAGAAACATCAGTGATAAACTCTTAAAGTGTGATATTTTCTCTGCCCTGTAAATTACACACTTCAAAGCCAAGTTGTTTGCAAACTTGAGGAGTGAGATGCAAAAATCAAGACATTTTAAATATCAGTAAGATCCTCACTCAAAGTATGTATTATGGATTCAAATATTTTGTTAGTTTTCTACATAGCATGCACATCATATGGCCACCTTTTATGGTGTATGGCCCCCTCCGGGAGGCTATAGTTGCATGGACAAAAGCTATGTAAAAATTTATTCAAAATAATTATTTCTTAAAGGGATAGTTCACCCAAAAATGAAAATTCTGTCATTAATTCCTTAAACCTGTAGTTCCAAACCCGTAAGACCTTCGTTCATCTTCAGAACACAAATGAAGATATTTCTGATGAAATCCGAGAGGTTTCTGACGCCCTATAGACAGCAATTTAATTAACACTATCAAGGTCCAGAAAGGTAGTCAAGACATTGTTAAAATCGCCCATGTGACTCCAGTGGTTCAACCGTAATTTAATGACGCGATGAGAATAATTTTTTTGCGCAAAAAACAAACAAAAATTATTTTGTTCAACATTTCATTCTGACCCGTGCCAGTCTCCTACGCCGTTCACGCTGTATCCCGCACAGCCATCGTGGTGTTCACATGAATGGCATCGGCGGCCATAGATCTCAAAAGCTGCACTGTTTACAACGTAAACTGCGTAGGAGACTGACACAGGCTAGAAAGAAATTGTTGAATAAAGTCGTTATTTTTGTTTGTTTTTGCGCACAAACAATATTCTCATCGCTTCATAAAATTAAGGTTGAACCACTGGAGTTATCATCCTAGAAAATCGCAACTTTTCATTTTCCGTCGGTCTTAGTACACCATGTCACTACAGAAAAGTCAAGTTTTAAATAGGAAAAATATAGAAACTCTTTGGTCATTTTTTTAGCAAGATGCTAATGGTCTAATCAGATTCAATGAGCTATGCTATGCTATGCTAAAAGTGCTACCGCCAGATCCGGAGATTGGCTGAATGGATTAGAAATGGTAAAACTCAACTGTTTAACTCTAAGGGAGTTGGAAAATGAGCCTATTTCCAAAAAATAGTGGAGTGTTCCTTTAATTTGTGTTCTGAAGATGAACGAAGGTCTTACAGGTTTGGAACGACATGAGGGTGAGGGATTAATGACAATTTTCATTTTTGGGTAAGCTATCCCTTTAAATACTGGATCTTAAATATTATAAATGCAATAGGACCGAATACATAGCCTTGGGGGACACCATTTACCTGATCCCTTTAAAGTTTACACAACTTTACAAAATCAAGTCAAAACAATTCTCAGCAAAAAGGGTAAAGCCATGCCCGAAGGGAACGTCATGTAGAAAAACAATCTCATGTCTTTAAAAACAGTCATTTCTGTATAGTCTCGCTCCCTTGCTCAAGTGGGGAGGACACTGGCTGCAACATGCGGCAAGAGGAAGGACAGAGGGGAACAGGATTCCCATCTCCATGCAGGGGCGAAAGAGGCAAATAAAGAAAGAGTGGGAAGCATGGCTCCCTATATTATCCGTCATGGATAAATAATACTCACTTGTTGCAGATCCAGCCCTCCCTGAGCCACTGAGAAAAGCGGGTGAGACGCAAACTCTGACGTTTCGAAAACCTTAAAAAGGCAAATAGGGGACAGAGACACAAACCAAGGCTTCATTCGCATGTCATTACTCATTAGTCTTTACGAATATGCATATCTCGCATGTACATCAGCGTAAATTACCAAGCGTGATTTAAATACAGACAGAAAGGGGTTAATAAGGGGAAAAAAGATATTCTCTGATATGAAGCAATAAACATGAATTTCATTATTAGACATTAATCTTGCTCTTTTTATGACAGACACATATAAATATATCAAACAGGCAATGTATCATAAGTAAGCACGTCAAAGTTTCAACCACTGCGATTAATTACACCATTGGCGAATGACTCCAAAGAGCTTTTAATGGTGAGGAATATTCATGAGCCTGATTGATCTTAATGCTACTGTTATTCATGCATAGGAGTGTTGATAATGAATAGCCATGTCAACATGAATAAACATAACGGCCTCTCTACTCTCTTCTGGAGACATGTTAGAAAATTATGTGAAGTGAATAACAGGCAAAACGAGTGAAACAACAAGAGTGAAACAATAGCCCTTAGTCCGGGTAGACGGCATACTTCATTTGATAGGGATGAAAACATGGCTGTGAGGAATGGAAGCATGGTTTGTTCAATTGCCGTTCAATTAAATCTGAAAGCCTAGTTAGGAATAGTTGGTAACACTTTATTTTACAGTGTCCTTGTTACACATTGCATGTACTTACTATAGTAATAAGTAGATTATGCATAACTGCATACAACTAAACCAAACCCTAACATGTAGTAAGTGCATGATGTTAACTAATATTTATCAGTATTTAAAGGGATAGTTCATCCAAAAATGAATGATCCCATAATTTACTCACACTCAAGCCATCCTAGGTGTATATGACATTCTTCTTTCGGACGAACACAATCAGAGTTATATTAAAAAATGTCCTGGCTAATCCAAGCTTTATAATGGCAGCCCAAAATTTGAAGTCCAAAAAGTGCATCCATCCATTATAAAAGTAATCCACACAGCTCATGGCGTTAATAAAGGCCTTCTGAAGTGAATCGATGGGTTTGTGTAAGACAAATATCCATATTTAACACGTTATAAAGTAAAATGTCAAGCTTCCAGCGGACCACCTTCCGTATTCAACAAATCTTGGGCTGCAATTACAAATTCGACAGGACATTATTTAAATATAACTCTGAATGTATTCGTCTGAAAGAAGAATGTCATATACACCTAGGATGGCTTGAGGGTGAGTAAACCATGGGGTAATTTTCATTTTTGGGTGAACTATCCCTTTAAATGTATAATTACAGTGCAACAAAGACACCTTAAAATACCCTGTAGCCGAATAGTTTTACGACGTATTTGCACACAAATTTGTTCAGCTTGTGTTACACATATGAGGTTCATTGAATATACTTCCATCCCTCAGCCTCGCTTTCATTTGCATTAAATTACATATGCCATTCACACTGAATAAGGTCTATTGAGTGTTTTTGCAGAATGTATTATAAGATAAGATATTAGTCACAGGTTTAAATTCGAACATGACACATTTACAAGCATGTAAACTAACAAATGGAACTAAACTAGATGGCTTTATACAGGTTCGCAGTACTTTGTTTACATGATTCACTCCATGACATTAATAATAGCACACACAACAAACAAGCTTCAGAAATATTTCATAAACACAGACTGCCTCCCACCAACACCCTTCATTGATGGACAGACTTGTTTTATTAAAGGAAATAGTGGCAGCATTCTGTCAGCTGTGTGGGGCTTTATGAAACTCTACTATATTAAGAATCAAATGAATATAAAGTATTTTCTGTGCGCACAGCATATTTACAGGTGGGTTTTATGTTTTTGGATCTGCTCAACCCCATTATATAATCCCATTAATTATATTTGAGATAATTAGGCCTTGTTCACACAGGCATCAAAAATCTTGTTTTTTTTTTTTTTTTTGACTAGACTTCATTTATGCTTGTTAACACACTGTAATGCCTCATAAGTTCTACACCATAGTGAGAAGCCATAATAGCCATCCACAATGACAACGTGCTAATTTCTTCTGTAGAAGAAGCCCGTATCTTGGCATCATGATGACACCTACGTCATGACTGTCACAAGTGATGTAGCAGTAGCAGACATTGACTACACTGTCTGAACAAATGGATTCCAATTTCATCCCTTGCAAAACGTCAGTCAGTCCCGAAGACTGGATTTGAAAAACAAATCAGATTTGTGTGCAGCGAGAACAAGGCCTTGAAGCAATATAGTTTCGCCCCCAAAATTGAATTTGACTTGGAATATAGTACACGATTTGTGGACCACTTTTGTAATTGGTTTGTCATTTTGTTGCTTGACAACCTATTCACTTTCATTACTCTGGAAAAAAAAAAGAAGCTGCTCTGGGATATTCAAAATTTCAACTGTTCCACAGATGGAAAAAGTCATGTAGGTTTGAAACTACATGAGGGTGAGTAAATTATGAAAAAAAAGTGTTTTTTGAGTGAACTATTCCTTTAAAGGATTCACCCAAAAATTTAAATTCTGTCATTAATTCCTCGCCCTCATGTCGCTCAAAACCCGTAAGCCCTTTGTTCATCTTCAGAACACAAATGAAGATATTTCTGATGAAATCCGAGAGCTCTCTGATCCTCCATAGACAGCCATTTAATGAACACTTTCAAGATCCAGAAAGGTAGTCAAGACATCGTTAAAACAGCCCATGTGACTCCAGCGGTTCAACCTTAATTTAATGAAGAGACGAGAATACATTTTGTGCGTAAAAACCAACAAAAATAACGACTTTATTCAACAATTTCTTCTCGTCTGTGCCAGTCTTTTACGCTGTTGACGTAGTAAATACAGTGCATCACTTTCGAATCGCTACGGCAGAACGCGGCTTAGAGATTTTTGAATAAAGTATTCTCGTCTCTTCATTAAATTAAGGTTGAACCACTGGAGTCACATGGGCTATTTTAATTATGTCTTTCCTACCTTTCTGGATCTTGAAAGTGTTAATTAAATTGCTGTCTATGCGGTCAGAGCATTTTCATCAGAAATATCTTCATTTGTGTTCTGAAGATGAACGAAGTTTCTTACGGGTTTGGAGCGACATGAGGGTGAGGAATTAATGACAGAATTTTCATTTTTGGGTGAACTATCCCTTTAACGCTTATTAAGGGTGCACTACGGAAGATTTGCCCTTTAGCAGTTGAAGCTTAAAGGGGTCATGAATTAAATCTAATTTTCCTTGATATTTTGACATATAAGAGCTCATTAAACTATACTATACAAACATCCAGTTTCAGGCGGGTAAATGTATGTTTTTTTTTTTCAGATCTTTCAATCTAATGGACAGAATAAGCTCACACAATTTACATATGAATGCAAAAGGAGACGACGGGAAAAACATGTAGATCGGCAGCTTTCGTTTCTACTCTGACAGCCGCAAGACCAGCCGAACGCTATGAGCGTATGGAGAGAGAACACTGTGCTTCGTACGTTTTTCGTCTTCAAACCAAATTTAAATCCTTTCTGTCTAGCGTGCATCTCATAATGTTTACATGTTAGGTCAGTAGGCAGAGAGTAGATTTACAGAGGTTTTTTGTGGCTGTTCAGATGCATTCGACCACAATGTGTTTTTCTGTTGTCTCCTTTCGCGTTCATATGTAAATTACGTGAGCTTATTTTGTCTATTAGTTCGAAAGATACATTACCCGTCCATAGACCCTCCCCTCGAAGAATTCAGGACAGAAGTGGTTGAATTTGGACAAAAGTGACTGATTAAAAATGCCAGGTTTAAATGTCATGAGCGTTTACACTACAAAAGCAATCCGGTCAAATGCGTCTTCTACTTCCTCTGAAAGTGGACAAGCTCAAAACGTCTTAGACCCCGTTTACACCTGTATTTAGTGTCGTCCACTTATGATCCAATCGACCAAATTGCATCCTAATACCAGGTGTAAACAGGCCTCAGATGAGCATTATTTGCTTGTTCGGTACATTTCACTGTGGATTCTTTGGTAAATCAGTCACAATTTTGGCGCAGGCTTTGCAAAAAGACTTTCGCTGTAAGATATGCCACAACATATAAGTAACTGTTAATTTGAATGACTGACATGATCATTTCTGACATGATTCATGTACAGTCAGACGTTCTTTGTCTCAAAATCACTTATTGCTGTTTATACAACTTCACATTATTTCTCTTAGTCGCATGAAAGTAAGCATATATTTAAACTGAGATTAAATTATATGTAGAAAGTGATCAAAGAATGCTGGTCGGACTTCAACTGAGGATATGATGGATTGAGGTTTACCAGGTTACAGGCGCTCATTTCAATGTAAACATTTACATAAATAATATCTTTTGAGTATTTGAGTCTTCCACTGTTGTTTTGATAAATTTATGAATGTGATAACGACACAAAATCCTGCAAAATCTGATCCGACAGGTCAAATTATATTTCATTATTATAATAAGACTAATCGGGGCAAGGTGAATCTATTTCAAACACAGATTTTTTTATGTACTTGCTCAAATCAATTTTTGTTGATTTGAATAATAACAAAAATCTTTCCTAGTGCACCTTTAAGTTTTGCGTTTTTTATGAGAGGAAAAGTGGGACACTTAGTATTGTTGATGAAAGAACCACGTTTTGCCATGTTGATGTGTATTTTTACCTGATTTCCAGCAAGAAGAACTGCACCTGGAGCAGGACTGGGGCGGTACGGAATTGTAGCACCCTTTGGAGGAGACTGCAAACATAAAATAAATCAATTATTAACTTTAACTCAGGACCTTACAGATTCACCTGTAGTATCCAACCACTCTCGGCTGATTTGGCAGTGGTCTTGCAAAAATCAAGGGTTCTCTTACCTAAGGCATTTGCAGAGTCATTTGGTCATATTATCTTAATAACTGGAAATGCTGACACGGTGCACAAATGCAACATTTATTGATTAGCTCTTCATCGGATCACTTAAAAGCATACCATTATCCTCTCACAGGAAGTCATTTGGCCATATTATTTCAGAATGCTAAATGCTTGCTCATGATGTGCTCGGATGGAAAACGTGCAATGCTGAAAATGCACCCGAGGATTGAATTAATTTTGGGGAGCATCACTGATGCTACTCTACAAGCCTGTTGTTCAAACCCAGATTATAACTTCAAAACTTACAAATTGACTGTTAAATCACTCTTGGCCCTTTAAGACAAGGTGTTATCTGGGCCCGAAGAACATCTTACAACACATCTTACACAAAAAAACAACAACAGATAACTATACCATTAACTAACTATATCTGCGAGGTAATTTGATTAAAATGCCAAAATACAAGAGGTCAGAATGAAGCTAAAGTGATGAAAACCCATTGAGGCACATCCCTTGCTCAACCAAACAAAAATAATCTTTTTAAATATTCATTGGGTGACTTTGCATAATTTGCATCCTGGAGCGGGCAGACATTTGAGGATTCCAAAAATGGGAAGTGTAGCAGTCAACAATCTACCCCTCATCCGATCCATTAAAAATTAAACAGAACGACCAGGACGCATGCAGAACAATCCCACTGAACAAAAACGCTTTTTCTGAACCATTTATGTGCAAAAGAAAACCATTTGAGAGGAAATGCATTTCATGCTGTGGGAGATCTGAGAGAACACATTCAATAATCATTACTGTAATGATTTTTAACGTGCAGTTAGTTAGATCAAGTATCTTTGAAAAAAGTATTTGACAGCTGCAAAAAGCAATAAAA
This sequence comes from Paracanthobrama guichenoti, assembly GCA_018749465.1. Classification (NCBI taxonomy): domain Eukaryota; kingdom Metazoa; phylum Chordata; class Actinopteri; order Cypriniformes; family Gobionidae; genus Paracanthobrama; species Paracanthobrama guichenoti. The sequence goes on from CM031964.1 coordinate 24,446,466, forward strand.
ATATCTGTTTAGGCTATCCACTCTTTTCAATGCCACTAAAGCTTCAACTGAAAACCAGTATGCCGTCTTTGAAGTACAGAAGCCTTTGAAGTCTTGCAGATTAAGAATATCACACAATAGTCATCCACAACAGTTTTTCAAGACTAATGCATGCATAAAAAATGTGTTAATGAAGCCAAATGGATTTGCTCGGAGTCAAATTACCTCCAGTATTACAGTGCAGATGAGCTTGACACACTGGATGATGGCGTCCTGACTGCCAGATATCGTCACGCCTCTTTCTGTGGAGTTAGGGAGCAGATCTCCTGCCACCTGTACCTGAGCCCCTGTTTTCTGCCAGGAAGAACAGATCATTAGTACACTGTTTTACATAGGTCAGGTGTCCAATCTTGCTCCTGGAAGGTAAGCTTCATGCAGAGTTTAGCTCCCACACACCTGTCTGAAAGTTTCGAGTAATCCTTAAGACCTTGATTAGCATGTTTAAGTTCAGGTGTCTTTATTTAGGGTTGGCGATCCTCTAAGAGCAGGTTTGGACATCCCTGAGTGACCTAGGTAATATAACGAGGACTTATCCAAACTCTTAACTTTATGGCAATAAGATGGATCTTTGCTTTTGAAGATGTCCCCAAACAGCTTTGTCAGATTGTAACTTCTGACAATTGTTTCCCCAAAGTACTGCTAGGTTAAAACATACACATACAGATAATGTAGAAACCTTGAATCTAAGGCTGGATTTGCATTAGTGATCGACCAATATATTGGCCGGCCCATACACGGCTGCTGCGTTGGCCGATATTTTTCCAGACAGACAGATGCATGCACTGCCCCTCCCCCACTAGCAGAGTGCTGGAATCTGCTCTTCAAGATAAACGGCAAGTTTTAAACTTTCAAAGCATCTTTTAACTGTTTGACTTAGCTGAAATATTGCCATACACTTTGAAAGTTGAAAACACATTCCTCTGTATGTGCTTGCAACTATAGCTAAGCAAGTTTGTGCGTCCAAATGGAAAACACGAATGCCGAGTTCTATAAAAATGCTTGCCATTGTATTTAGGGAGCTGCAAATAGCTAAGTTGTAGGCTATCCGTATGCATACGGTAGCTGTTACGAACACTGGTCATAGGATTAAGATATGCCGATGTTGTTCTGTGGTATTTGTGGGAGTTTTATTCAGAGACCACCTGGCTGAGGTTTGGACGCGTGTGGTGTGTGTCTCTCCAGTGTTTCCCACACATAGACTAATTCGTGGTGATGCGCCACAGCGATCATTATTTTGATTGGCGAGTGATGTGCTGACTCCTGTGCTTGTGACAGGTCGCATGTTACTGAAAGAACGAGCAGAGAGAGCGCCCTCACCGTCTTCAAACTGTCTTGCTCTCCCTCCCTCGCACATATTAATCAAAATCAATTGAGATTTGACACAATGGTAAAAGGTCGGAAGACCGAAGTTTCACGTGGAGCATTGAGAGATTTTTTTTTCCTGAATTACAGCTGGGTGTGAATTGTGCTAAAAAAAAAGTTGCCTTTTCTTCTCCGCGACTGAAAAAGGCACGTGTTGAGGATAAACAGACATATTGGGTGATTGAATGTAAGATGATTGCAGAAGTGACACTGATCTGTGTTTTTTGTTTATTCTTTTTAAAGAAACGGCAGAGCAGAATCGGATTACAAAAACTAATCCAAGTTAGGATTAGCTCAAGAAAATCAGCAGCCCGTATCGGTCATCGGCTAAGACTGATGAAAAAAAATCGGCACTAAAAAATCCATATCGGTCGATCCCTAATTTGCATTACGTGGTTGAAGTGAACCAATTCTGAATTTTTCGTCCCATGTTGCACAGATCAGATATGACCCACGAACGTGTAAGCAGGAAAAAGGACATGGATTACGATAGATTTTCAGATCAGTTTCAGGCCTCATTCATATGTGGAAATAATTCTGATATGAATAGGATACGTGCTTTTGCATCTGCCATATAAGCGGAAAGATTGGATATTCCTGTCAATGCAAGTTGTATATCATTAAAAAAGTGGCAGTGGCAAATAACGTCAACTCGTGTAGACAACAACCACGATTATATGACTCTTCAATTGCACAATGGAGGACGAAGGCTCAACCCAACGTTTTGCTGACCTTGGCGCGGAAAGCAAAAGCTTGTGTTGTCATCTCGTCCAATGCAAATCACGTTTTTACTTACTTTTCGGCTTAATATTTTCTGGGTCAGTGTGTCTACCTTGGGTTGTTTCGTCAAGTGAATAGTGCAAATGCAGATATCGGATATAGGTCACTTTTAAAAGATGATGTAAGGGTAACAACTTTAGTATGGGGAACATTTATTCACTATTAACTATGACTTTTGCCTTAATGAACTCTAAATTTACTGCTTATTGATAGTAAGGTAGCTTTTGTAATGTTTAAGTTTAGGTATTAGATAGGATTAAGGGATATAAAATACGGCATTAATATGTTCTTTATAAGTACTAATAAACAGCCAATATCCTAGTAATATGCATGCTAATAAGCAACTAGTTAATAGCGAGAATTGAACCCTAAAATAAAGTGTTTCCGGTATAAGCTGGTCATCAAAAATATTGGATATAGTCAACTAATCGGAACTGGCCATCAAGACCTGCAGTGTGCGAGAGGAAAGGGCTAAAATGTTGAGCTCCACTGTTTACTTGGTGCTGCTAACTTGAAAGCCTCCAACAACCAACCGAACATACCCCATTTTAAAACATACTCTCTTGCTTTGATTAGTTCAACGCACATGATATTCCCCTAACTCCAACAACCTTCCCCTTGCCCACACCCCCTGCAACTGCATTACGGAACACTCCAAATTTAGCGTGACAGACCATTCACCATTACCTCATACCATCTTGACAGCCCAGAGACCATAAATGTAAAATAAATGGGCTTTTACTGGCATCCAAACCCATGAAATATGCAACAGCGCAAGCAGTCCTAACATGGATGTCCTGGGGCAGAGAAAAGAAAGACAGGGATATGGAAAAGCACTCACCTCTCTAATCTCTTTGATTTTGGAGCCGCCCTTGCCGATGAGGGAACCGCACTGGCTGGCCGGGATGACCAGCCGCAGCGTGACTGGAGGCTTACTGGTGACTGTGCCATTCGCCACAAGAGCAGCCAAGTCCTTGAGGGCCAAACATAGAATGGATGACGTGTTAACTGAAAGTTGTGGTGTGGCCTTTACAGGATCTTTCAAAAGCGGAAAATGTGATTCAGGGTGATTTAGAATCATGGGTAAAGATCTGGTCGGGTAAATAGAACGTTTCAGGTTTGAACCTGCAAGCAGTGATCCATGATCTATCACCATTATTCCCCTTTGAACAAGAGACTAAAGCCCAGGTTACTCCTAGAGGGAACTGGCCATGTGATATGCTTCTTTTACCAAGACTGCTGGTATCGGCTTAACCTGGATTTTCCAGATGGGATCAAAGGTGCAATATTGGCCTTTTGCAAACACAAAATGGGTGCCAGCTGTTTTGCTGTATCTAATATTTTACTGTAAACTAGCACCAGTTATTTGTTACTTAGTTCAGGTAAGAGTTAAGATATATTTGGTTGCGAACAGGGGACAACATACTTTGGGATCAACAATAAGGACTGCCTGATGGCTCTGGGCCAGCGTGAAAGAGGCTCAGGACAATTGACGGGATTGTCAATGGTGTCCCAATTGTGCATTCGGTCTTCAAGTGACAGCAGCCTAATATATTGTTGCTATGTTCTTAATGTTCATCAGCTTTTAGGGTGTGTTCACACTTGTCAGGTTTGATTAGAACGAACCTTGGTGCGAATGTTAGTGTGGTTCATTTGAATAAGTGTGAACGCTGCCATCCGAACCCTGGTGCGCACCAAACAAGTGGACCGAAACCCCTGAAAAGGTGGGTCTTGACCCGCTTCCAGACGAACTCTGGTGCAGTTTGACAGAAATATGATCACAAACAAGGACTTAAGACATCTAAACGAACCAGTCTCCTGATTCGTGATCCTAAAAAAGACAGAATGCTGAAAGCAGAGTGAACCAGGACTAAATGTATTATTTTATAAATTTTTTTTGTTCTGGACCAAAAAACAAACAACCGAACTAAAAGTGTGAACACACCCTTAATTGAAGAAGGAATAATCTACATTTATTTATGCAGTTATTTTACATTTGATTACTTTATTCAATTTCTGTACCTAAATGCTATTGTTAGACCCACCTGAAAAACTCAAAGAACTTAAAATTTTTTGCTGTGTTATCAAAATTGGAGCTGAGAATTGTGACATTTCACTGGTATCTAAACTTTTGGTGTCATCTTATTTATTATAATACAAAGTTACATAGGTCAAAAACAATTAAACTATTTTATTTTATTTATTTATTACTTTTTGGGGGGCCAGTAAAAAAAAAATTGGCATGGCAAGAACAACTTAAACCACTGGCCTGACCAGTAGAAAAAACTCCTTAGCATTGAGCCTGACGTACTTCAACGGAATTCAAAGCACGCCATGGGTTGATCTGGAGATTCCCATTTGAAGGATGCCTTCATAATTCACAAGGATCGTTAACGTACATTCTTTCTTCCAAGGTTTGAAAATGCCATTGTGCACCACTGACCCTTCATGGCTTTTGATTGCAATCTGATGAAACGTTCTTTACCAAAGCCACTTTAATCAATTTCTCTATTCAGAGTTTGCAGATCGATGTCCCCGCTAACAAAAGGTTATAGCCGACTGAACACAGTTGCACCGCCGTTGAAGACACCCATTGATTTTTATGACCAAATTAAATGATATTTACCCTCCTGTCATCCACACTTGTCTCTATCAAGGTGTGACTTGTATTTGTAAGGTGGGCTACATTTAAAAAACCTAGTCAATAAGCGCATCTTGATTTGACAGAAGTTTGCTGAATGAAACAATTTTATGATGCTTTTATGGAGCATTTTTGGTGTTTGGTCCCTTTTAGAGCTTTACATGTGGTCACAAAATCATTCAAAGAAATAACAGCTGTATGAAGATTTAAATGAAAGTGATGAGACTGATTTCGGCAATCCTATGAGATCATTACAAATCACACTGTACAACATGGATCTAATAAACTTAGGACACCTTTCGAATTGTAGGCTGCGATGCAAGATAGTATAGAAGAATAAAACATCATCAGTATGCGCTAGTCAACAAATAAAGCACTTTGGCAATGAGGAAGAAGCGAACGAGGAGAATATGAATGCAGCCATTGCTAGGGAAAAGAGGCCATCTTGAAATGCCAATTTTGCTAATGGAGCTTGAGGTAAGTTGTTTTAAGTTTTAGCAGCATGTCGCGTTGATCAATACGCCTTTTCATGTTGCAGTTTTATTAGCTAGTCAATAGATGCAGGTTGTAGCAGCAAATGCACTGTGAGATGATCATGCTAAATTTCTGACACTGTCCTATTGCAGACTATCCTTGGTCGCAAGGCCATCTTTGAAGCTCTCACTGTATGACCTAGGCCCACCGCTAAGGAGCCACGACCACAGAAATCATCACGATTGGTCATCTTTCCTCTGGGACAGCCCAAAATCGTACAATGTGTACCGGGTAAGCTATCCCTTTATGCAGAGTTTTCCAATCTCATATACCTGCCACTACAAGAAATCAGCTTCAACGTCCATTACTCAGCTAGTGCAGATTCAGAGGCTTTCTCTTTAATTAAACCAGGTAATAAATATCAGCCCGAATCGTGGCCCACCGCTGCTGCAATCAATTAGGGGGGAGCAGGAATCTTGCCGAGTTTGAAATGTAAATAGCGTGTGCTGTCTCTCTGCCCATCAACCCAGACCTCACCTACGTGAGCTGAATGAATACGCCTCGAGTGGCGTCTCGGAAAGTAGAGTCTTTTTCTTCTCTGTTTAGTGTTTCCATCAGCGCTAGGGCTTTGGAGACGCTGTTGTTGTGTTCTTTCAACGTCTCGCCCTGAAACCTCCAGAGAGTGAAGGGAAGGTGGAAAAAAGAAAACCGTGAATCTTTCTTGCCAATGCCATGGAGTTTCAGGGAAGGAATATCGAAATTATATTCTATCTTGTCCTTCTTTGTGGCTTTCTGTAGTCTATTCTCTGCAGAATTAGTAGTTATATTAATATGCCTTAGTCTTAATAACGGTGACTAAATCTCCTGATTCATTCTTAATGTAGGACGTCACACAAACCCTTTATTGGTCATCCCTCTCATCTCATTTAACAACCCTCCATAATAAAATATCAATTTATATATTACGCTCAGCAGATTGAGTCTGTCTTATTTGCATATTATCTGTTGAGTAAGCAGGTCCTGGCACAAAATGTATGACAATTTATGACAAAAGCTGCAATCTAAAGCATATGCAACAACTCGGGGTCAAAAGGGCGAATGTGATTTCACCAAGTACAACATGTTCCTGGATCAACCTCTTTGTTGATCCTAGAACAACATTCAATCAACCAATCAGATTTGAGGGACAAGTGTACAGTTTATGTGAAGTTTAGGCTTACAACCAGTGATAGGTGCTACATCAGTGTTATCCACCTGTCATTACCCTCTGATTTTAGGATAAGTTATGGGTAAGGTTAAGTTTAGTTTTAGGGGTAGGACTACGTTTTCAGACAGGAATGTTGTTCCAAAATAAACAAAACATGTTGACAGAGGAACATGTTTTAAGCCTTGTGCACACCGGGACGATTATCGCGCGCACTCATCTCCAGCGTTTTTCATACACAAGCGATTTTCACTGGCGATGCGCTAAGTGAACGTGCAAATTCACTCCCTGACAGTAGATGGCGCTTATTGAAAAATTTCTTAAGTGAAATGAAACTCGCCATCGAATTGTATTTGATCTGCAATTCCTCTCCATAACAACTCCCTCTTATCGAGATTTTTGTAGTCGCTGTGGCATTTGTCATAAAGTTCTTTGTGTTCAGACACCAAAGAGACCAGCTCTACATCTTGCCTTGTTGCTGCATCTTCATCATATACTCACTTCCTCTTCGTCGTCTTCTTCTTAGGTATCAATGTGTGCTTGGCAAGACTGTTTTTTGCTTTAGCGCCACCAAGTCATGTTTTACTGTAACTTCAACAGCTCCAGGCATGTAAACAAAACAGTTAACGTGCCGCGTCAAAACCAAAAAAAGGAAGGCGTTGAAAAAAATTAAAAATAAATCACACTTTTACGCCTGTTGTTTTGCACGTCGGTGTGCACACTCACATTGGCACCCTTTGTTTAGTCACGAGGCGTTAAGCATCTGCAATAAACGCATGCGATAATCATCCTGGTGTGCATGAGGCTTTACTTGGCAAAATCGTGGTGACCAGGCTGAAACAATTTCTGATGCATAGCAAGGAATTTAATTATCTTGTTATTTAGTGCCATTCATGTGGCTTCTGTTGTTGTAGTACCACAAATCAAATCAATTTCATGGAATGACCTTGTGGAAATATTTGTGCAAAATTTGTGAATTCATAGTGAATAAAATCCAGTATCTCATGACATTTTTAGCTTATATATCTAAAGTCAAGTCTTTCACAGTCTTCTCCCTAAGACCCGCAGTTCTCTGTCTATCCTGTCATATATCATCCAAAACTCTGTGAGACATGGCTTTTAGATGTCATCCGTGTTCTCAGCTGACTGCAAGAGCAGGCGAAAACATTCTGGATCAAAGCCGGGCCAGACCTCAATAGGGATTCTTGTGAAATTTCAACCAGTAATGCGCATGATATTCTCGGCAAAAACGAACCCCGCCGCAACCTCAGGGGTTTCTGTGGTGACTCTTCGGTTATGGATACGGAGAAGGTCTTGTGCAGCGGACAGGGAGAGGGAGATTCCTAACAGATGTTTAATGAATGGCTCTCTGCCTGCTATGAAAGGATATCAAATACATAATGGATTTAGTAGGAGTGAGAAGATTCATTATTACTTGGTGGGTGTAGAGCTGACATGCTTCAGGCAGACAGACACACCTCATTGACTAGCAGTTATATAACCCTACTGATGCTATTAATAAAAATATGAATGTGTGACTCATCTATGTGTATGTTTCTATTAACGACTGTGTGTTTTCAGTATATATATATATATATATATATATATATATATATATATATATATATATATATATATATATATCTATACACAGTCAAACCAAAAATTATTCAGACACCAGATGTATTTTTTTACTAGTGGTTGCAGGACACTATAGTTCATTTATGTAAGTGAGGATAGCAAAATAAAGTAAATTGGGACATATTATACCCATAAATTCTTCATACAGAAGACTACCAGTAAAATTTATAAAAATTTGGGACCAATATTATTCAGACACTTTGACCTGACCATGTTTTGCTGAAGTGTTTTTCTTTAATTGCTAATGCGACCTTTGACACCACAGACTGAACAAAATGAAGCATTGCTTGGTCATTGGTTGAGCTAAATTGGTATGATCTAATTGTGTACTTAAATTTAACATCTCATTGGTTGATTGTAATCCATTACATACCTCTCTATCAAAGTTATCTGACATTATCAAGATGAATTTGTTCTGACAGAGTTTAACTCTGAGTTCTTGTCATAATGTGAGAAAATGTTGAAGGTGTCTGAATAAATTTTGGTTTGACTGTATATATTATCGAGTACACTCATTCAATTCCATAATGTACCGCAATAATGAGTGTACAACCGATGTACACTCAACGGCTAGAGAATACCCATAATGCACTGTGAGGGTCATGCCGAATGAATTCCTGCATCTCGCCAGAAGATGGTGTCCACAGCTGAATCATCCCTCCCATCCATCCATTTTCCAAACCGCTGGTCCATTGTAACATACAGGTATAAATTCCTTTTGAATTGATTAAATATTGTTAAATTACGATTTATAAATGCTAGTTTCATTGACAGAGTTCAAGATCAATCTTTTCATCTTACTACTGGAGCTTACAGTTTGCTAATTTTCAAATTATTATTAAACAGCAGGCACAAACTATGCAAAAGCGGGAGCCATTCCAGCGCACATAGTGTCCGAATTTACTCATTTTCGTTTTCATTCACTCCTTCAAGAGTAGACTATAGTGGAGTAATGTTGGGAATAGCGAATGAGGGTATAGGGGGCAATTTTGAACACAGCCCTGGTTCTTTTCTTCACGTTTTTGGATCTGGAGATTCTGTACTCTTTCAGAAGATGTGTAATAGCATCCCTAGTGTATAACTAAAACACGGATTGCTGGAAAGACTTGTCAATGGCGGGGAACCGTTGTCTCATAAATGATGGAAAATCTATTCAATGGTGGGGAAAGAATTAAGACGGCCATTGCTCTGCAAAACAGATCCAGCCCCCAAACTCATGCCATTGGTTGAGTTAATGTTGCTGTCAGGCAAGACAGTTGCGAAGTACATGACACACATCAGCTTCAATTTTCAAAGTCCCATTCTAGAACGTCTAGCACATTTTTTCTTTTTCTTTTTTTTACAGAGAGCTGTATGTCTCTTTTTAGCAATTGTTCACTGGCATCACCAAGGGAATGTAACGTGTAGGGGTTCAAATTACATTTCTGAGGCTATTCTACAACAGATAGGCACCCCACTGCTATGGGACCGACTGACGATATATGAAAACTACCCACAACTGTTTCATCCAGCTGTTCTTACAAACCATGTCTCAAAATTGCTGAAATTCAAACACAGAGTTCGAAGGAGTTCATCCTGACAGCTTTATTGCTGCAAATCGACCGTAAATCATACATTTTCAGTGGAAGTCTGTTATTTACAGAGACTGTTGGTGATGCAACAAAGTACACTTTACATAGAATCAGGTAATTATGCATAGGCTTTTATTCACATATAAACATTGATCAACACACATAAACAGAAGCTTAACTGTACTTTCTTTGACTCGCGAGAATAAACCTCATTCATTCTTGCAGACGCTCAAATGTGCTGCGTAACACAAGAATGAACCTCACTGGTTCTTGCTGAAGCTCAAACGTGCTGCGTAACACGAGAATGAACCTCATTGGTTCTTGCTGAAGCTCAAACGTGCTGCGTAACACGAGAAGGAATCTCATTGGTTCTTGCTGAAGCTCAAACGTGCTGCGTAACACGAGAATGAACCTCATTGGTTCTTGCTGAAGCTCAAACGTGCTGCGTAACACGAGAATGAACCTCATTGGTTCTTACTGAAGCTCAAACGTGCTGCGTAACACGAGAAGGAATCTCATTGGTTCTTACTGAAGCTGAAACGTGATGCGTAACACGAGAATGAACCTCAGTGGTTCTTGCTGAAGCTCAAACGTGCTGCGTAACATGAGGATGAACCTCATTGGTTCTTGCTGAAGCTCAAACGTGCTGCGTAACACGAGAAGGAATCTCATTGGTTCTTGTTGAATTTCAAACATGCTGCGTAACACGAGAATGAACCTCAGTGGTTCTTGCTGAAGCTCAAACGTGCTGCGTAACATGAGGATGAACCTCACAGGTTCTTGTGGAAGCTCAAACGTGCTGCGTAACACAAGAATGAACCTCATTGGTTCTTGCTGAAGCTCAAACACGAGACACGAGAATGAACCTCATTGGTTCTTGCTGAAGCTCAAACACGAGACACGAGAATGAACCTCATTGGTTCTTGCTGAAGCTCATACGTGCTGCGTAACACGAGAATGAACCTCATTGGTTCTTGCTGAAGCTCATACGTGCTGCGTAACACGAGAATGAACCTCATTGGTTCTTGCACATCCAGTGAACATGCTTGAGCTTCCTTTTACCACAAATGTTGATGAATGTTTATATGTGAATAAAAACCTAAATTCAATATGTTCATCGTATAAAGTGATCGAGTCTCTTCAGAAAATGTTGATTAAACACTCAATTCATATGGATTAGTTTTAGGATCTCTTTATAAACTTTTTGAAGCGTCAAAGTGGTAGTTGCATAGCTGTCAATGGAGGGACAGAGATCTTAGTTTCCTTAAAACGGTCTTCATTTGTGTTCTGAATATGAACGAAAGTCTTACGGTTTTGGAACGACATGAAGGTGAGTAAATTATGACAATTTTCAATTTTGGGTGAAATAAACCTTTAGCATGCATGTTTATGTTATATTTTATGTTTATTGATCTGTCTGATTGCATATGCAAGAGCAGTTTTCTTGTACTTACCTCTTCCAGTTTGATTGTGATCATAGTGAAGGCTCTAAACACACATTCTGTGGCGCCCGTGATGGTGATGATCCTCTCTGGGCACGAGCCTTCTGAGATGTTGATACGTGCACTGCTCTGTATGGATGGAATGGTAAAAGCACATAAATAAAATGGCATGTGTAGAAACAATTTTTACTCAGAAATGAGTCGAAATTTCACAAATAATTATCAAGAAACACATTGAATTAAGCAAAATTCTGAAGTGCAAAGGCTGAAATAGCATTTTCTTGAAAAACGTGCTCCAATAATCTTTGTTTTACTTAAAAAAAAAAAAAAAAAAAAAAAAAAAAAAAAGTTCTGCTCAAATACAGTCACCTGCCCTGGCATTTTTTTTTTAACCTCTAAAGTAAAATATGCTATATATTTAAATATATAAATGTATGTGTGCGTGTGTGCATGTTTAAAGGGTGGCCTTCAAATTGTGCGTCTTAGAAAGGTTTTGTTCAATTCTTTGTGTGCGTGCACTTTTAGACATAAAATATTAATAAAAATGTATTTCCTTTCTACATCGTGTGGGATGCCAGCAGTACTTGAACCACCAGCCAACTGCTATTTTACACTGCAAGATGGCAAAAACACCTTAATCCATAATGAAGCTGCACTAGGCAACGCTACAAAAAAATTAGTTTTAGTTTCGGTATTCAACACTGAGAAAAAATAATATACCACAACACATTCCTATCCAGACAAGATTTCTCAGTGGATGCTAAAGAAAATAGTATTTTTTATTTTATTTTACCAGGGTTGTGTGAGAAAAACACAGGTGTGTTCGATTAGGATGGGATTAAACTCAAAGTACATCTATGAAACACAAATTTACCTGACCTCCTCAGGGAAACTAGTTCCGCCCGCATAGGCCTTATGTTAGGTGTGTATCTCGCGTGTGTTCAGTCCAAATGTGTGGATCTCCAGCAGAGATCTGGACTGGGCTGAGTGATTCATTTTCCTGCAGAGCTCTGACTGTCAGCTTCACTTACACTGATCTCTCTATCAATCATGCACAAATGCAGCTGAGTTTATCGACGGTATAATTTACATATTTTATGCAATTTTTGTATAATATATATATATATATATATATATATATATATATATATATATATATATATATATATATATATATATATATATATATAATTATAATTTATCAAATGTATAGATATTCATATCATTACTAAATGTATGCAGTAATAAACCGAGTTTACTGTAGTTATAATTCAGTTTTTTTAATCACATAACAGTATATAATTCAATTAACTTTTAGCACACAAAACATGCATTTGGATTTAAGCCAGATGATTTCTGTGGTGCATTTCCCACATGACGGAGAGTTCTAGTTTCGCTTTAAATACATTTGTTTAGGCTTGGCATTTATAATAATTGTTGTTCACTAGAATTTATGTTTGTTTTATATTTTTCATTCCTGTTCTGTTCTGAATACAGTTGCATTTGAAGGATTTGATTTGTAGCTAGGGGACCTAAACAAATGTTTGCAGTGTTAATACTGTTATCGTTTCGCTTTATTTACCGGTATTTTTGCTTTATTTCTGAATGTAATAATATGTTGTTGATGTTTTTTTCTCTCTATCAGCAATGCAATTTTGACCCAGTGCGACTTAAAGTATAGTTCAGGTATGACTTAATTTCTAGAAAATATGGTAGTAATATATTGTTGGACTGTTTGTGGTCTGAAGACAAAAAGTAATTTACCACAAAAACTACAGTTTTGTCAACTTTTACTCACCCTCATGTCATTCCAAATTTGTTTATGCAGAAGATTTGTGTTATAATGCACTTTTCTTGTGCTTTTTGTGAGCTATAGGGCCCTATTTTAATGGTCCGAGCGCTTAGCGCAGGTGCACTTAAGGCGTGTCCGAATCCACTTTTGCTAGCTTAACGACGGGAAAAAACGGCCGGCGCACCAGATGCATGGTCTAAAAGGGTTGTACCTAGTCTCTTCCGTAACGGGTGTGTTTTGGGCGAATGTGCAATAAACCAATCAGAGTCTCATCTCCCATTCCCTTTAAAAGCCAGTTGCGCTTACATCATGGCGGATTCACTATTTACATGGAGGAATTTGCGAGCGGAAAGACTGAACGCTTCTCTAGAGAGGAATCTTTTTTTGTTAATGTTTAAACATTTTTGTGTGCTGCTGCCTGTGTGTGTAATAGCAGAGTGTACACCCGCCTATAGGCGCATATTACTAACACTCCCTTTAAATAACACAAAAAATACTGTCAAAATACTATTTTCTTTAGACCAGGTTTTTGTTGGTCAATGGCGCAGCTGTTTTCAGTTCCTCAAAACAGCAACGCGCCAACAATGTGCCTGAACACACCTGGTTTTCAGACTAGCACGCCCATGAGTGAACAGATGGGTGCTATTTAAACAACGTGGGCACTGGATATGAAAATGATAACTGTGTCGGGCTGAAACTAGCAAAAAACACTCCCTGGTAACTATATGTTTTTGTTGTATGAAATAGAACAGTGTGAACATTCTTCAAAATGTCTCATTTTGCATTCAACAGAAGAAAGAAAATCATTTGGAACTGGTGTGACATGGGGCAGGTGACAAACTTTTTTTCAGGAAGAGCAATTCCTATTCCTAATAATAGCACTGAACAGCAGAGAAAAACACCAAATTGCAATATCTTCTGTTTATGACATCTATCGGACCCAGGATTGACCCCTGTGATGTTCCAACTAATGCAATAGAAAATGCCTCATGTGCAGGCTTGTGTTCACATTTGCCACCCTTAAACCATTAATTAGGTTGAAAAAAAGCTGTCTTTTTGTCATTTTATGTTGTTAGGGAGCAAAAAAAACATTAGATAAGGGTGCAAGTGAGCTAGAGAATAAGAGACTGTATGTGTTTCAGTTAGCCCATGAAGAATTTCTACTGATCATCAGTGTTTTTTTTAAAATTATTCTAGGAGGGACATGCTCACCCACGCCTGGATATTTCTCCCTGGTAACCCACTTCAATCTTTATCCAGAAGCTATTGTTATTAGCAGCTACCTTGAAAATACCAACGCATTCATATCAAACTAATGAATTTGTGTTCGCAGCGTGTGCGCTGTCATGCGCCCTTGAGATGAAAGGTTTCATTTAAATATTAATGTCTTCTGCAGTCTTCAGCTTTAATGTGGCGGACATCAACTGTTTTGAGGACGTATGTGGGAAATAAGGGCGTTTCTGTGTCTTTTTTTTTTTTCCAGCATGAAACTACATTTATGTGTAGAATTCCATGTGGCGCTAGCTTCAAAGGAATGCCGTCTGTTCTGCATGCATGATGCATGCTGGGAAGCTGAGAAAGACTATGAGTAGCATGTGGCTTACCTCCTCTCGTATCCTTTTCACCGTCTCTCCTTTCTGTAGGGGGAGAAAAAAAGAAGATAATAAAGCACTCATTGCTTTTCTCTCATGTTTGTTTGCGTGATATGTTGTTTTCCCAGAGTGACTGTCTTTCACAATGGCTTATAGTGGAGGATAAAGTGAGTTTGACTAGTTGAACAGATAGCTGAAATTAATATCAATTCTGCTTCGCTACACAGCAATATGGCATCTGCATGCATTGGCCTCAGGGGAACAGGTTTTCCAATCGAAGGCTCTGCAATTGGACTGACTAGGGAATCAATAGTCCATGAATCACTTAGATAGCCTCAGATAGTGTCTCGCTATCTCAGACACAGAAGCTAACGTGTGCGGCATAGTCATGACTGCAGATCCGAAGATCTGCTTTATCACGCTTGACTGGCGTTTCATTGTCTTTAGATGGGCTAAAAGGATGATTGGATGTGTCATAACAGAGGTGAAGTGGGACTTTAATTTATTAGGGAAATTGACATTTCAGATGAGACGTTTTCGAGACCACCTTTCTTATAAATCTACCCTTAATGTCAATAAAAATTTCATGCCACAAAGTTCTTTAAAACTTCAAACTATGATGCATGTAGCAGCATTTGCATATGCTTATTAAATAAGCTAAATATAACCTAAACACTGACTGGCTGACACCATATTTAATTTGAATTGAACAAAAGCAAGGATGTGGAAGAAGAGAAGTACAGTTTGTTACAATATGTCATACAGTTGCGTACTTGTGTGTTGATTATTTGGCCAATGAAACTTATATAATAAAATGAATGACAAAAATGTTAAGTTTTTGTTATTCATCAATGTTGGATTGTTATAGTTAAAACTAAAACCATTAAAAACTTGAAAGAAATGTTATCTGAAATAAAATAAAATATAAATATATAATAATATTTCAAATGATTTTATTCCAGCTAGTTGCCAAGGAAAAAACTAATTTTCGATTAGTTTAACATGATGTACTAAAATAACTATAAATTATCTTTATACACATATTAAAAGATTAGTGCTGTCAAACCGATTAATCGCATCCAAAATAAATGTTTGTGTTTACATAATATATGTGTATATATCATGTTTCTTAAATATATACATGCATGTGCATGTATTTATATATACATAATAATTATACACAGGACACACACATGTATTATGTAAACATAAACTTTTGGATGTGATTAATCGCGATTAATCGATTTGATTATATAAATAAAAATGACAACCACAACAAAATTACAAAACAAAAAATGTATATGAAAATTTAAAATATAAAAACAAATAGTAAAAAAACTAGCTCAAACTATTAATATAAATATTCACATTTTATTCAACTATTAAAATCTCAATGATAATAAAACCGAACTAAGTTTTTCATAATTTTGTACATTATTGTTAACTAAAATTTATTTGTTAACTAAATTCAGAATTTTTGAAATTTTCATCTGAAGGCAAAATCTATGACTACAATAATTTATAAATTAAATTTTTTTTTTTCGTAATTCATTGCAATAGTTTATGCAAGAATGATTTACAAACAGAAAAGCTAGCATGAACAAAAACAACGCCCACTGAATGACTGTACATCTGTCATTGGAGGCCTCATTTTTATTCACGACAAATAAAACATTGTCCACTGTGGCCAAGCTCTCTGTATCCTTATAATACACAATTCACCTTCATTTCTTTCTCCTGAAGATGCATTATGAATAGTAATCAACTCTAGATAGCCCTCCCCCACGAATATCTCCAATGAAGATTTGTGATGGAGAACCACCGGTAACGGCAGAGATTTAGTCTAGAACTGTGTTTAATCTATGTCCGGGAAACCAAGACTTGGTATATTGATTTCACAGTGAGGAGATAAACACCACAGGCCTTCATTCATTTACTATGCTTCAGAGAAAAACAAGAGAGGGAAAAAGAAGACAACAGAGGATGTCAAAGTCATCATTTAGCTGATCTTAAACTGGAACGTGATTACATGATCATCCTTCGATAAATATCACCCAAAAGCCTTGGGACAGCTGCATATGATTTCAATCTGCGATGAGAGAACATACTATTTAAATTAGCCCAATAAAATGACTAACTGTGGCATAAATTAATGCATCAAACAGGTGAAGGCTTTTTAACTTTTTCTTTTTGATTCAACAATGTTACACTTTGATTTAGGAAATTTGCCAGTACTCAGAACTATAGCCAGAAAGATACTCTACACAAGTGTTTAAATGCAGACACGAATGCCTGGCCAACGAACTGAAACAGCGCATAACCTCAGTACTCAAGGGGTGATGGAGGCATCAGTGTGTTATGATTCAGCTAGCTAGCTATAAACGCGGTTAATGGTTGTTGACAGAATAAACTGTTGATCTGAAATCAAAAACTCACAGTAGTAGAATATAATTTACACTAATGACAACTACAGTGCCCCTTGTGGCAACGCTGAAAATGAAACGCACTTGATGAGCTACGCTAACTCAATTTCTTGGTTCCGCTGTGTTTCTAAAAGTGTCAGAACACAATAAGAAATCGAGTTTGTGTAGCAAGGATTGTTTACTCGCAATCTGTAACTATTGTTCTTTTTTGGCGAAATTCGTATATAAATCAAGCTAATGACGACTATAGTGTCCCTTGTGGTAACGCTGAAATTCAAATGCACACATTGAGTGAAGGGCTGCCGCCGTGAGGGGCTGCCGCCGTTATTATGTTGTGTTTTTGTTTTGTTTATAGGCGGCAGTCGTCCGTGAGGGGCTGCCACCGTCATTGTATTTTGGTTTGTTTATTTTTGAGTAAAGTTTTTAAATGTTCGCCGGTTCCCGCCTCCTTCTTCTACACGTTGAATTTCATTGCGTTACATTGGTGCCGAAAACCTGGGAGGAAGGAGGGACATCGGAGAGCCCTCGCTGCTGAGGGGGATCGCGGTGCTGAGGAGTTTGGGCAGCGCGGATTAAGGAAGACCGCGAGTAGCTGCCCGAGGCGGTGGTGCTGGAGCAAGTGAAGATCGGGGTGGGACGGAGAACTCGCTGCCGTGCCCCTGGGTCGAGGTGGGGTGGCCAGTTATCATATAACTGGTAGAGCGCAGTCTCAGGAGTGCCCCCCCGTCCTGCGAAGGGCGTTGGGGGTATACGGCGAGGCGAGGGACCGTGAGAGCGGGCCGGTGGCGAATGATAATGAGCGTCAGCTGTACGCCGCACTGGTCTCGTCTCATGGAGGAGTGAAGGGAGCATAAAAGGAGGAGCGACGACAGTGCAAGACGAGAGAGGACCAGGCCTGGACTTTATGTTGCGTTTTGTTTTGTATGTAGGCGGCAGTTGGCAGTCATTGTATTTTGGTTTGTTTATTTTTGAGTAAAGTTTTTAAATGTTCGCTGGTTCCCGCCTCCTTCTTCTACACGTTGAATTTCATTGCGTTACAGCATTATACTCCATCACGTCTATTGCGGTCTCAAAACTGTGGCCAGTTGATAATACCTAGAATATCAAAATCAACTGCAGGCGGTCGATCCTTTTCCTATTTAGCGCCTAAACTCTGGAACAGTCTTCCTAGCATTGTTCGGGAAGCAGACACACTCTGTCAGTTTAAATCTAGACTAAAAACGCATCTCTTTACTATGGCTTACACATAAAACATTATCAATTTCTATTATTCAAATCAGTAAATGAGTGTTAGGCTGCATTAACTAGGTCAGCCGGAACTGGGAACACTTCCCATAACACCTGATGTACTCGTTACATCATAAGAAGAATGGCATCTACGCTAATGTTAGTCTCTCTGTTTATCCCGAGGTTTACTGCAGTCAGCCGGATCTGGGCCGTATCCAGATCAGATGGTGGACCTGCGCCTGGACATGACCAATGCATCCCTGAAATGTCTGCAGAGAGCGTCTCAAATAAACTCCCCCCGTAAATGCTGCATCGACACGACATCCTCATTAAACCCGTCTTCGGCGTGATGACTCCAATCTTTCGAATAATCTTACGAATATCTATTTACCTAATATGAATTAAGACCTGCAATGTTGCCAGAATTATAATCATACACTGTTTGTTCGTCGGCCAGAGGAGAACTGGCACCCCGACTGAGCAGTCGAGTTTTGGTTCCTTGCCACTGTTGCCTCTGGCTTTTGGCTTGCTCAGTTGGGGACACTTCAATTTTAATCTATATTACCGATCCTTCTGCATTGACACTATATGATACTTTAGCTGGATAACATCACCATTTCACCAGAACGGCTGTACAAATTCTGTTGCATTATTTTCCTTTTAACAATGTGAAGCTGCTTTGAAACAATTGGACTTGTTAAAAGCACTATATAAATAAAGGTGATTTGATTTGATATGACATTCTTCTTTCAGACCAACACAATCAGAGTTATATTAAAAAAGTCCTGGCTAATCCAAGCTTTATAATGGCAGTAAGTCCATAAAAGTACATCTATCCATCATATAACTGCTCCACACGGCTCCGGGGGTTAATAAAGGCCTTCTGAAGAGAAGTGGCGTGTTTGTGTATGAAAAAATATCCATATTTAAAACTTTATAGACTAAAATAACTAGCTTCCGGCGGAAAGCCGTACGTAATTCGACTTACGGCAAAAGAGTAACCCTTGATGTGATGTATAGAAGCATCGCAAGCTTTGACGTGAACTAACCCTTTAAATTACGCAAACTCGATTTTTTTGTTTTGCTGCATTTCCAAAAATGTCAGAGCGCAATATGAAAACGAGTTTCCGTATCAGGGAACATTTATTCAAGGGGGCAATAGCATTATCAACGTGTTATGATTCAGTTAACTACCTATAAACATTGTTGATGGATTAACTAACTTTAGCAAACTTGCTCAGCATTATTATCTTTAAACTGTTGTTCTGCCATGATAGTAGTTGATCTGAAATCAAAAACTCACTGTAGTAGAATATAAATTAAGCTAGCGACACTATAGCGCGCCCTTTGAGTTAACACTGAAATTAAAATGCACACGATAAGTTACGTCAATTTCTGTTTTACTGCATTTCCAAAAGTGTCTGAACGCAATATGAAATCGCGTTTGAGTAGCAAGGAACGCTTACTCGCAATTTGTTAATATTGTTCGTTTTGCCAAAATGCTGGCAAATTCGTATAAATTCATAAAATCTAATTTGTAAGTTTTCGTACAATCTGGTTACGCCCCCTGATGGTTAATGTACACTGAAAAAAACACTGTTTTGCTGACTTCCCAAAAGTGTCAGAACACAATATGAATTTGAATTTGCATGGCAAGGATATGTACGTTAGAGTATGTTTTGGCACCACTTGTTGCAGCCAAGCTCTATTTTCTTGGTCGATGAGATGCCTGCAACAAGAAGTGCAGCTAAGCTTGCTCTTGATTTGTTTGGATGTTGTAATCTGAAGATACCACTTTTAGCACATTGCAGCATACTTTGTTTACGTTCTGATTCTTTTCGCGCTAGACAAAAGAGTGCACTGTGTTTTCGAGAAGACATATTTGCAGCAACGGAGACCCCTGTGGAGCTCAGAGCGGTCTGTATCCTTCTGTCTGGCGCTGGTCCTGAGGCCAAATTCTGGCAAAGGCCCAGAGACCTATTAGCAGGCCAGTTCTGAAGAGAGCTTTGTCTCACTAGAGATTTATTTATAGAGCCAAAGAAATGCCAACAACTGTGTGTATTTGTCTGTGTATGTATTTTGTAGCTCCAGGACCTAGAGTTGGCCGAAGTAGGGAAAAAAAAATCCCACAAAAATCATCTCATCAGTAGCTGACACACTGTTTACTAATCATTGTGACATCTACATTGGGCCTCGCCGAGAGATTGTGCCATGTTTAGACAATTGCACTCGCTCTGGGGATAAACAGAGCTAGCTGTAGAATTTAACAGTGTAATATATCCAGATCATTAATACATATGATGCACGACTTGATGTCGCATTTAACAATCCATTTGCTTGGAATCATCAAGTCTTGTAGTGATACATTCTGTAGGTTTCTAATCTGAGCTTTTGGATTGTAACCTAAATGTTTGTGAGAAATATTGCAAGAACAATCTAATACAGAGGGGAAAAAACAAACCCAATAGTGACAAAAATCTCAAGAAGCATCCACCAAATCTAATAAGTCAACAGCAGGGACGACGGGAACAAAGAGATTTGCTCACCTTGCCTATGATGCTGCCGACCTCCTGTGAAAAGAGAAACAAAGCAAATGTCAGCTTATTGATTACCGAGCACACTCCTGCTTATCTGTCTGTGGGGTTTGATGAGGTAGGCTGGTTCTGGAGTATCTGTGCACTCGAGATCACGTGGAATCATATTAGATAAGGGCCTTCCAGGCTCCAGAAGTACCGTTTAAATGTCCCATCTAAGGTTTAAAGTCAACACAAAATGGTGTTCAAAACCCATTTGATTTATGTTACCAAAAAGTGCGATATCTAAGAACAAAACTTGGTTTAATCCATCGGGAACGGATTGGATTGTGAAAGTTGTCAATGGGTTGCTTTTAGTTTGTGAAGTGTTACAACTGGCTAGAGTGCGGAAAAAACATGTTGACAACACTGTAATGACATGGCAATGAAATCAACCATTTGTTTACTAAGAACTTGAATTCAAGTAGATTCAAAACATTTGCTAAGTAAAATCCTTCGAAGAATCTAGTTGCAAATAACAATGTCATGATTCACACAACAGACACCGGAAGTAAGGGATGCCGTCAAGCTGAAGAAGGAGTCCTATCGGGCCTGGTTGGCTTGTGGGACTCATGAGGCAGCTGACAGGTACAGGCACACCAAGCGGACTGCAGCCCGGGTAGTTGTGGAGGCAAAAAATCGGGCCTGGGAGGAGTTCGATGAGGCCATGGAGAAAGACTATCGGTTGGCCTCGAAGAGATTCTGGCAAACCGTTCGCCGCCTCAGGAGGGGGAAGCAGTGCCCTACCAACACTGTTTACAGTGGAGATGGGCAGCTGTTGACCTCAACTGGGGATATCGTCAGACAGTGGAAGGAATACTTCGAGGATCTCCTCAATCCCACCAACACATCTTCCATTGAGGAAGCAGTGGCTGAGGGCTCAGAGGTGGATTCGTCCATCACCCGGGCTGAAGTCATTGAGGTAGTTGGCAAGGCACCGGGGGTTGATGAGATCCGCCCTGAGTACCTCAAGTCTCTGGATGTTGTGGGGCTGTCTTGGTTGACACGCCTCTGCAACATCGCGTGGCGGTTGGGGACAGTGCCTCTGGACTGGCAGACCAGGGTGGTGGTCCCTCTTTTCAAGAAGGGGGACCGGAGAGTGTGTTCCAACTACAGGGGGATCACACTTCTCAGCCTCCCCGGGAAAGTCTATGCCAGGGTACTGGAAAGGAGAATTCGGCCGATAGTGGAACCTCAGATTCAGGAGGAACAGTGTGGTTTTCGTCCTGGTCGTGGAACACTGGACCAGCTCTGTACCCTTTCGAGGGTGCTGGAGCGTTCATGGGAGTTTGCCCAACCAATCCACATGTGTTTTGTGGATTTGGAGAAGGCATTCAACTGTGTCCCTCGTGGCGTCCTGTGGATGGTGCTCTGGGAGTACGGGATCTGGGGCCCCTTACTTAGGGCTGTTTGGTCCCTGTACGACCGGAGCAGGAGCTTGGTCCGCATTGCCGGTGCATGTTGGATTCTGGCAGGGCTGCCTTTTGTCACCGGTTCTGTTCATAATTTTTATGGACAGAATTTCTAGGCGCAGCCAAAGGCTGGAGAGTGTCCGGTTTGGGGACCACGTGATTTCATCGCTGCTTTTTGCGGATGACGTTGTCGTGTTGGCCTCCTCAGACCAGGACCTTCAGCGTGCACTGGGATGGTTTGCAGCCAAGTGAGAAGCGGCCGGGATGAGAATCAGCACCTCTAAATCCGAGGCCATGGTTCTCAGTCGGAAAAGGGTGGCTTGCCCATTTCTGGTTGGTGGAGAGTTTCTGCCTCAGGTGGAGGACTTCAAGTATCTTGGGTTCTTGTTCACAAGTAAAGGAAGTATGGAACGGGAGATTGACAGACGGATCGGTGCAGCTTCTGCAGTAATGCAGTCGATGTACTGGTCTGTTGTGGTGAAGAAGGAGCTGAGCTGTAAGGCAAAGCTCTTGATTTACCGGTCAATCTACGTTCCTACTCTCACCTATGATCATGAGCTGTGGGTCATGACCGAAAGGACAAGATCCTGGATACAGGCGGCTGAAATGAGCTTTCTCGGCAGGGTGGCTGGGCGCTCCCTTAGAGATAGTGTGAGAAGCTCAGTTACTCGGGAGGAGCTCAGAGTAGAGCCGTTGCTCCTCCACATCGAGAGGAGCCAGTTGAGTTGGCTATTTCTATTTCTACAACTATTTCGGATGCCTCCTGGACGACTTCCCGGTGAGGTGTTCCGGGCATGTCCCACTGGGAGGAGGCCCGGGGAAGACCTAGGACACGCTGGAGGGATTATGTCTCCCGGCTGGCCTGGGAGCGCCTCGGGGTTCTCCCGGAAGAGCTGGAGGAAGTGGCTAGGGAGAGGGAAGTCTGGGCGTCTCTGCTTAGACTGTTGCCCCCGCAACCCGGCCCCGGATAAGCGGAAGATAATGGATGGATGGATGATTCACACACTGTTTTTCACTAAACCAACACATGGAAGAGTTATCAATTAACTATCGTTAATCAAAAATTTTAATATTTAATACATTTACTTGCTCCAATATATCAAAACACAGTAATAAACAATGATATATTATGCAACAAACAGTTCATTGCTTTTATCCGATTAATAGAAAAAGCTGATTTGCGCAAACAAACTCTCAGTTCGGATATATCTGCATGCTGAGGTAAATCAGAGATTGTATTAAAACATCTCTGTATTAACAGGCTGAGCCAGTGAGAGTAGGTGTGAAACTAGTCTACTGACACCGAGTCTAAGATGTTTTCCTAAGAAGTTTTGGGTCAAAGCAGTTTTGAAATGTGCATGTTGATGTCGGGTTCCTACTCCCCAGTGTCGTTTTTTCACTGAAAATACTCAATGTTTGTGGTGTCTATGTGTGTTTACCTTGCCATGCATGAGCAGCCGGAGAGTTAGAGTGACGTTCATGCCTCCATCTCCAAAATCCTGCTCACAGTTCATCCTGACGTGGGATTCAGACCCAGGGAGACGCATGAAAGATGCTCTACGGATGATGGAATGGGCAGGGAGGGGGGGAAGCAGGACTCTCTCCTTCCACTCACCACTCTGGAACGACAACACATAAAACATCAATAACTTCAATAACATCAAAAACCTCAATAACCTAAAGTGACCTTATTATGCTACTTTAAATATTGAATATTTTGTTCTGGAGTCTCCTACAATAGATTTGCATGCATCATTGGTCAAAAAACACTTTCATTTTCTCAAAATATGCAATGCACACCACCTCATTTTTCAAAGAATTTGAAAAGGGTTCATTTGAAGATTCAGTCTCTCTAAACCCCTCCTTTCCAAGAGCCAACTCTGCTCTGATTGGTCATATGGCCCAGTCTGTTGTGATTGGTCTACTCTGCTCTGATTGGTCAGACGGCCCAGTCTGTTGTGATTGGTCTACTCTTATCTGATTGGTCAGATGGCCCAGTCTGTTGTGATTGGTCTACTCTGCTCTGATTGGTCAGATGGCCCAGTCTGTTGTGATTGGTCTACTCTGCTGTGATTGGTCAGATGGCCCAGTCTGTTGTGATTGGTCTACTCTGCTCTGATTGGTCAGATCAGGTGCCCCGATCACTTCCGGTGAGTGAGGTCAATGTACAATGTACACGATCTGGTGTAGAGATACACGTGAGAGATCACTTCCAGCGCTTGCATAAACTACGCCAGATTGTGTACACTGTACATTGACCTCACTCACCGGAAGTGATCGCGTGCTGAAGACTGTTGGACATAGTGGTGTATTAGAGGTAAAAAATGGAATAAATACTGTTGGGTTTCTCGCACAAACCGATCATTTCAGGTCTTAAGACATCAATGTGTCGTCACGAGCCACAGGGTTTAATATGGATTCGTATGTGTATGTTTTTCTACTCTCATTGTTCTCATACGCTCATGTGTTACCATTCACATGCATTACACGACTGACAGACTGCAATGGTTGGAGTTAAAAATCTTCATTTGTGTTCTACTTAAGAAACAAAGTCACCTCTATCTTGGATGCCCTGGGGGTAAGCAGATACACATCAAATGTTCATTTTTAGGTGAACTATCCCTTTAACACTGGAACAAAATTATACTTTTGTTATATTTAACGTGTTGCAGAAACTACTTCTATATTTATGGGCATTTTGCCTTCATTGGGACTAGAAAGGATGAGTGGGATTGGGAAACGAACCCAACCTAGATTCAAACCGGTGTTGGTTTCTGTTTGCCTTGACGGGAGTCTGCGTGTCTCACAGTGGTAAATAAGATGATCTGTAATAGCCATGCCATCTGCTCTTATGCGAAAGTATTCAGTTAAGTGAGGACAACCATGACAAGTGAATCCAACAATGCCTCAGCAGCTGAATGATGACAGAGGTGTTCTGTTACAGTCGCACCAAAGTCAGTATCACCAATTTAGCCAATCTCACAAAGCAGGAGAGGATGACTGTAAGTGCTTGTTGAAATTATCCCCACTACATGCTCCACGGTTTTTGGTGACAGCCCACAAGTGAAGTAAGAGGTGAAGCTCCTTTCCGCAATTTCTTTCTTTTTGATATAGGAAATTGCAGGTTTTGTGCACCTATGCCTCTACATGAAAGAAAAACCACAGGCTCTATTGAGACCATCTGATGGCTTTTTTTAGGCAGTGTGGTGTAAAGAGCAGAGGGAGATATTCAAGATAGCAAATCTGAAATTGTATCAAATAATAATTTTATATGCATTCTACAATCCCAGAATCACACATATCAACAAGAGAGCTGATCTTTGGAGGAAGGATGATTTTAAATCAAAAGTCATATGTGGTGCGACCATTGAAGTCATGGGCTCCAACCAACACTATGAATAAATTATAAAAAATAAAATAAATTATATTATAGACCCTTATGACTATGTCATGGTCAAAAATATCAGATAAGTTTACCTTTTTTTTTATGACAAGGCAAGGTTATTTCAGGTTGTAAACTGTCATGTGGTATGTGATAGAAAAAAAACAGTTGATGTTGAGAAAGAAAGAAAGAAAGAAAGAAAGAAAGAAAGAAAGAAAGAAAGAAAGAAAGAAAGAAAGAAAGAAAGAAAGAAAGAAAGGAAAAGCATTGCAAAATTTTTGGTTGTAATCTCCTGAGGGATCAGAATCAAGCTTACTTAGCACTCAAAAATTTCCATCAGCTTCTAAACGTTCCCAAAATTAGACTGCGTGAGTTATAATTTAACACTTGATTGGCAAGTGTTGTTGAAGCTTCAGGGTGAATGAAATAAGCTCTCTGCTCTCAGAGGAACTGCTACAGCAGACGTCACGAGTGCTAAAACAGCCACATCATAGCATGCTAATGACAAATTTTGGTTGAGCAGTTGATGATCCTTAGAATCAGAATCTCCAACATCTGCTCATCGTAACACCACACGGATTCACCCACGTTGCGGTTTTCTGAAATCTGCCGACAGGTTAATTAAAGCTGCCGCTGTCGTGGCCGCTTAATTACAGGTGTGGGTGTGTGTTTTCAGATAACATCGGAAGACATCCAAGATTTCGACATCAGTCGGGGCTCTGAAAAAGTAGGTCAGAAATCCAAAAAGCAAAGCAGGAGCACAGGAGAGGCATCGATGAAGCTGTCTGCTGGTTGTGTAGGAGTTTGGCAGTGTGTCATTTGGATAGTCATGTCCGCGGGAGGTGCTGGCCTATGCATGTCATTAGTGTAAAGCGATCGCTACTTGTGCCTGTCTCGTTTTCTTCTCTCCCCTCAAGGCGATCCACCAACCAATTAGAAGAAGAGACAGCGAGATGAACAGGAGAGAGAAAGTGCCCACTGGTTTGCACCTGTGGTCGCCGGGAATTTGCCAAGTTGAATGTGTTTCCGGATTTTCTGTTGGTCCCGACACAGCATTACTGTTTAAGCAACCCCTAAAGCCCTAAAATTAACCCTAACTTATATATTTGTCCCAAGGCAATTTTTATTAAATGAAAAACAAACTAAAATGAAAGTGGAAAAACTCATTCTAAATATTAATAAAACTATATTAGCATTCAAATAATACTAAAATAACACTGATATGACATTTGTTTTATTTATTTTTTCCAAATTCTGTTTATTTTTTTTTCCAAATTCCATGATTTCTATTTCATCTCTGTTTTGATGGTTTAAATCAATTTGTCTAATCAATAAAAATCTTAACACTATAACAATTGTATTTTTTTTAAGTTGAAATGTTTTTAAATGTTTTCTTTTTTCAGAAATTCTGTGTTGTCCATTTTATTTTTACTGAATTCAGTGTTTTATGATTTAGTAGAAATTTAGAATCAAAAATTGTGGTAATCAATCATAAACCTTTTTTAATGTAATCATTTGAACAGTTCCTTTCATTTTTTGACAAACAAAGTACAGCACAGGTTTGCTGTTTAAATTAAAACATGCACTCTAAAAAATGCTGGGTTGAAAATGGACTAACCCAGCAATTGGGTTGTTTTAACCCAGCGGTTGGGTTAAATGTTTGCTTAAAACAACCCAATCGCTTGGTTAAAACAACCCAATCACTGGGTTAGTCAATTTTCAACCCAACTTGGGTTGTTTTTAACCCAGCATTTTTTAGAGTGTGGGTGAAAAATTTATAGTGTGTGATATTCCTTCAAATAATTGTTTAAAAAAATATATATATTACTATTATTACTTTGAGAAGTACATTCTACTGTACAATAGTAATATATGTCTGTCATAACTTCTTCAAGTTAAACCAAACTTTTATTTTGGCGGGTTGTAGTTTGTAGCTCTGGATTTAAAGTTCATGCTCTTATATATAGAGACAACAGACACTGAAAACACCACTAGCGTGAGTCACGCGTGCTTGAGTATGTGTAGTAGACGAAACTGCACCGCTCATCAGAGACAGAGACATCCACAGACCCTCCATACCGCGATTAAGTAAACAGCCCTACGTTTGATTTATTCATCCAAAATTTTGCCAAATTCTATAACACGTTATACAATAAATTCCATTTGTATGAATGGATTCTGTGATGCAGTCCGTATTTGGAAATCACAGGCCCCTAATCATATCATAAACCTAACCATAATCACAACAACTAAATAACAAAATAACAACTAAAGTCAATATGCTAAACAGTTTATTAAGATATGCTTATCAAAGCTGTGGTAACTCACTTACTGTAGCAGAAAACGTGAACATGGAGGAGCAGAATGTAATCAGGGATAAATCTGTCCCATTGTACGTTTTTGCAATCAGATCTTGGAAATGAATTGGCTGCTTCTACAGATGTCAACTTTCAAATAGTCTGTGTTCCCACCAATTTAACCAATAAATTCAACCAAGAAAGATATGCAAATTATGTTGGTGCCTGAACTTGTTTGAATAAAAAATTCAGTGCTGACTGTTAAAGCCAATAATCAATTACATAAAAGTGTGAAAGCCAATCTAACTTAATTTTCTATGACTCTGGCAAAGGCCCTTTTGGGTGTTCACTTCCCCCGTCCACCCACAACCACTAAACCACAGTACTAGCCCTAAAACGAAGCCAGGAATGTTGTTCCTGGACCGACAAGGATGTTTATGCATCCTCCGTTTTATCTTCCTACTGTAGACTTATTCACACCTGTATATCTAAGAACCTGTAGCAATATTTCTGTTGGAACACAATCTCCTATCTAATTAATTCTAATCACCTGTAAATCTCTCTTCTCTGTATGTGTAATACAATGCCACATCTAACGAAGACTAATTGGCAGTGCTAAATGATGCTTCACCGCCCTGTAGTGTGTGAAAATATGGATTGTCAAGACTGGCCACAGTCAATTAAAGCTCCATATTCCATATATCCATATTGGAGTTCCATATTCTATAAACCTTCTAATAAACCTCTGAAAAATAATGACATGCCTCACAGATCGTCTCGGTTACGTATGTAACCCTCGTTCCCTGAAGGAGGGAACGGAGACGTACGTCGGAACTGACCGACAATTGGGATCTGTTGCCCATTTGGGAACCGGAACGCTGCGGAGGCCACGAGCCTCAACGGAGGGAGAGGTGGCAAATTACGCATAAGGACTAGCCTATCAGGGTAGTACAACATATGGCAGTCTCTGGGGTGGATCCAGCCTGATCCCAGGGGGGAAGAACACCGCCAGAGACGACAGAGCGAGCTCTGTCAAGGGAAAGACACGGGGCTAGCCGAGTAGGGTAGCTGGTACCGTGGAGAACACACATATGGGGTTGCCGTCAGGAACGCTACATATGGAACCCAGCCTACACACACACGTTCCACAAGCATACGGGTGCAGGCCTGGCGCCAGGCGGCCGCAACGACTGACACCGAAGGGGTGACGGAGGAGCTCGACAGGGTTCGCCATTTTCTGGGGAACACGACTGGAGAAAAATACGCATGCATCCGGCCCAGGGGGCGGGAATGGCGTCGCAAGCCGACACTAGAACGGGCACTTCACGCTACTGGCCACTGGGGGCGAGTACACGGGAAGATACCGGCTCTACACGGAGGCTATAGAATCTAGCGAACGTGTTAGGTGTCGCCCAGCCCGCAGCTCTACATATATCTGTTAGCGAGGCGCCCTGAGCCAGCGCCCAGGAGGAGGCTACACTCCTAGTTGAGTGCGCTCGCAACCCGAACGGGCAGGGCACGTCTTGGGACTGGTACGCCAAGACAATAGCATCCACTATCCAGTGGGCTAACCTCTGCTTGGAGACAGCCTTTCCCTTCTGCTGGCCTCCGTAACAGATGAAGAGCTGTTCTGAGGTCCTAAGGCTTGAGTTCGGTCCACGTAGGCACGGGAGCGCGGACGGGACAGAGCAAAGCCAGGGCTGGGTCTGCCTCCTCCGAAGGCAGCGCTTGCAGGTTCACCACCTGGTCCCGGAAAGGAGTGGTGGGAACCTTGGGCACGTATCCGGGGTCTCAGGACAACGTGAGAGTTACCTGGCCCGAATTCTAGGCACGATTCGTTGACCGAAAGTGCGTGCAGGTCCCCTACCCTCTTGATGGAGGCCAATGCAACCAAGAGTACTGTCTTCATGGACAGGATATTCAGCTCAATGGACTGCAGAGGCTCGAAGGGAGGGCTCTGGAGTGCTCTCAGCACCAGAGCTAAGTCCCAAGAGGGTACCGGGTTTGGACGAGGAGGATTCAGCCTCCTCGCACCCCTGAGGAACCTGACGATTAGGTCGTGCTTCCCTAAGGACTTACCACCAACTGCATCGTGATATGCCGCTATTGCCGCGACATACACTTTAAAGGGTGGAGGAGACAGCCTTCGCTCCAACCCATCTTGCAGGAAGGAAAGCACGGCGCTAACCGAACACCTTCGGGGTCTTCACGGCGAGAAGAACACCACTCAACGAACAGGTTCCACTTCAATGCATAGAGGCGCCTCGTGAGAGGGCTCTAGCGGAAGTGATGGTGTCCACCACTGCCTGTGGTAGACCACCTAGAACCTCCAGCGTCCTGTCCAGGGACCAGACATGGAGTTTCCAGAGGTCTGGGCGCGGGTGCCATAGTGCGCCCGTCCCTGAGAAAGTAGGTCCTTCCTCAGAGGAATGGGCCAGGAGGTGCTGTCGCGAGGAGAGTTAGTTCGGAGAACCAGGTCGGTTGGGCCAGTAGGGGCGCAACTAGCAAGACCTGCTCCTCGTCCTCCCTGGGACTTTGCACAGTGTCTGCGCGAGAAGGCTCACTGGGGGAACGCATACTTGCGTGAGACCCGGGGCCAGCTGTGTGCCAGTGCATCCGTGCCAAAAGGTGCCCCGGTCAGGGAGTAATACAGCTGGCAATGGGTCGACTCTGGAGGCAAACAGGTCTACCTGTGTGGCTCCGAAGAGGCCCCATATCAGCTGGACCACCTGGGGATGGAGTCGCCACTCCCGGAGGTGTCGGCTGCCGTGAGAGCTCGTCGGCTGTCGGTTGAGCGCACCTGGGATGTGAATGGCGCGGCGACCTCAGATGCTTCTGACTCCAAAGGAGGAGATGGCGGGCGAGCGGAGCATGCAACGGGGCGTAGAGCCACCCTGACGGTTGATGTGCGCAGCGGCCGCAGTGCTGTCCGTGCGGACCAGTGCGTGCTTGCCCTGTGGCGGCTTTTTAGCGGCCCAGAGCAAGGCGTGCTGCCAGTAGCTCTAGGCAATTGATATGCCAATGCAGTTGGGGCCTCGTCCACAGACCGAAACTGCATGCCCGTTGTCACGTGGCCCCCAGCCGGTGGATGAGGCATCCGTGAAGACCACAGCATGCCTGGACACCTGTTCTGAGGCCACTCCCGCCCGTAGAAAGCGAAGGGTCCGCCCACGGGCTGAAGGTTTGGCGGCAGTAAGGGTAACTGAGACCCGGTACTTGCCGCTCTGCCACGCCCATCTCGGGACTCGGCCGTGAAGCCAGTGCTGAAGCGGTCTCATATGTAGCAATCCGGCGGCGTTACCGCGGCTGCAGATGCCATATGCCCCAGGAGCCTCTGAAAGAACTTCAGTGGGACCGCTGTCCTGCCTTTGAACATATTCAAGCAGTTCAGCACTGATCGAACTCGCTCCTCTGTGAGGCGCGCAGTTCGATTGACCGAATCCAGCTCCATACCGAGATAAGAGATCCTCTGTGTGGGACAGAGTTTGCTCTTCTCTCGGTTGACCCGGAGGCCCAACAGGCTGAGGTGGCGGAGCACCAGGTCCCTGTGTTCGCACAACTGCTCTCTGGACTGGGCGAGTATGAGCCAGTCGTCGAGGTAGTTGAGAATCCGAGCGCCGCGTTCTCTGAGCGGAACAATGGCTGCCTCCGTGACTTTTCGTGAAGACACGGGGTGACAGGGACAGCCGAAGGGCAGGACTTTGTACTGATATGCCCTCTCCTCGAACGCAAAGCGTAGGAGCAGTCTGTGTCTCGGGAGAATGGAGACATGAAAGTACGCATCCTTCAGGTCGATCGCTGCGAACCAATCTTGGGGACGGATGCATTGAAAATGCGTTTCTGCGTCAACATTCTGAGCGGGAGCTTGTGTAGGGCCCGATTCAGGACACGCAGGTCAAGATTGGTCTCAACCCACCCCCTTTCTTGGGTACAATGAAGTAAGGGCTGTAGAACCCTGACTTCATATCGGCTGGAGGAACCGGCTCGATCGCGCCCTTCGCCAGTAGGGCTTCGATCTCTAACCGCAAGACATGGGCATCGCAGCTCCGCACAGAGGTGAAGAGGATGCCCTTGAACTTGGGAGGCCGGCGGCGGGTGAATCGCGTGGCGAGTCTGATGGTGCGGATGAGCCAGCGAGGCGGCCTGGGGAGCTCTAGCCAGGCCCCAGGAACCGGACAAGCGGGACCATCGGCACCACAGGCGTGCCGGGATGGGGCAGCGAGGTGGGAGACTCAGACCCGACTCGGGGGGCCCGAAGGCGGCCCGGAGTGTTGTCTGAGCCTCCCAGGTGGGGCAGAGAGTGGGTGAGAAGGCTTGGTTGCGTCCTCGGTGCCCACTCTGCTGCCCCTGCCTGGGGAAGGCAGGAGGGAGGAGTACTCAAGTTCGACCGGGAGGCCCGGAGGCGCCGGAAAATCGACTGAGCATTCCTGGGTTGGACAGAGTGCGGGTGAGAAGGCCTGAGGCGTCCTCGGTGCCCACACTGCTGCCCACTGGCGAAAGGAGGAGGCGAGGAGTGGCAAGGCCGGGGCGTCGCACACTGCCCGCCTGGGCCTCCTGGAGCCCAGGAGGAGGAAACCGCTCTCTTAGTGAGTATGTGGGTACCGCTAGTCTCCGAAGAGCCAGCGGCAGGGGTGTTGTGTGTGTGTGTAGAGCCCCGGTCCTCCTCCCAGGGGTGGGAGAGAGTGCGGACACCACCTCCCGTCGAGCAGTCCCTCTCATCCCTGGGCTGCCCGTCTCAGGGCCGCTTGCCCCTACGCTTGCCGGTAGGCTTAGCGGAGCCCTGAGCGGGTTGGGCGCCCCCCTTTCGTCCGGCGCCCTGCTGCCCGGGTGGAGGCTGCTGCTTGGGCTTAGCAGGGGCGGAGGCGGGCGCGGGGGCGCCCCGGCGGCGAGCAGGCGGAGGCGCTGCAGCCGGCGACTGGGTGGAGGCAGCAGCAGGTCGTCGGGCAGGATATTTTTGATCGCCTCTGTCTGCTTCTGGGCCATCGAGAACTGCTGGGCGAAGTTCTCGATGGCGTCGCCGAAGAGGCCGGCCTGGCAGACAGGGGCGTTGAGGAACCGCATCTTGTCAGTATCACGCATGTCTGCCAGGTTCAGCCACAGGTGGCGTTCCTGGACCACTAAGGTGGACATCGCCCGACCCAGGGGCGCTGCGGTGACTTTTCGTCGCCCTGAGGGCGAGGTCCGTCGCCGTGCGCAGTTCCTGCATAACGCCTGGGTCAGAACTACCCTCGTGCAGTTCCTTAAGCGCCTTGGCTTGGTAAACCTGCAGGAGCGCCATGGCATGCAAAGCCGACGCGGCCTCTCCGCAGGCTGTGTAAGCCTTGCCCGTCAGCGCGGACGAGAACTTACACGCCCGGGAGGGGGCGTGGGTCACCCCGCCAGTCGGTGACGGTCTTGGGACACAGTTGCATCGCGACCGACCGTTCGACTGGGGGGATCCCCACGTAGCCCTTAGCCGCGCCGCCATCGAGGGTAGTGAGGACGGAGGAACCAGTCGATCGATGTCTGGCGCTGAAGGGCGCCAGCCACGACCTCGTGAGTTCCTGATGCACCTCCGGGAAGAATGGAACCGGGGCCGGGCGCTGAGAACCAGCACAGGCCGCTCCGAGAAACCAATCATCCAGCGCGAGGGCTCGGGACACGGTGGAGGGTTCCACTCGAGCCCGACCCTCGGGCGCCGGGAAAGCATAGCCGTGAGCTCTGGATCAGGCTCGGGTGCTACACACACCCGAAGGGGGCAAGCGCAGCCGAGTCTTCATCTCCAGAGTCCATTAGCTCGTCCCCCGATGCAGCAATCGACATCATGTCCCCAGCCGGAGCCCCAAAGGTAACGGCCGGTCCCCCATGGGAGGGACCAGGACGCTCCTCTGGAAGCTCCACCGGCGCAGCGGAGGGGGGAGGGTCCCGAGGGGCTTGGTGTCCCGTCGGGGTGCCTCACAGTTACCCTCAGGTCTCCACCAAAGGCATCAGCCAAAGTAGCAGCCCTCTGCTTTGCAGCGGGAGGACCACTAGATCGGGGGATGCGCAATGGGACTCCACCCCTTTTGAGGTAATCGAGCCTAGACCGTAGGACTGCGATGGTCATGTTCCCGCAGTGGGAACATGAGTCATTCTAAAAGCTGCCTCAGTGTGCTGAGCGCCCAAACACGTGAGGCAACGATCGTGACCGTCAACTGGGGACAGGAAGCGACTGCATCCAGAAACACACGGTTTGAATGACATCTTGGAGATGCAGGGTCAAACCGTGTTTTGCTCTTTAGAGGGGAAAGAAAGCTCTAATAGTGCTGAAGCACACAGGGGAGATGGCGCGGCTCACAGCAGTTCAAAGGTGCAAGCCTGCTGTGAGCACTCAGAGGACGCCCAGGCAGGCTGAGAACAGCTGATCCTCGAGAAGCGACCACCCGCTGAATCGCGCCGTCACACCGCACCCGAAGTCGGCGATCCTTCCCGACTCGTCTTTTGAAAGAACACTCTTCGCAAGATACCCAGCGTTAGACCAACAACAGGGTTCGGCTCCGAAGTAAGCGAGGATGCGGTATTCCACTTCCGTATTTATACCGCGACAGCGAGCGGAGCGTGGACCGCATGCCAATCGATATTGGCTCGTTTAGAAACACTCGAAGCAGATTGGTCTCTGAAAACAGATCCCAATTCGTCGGTCAGTTCCGACGTACGTCGAACGTGACCGACTGAAAGGGAAACTAGATTATTTCTATATAAGAAACACTTACTTATGTCCTTAATAATAATGCATACAAGTTCATTGAATTACAAAATGTAAATCAAGAAGTTAGTTTTAATGTTTGTTTGTTTTGTTTTGTTTTTCACGGATGGCATTTAAATATAAATCCATGCAATTGTGAATTTCGAGTGAGGGCGGAAGATTTCACAACAGTTTTGCCATGTGCAGATTTGACCAACAGAAAGCGGCATGATTTCAAGATTCAAGATTCAAGAGTTTTATTTGTCACATACACAGTTATATACAGAATATACAACCAGCAGTGAAATGTAAAACAGGTCCGCTCCATGGACAGTGCAAATTCACAGTTAAAAACACAAGGAAGAAATTATAATAGAAATAGGATATAAAAAAAAGTACTCTCTCTCTATATATATATATATATATATGTCTATATCTGTAGAATTATAAATAATCAAGTCAAGAGAAAAAAGGTAACAAATAAGGATAAAGTGGAATAAAATAATTGAAGTAGACTTTGCAGTGAGTAAACTGTAGACTTATAAATATGTGGTTAACAAATGTATAAAGAGTATAATGTGCAAACAGGTTTATGACAGGTTGTTACACAGTAACAACGAGAACAGAAAGTGCAGTGCAATGTCAGTGTATCGATGTTTATCCTGACGTGAAGTCACGTGATGTTAAGTGACTGAGTTCAGGAGTCTGATGGCCTGGGGAAGAAGCTCCTCCTGAGTCTCTCAGTTTTGGCCATCAGCTTGGAAGCGCTTACCAGATGGTAGCAGCGTGAAATGAGGGTTTGCAGGGTGATTAGAGTCCTTGATGATCTTGGTAGCTCTACCTTTGCAGCGTTTGGTGTAGGCGTCCTGCAGAGACGGAGAGCTGACCCTGAGATACGCTTTCGGATAAGCGCACTACTCTTTGCAGGGCTTTGCGGTCATGACTGGTGCTGTTCCCATACCACGCTGTGATGCACTGAGTTAAAACACTTTCTATCGCCCCTAAATAGAAAGTTTTCAGGATAGCTGGTGAAAGCCTGAATTTCCTCAGCTGGCGCAGGTGGTACAGTCTTTGCCTGGCTTTTTCACCTGTGTCTGAATGTGAGCAGTCCAGGTCAGGTCCTCGGAGATGTTTACATCCAGGTACTTGAAGCTGCTCACTCTCTCTACTGGTGACCCGCTGATCATGAGGGGGAGTATGTCCGTTGCTGTCTCTTCCTGAAGTCCACAATCATTTCTTTGGTCTTGCCAACATTCAGAGAGAGACAGTTGTCCTGGCACCATGATGTTAGATGCTCCACCTCGTCCAAGTATGCCGTCTCATTGTTGTTGGAAATGAGGCCCAGGACAACAGTATCATCAGCAAATTTGATGATAGAGGTGGAGCTGTGTGTGGACAAACAGTCATGTGTGTAGAGAGAGTAGAGCAGGGGGCTCAGGACACAGCCCTGTGGAGCTCCCACACTCAGGGAGATGGAGGTGGAGGTGGACTGGCCTATTCTCACCACCTGAGGCCTGCCAGTGAGGAAGTCCTCAATCCAGTGGCAGAGAGAAGGATTCAGGCCGAGATCCAGGAGTTTGGAGGTTAGCTTGGTGGGAACTATGGTGTTAAAGGCTGAGCTATAGTCAATAAATAGCAGTCTTACGTAGTTCCCACTTTTGCTGTCGATGTGAGTGAGGGAGGAGTGGAGGACATGAGAGATGGCATCTTCAGTCGATCTATTGGGACGATAGGCAAACTGAAGAGGGTCCAAAGTGTCAGGAATGAAGGCGCAAATGGTGTTTTTAACACACATTTGAAAATGTGTGAATGGTGCTTAATGCATCGCTACACTATTGATAATATAAAATTGACCTTTTTTTGTACAAAACAATTTGGCGAAATTTCGCTTATGTGGCCACACCTTAAATCAAATGTTAATTTCTTTAATATCTGAAGTTTTCAGCTCTTTATTACCACCCAGATTTATCTTTGTTTGGACATGCACAGATTTGAATAATAATAATTTATGATGGATTTTCTGAATAAGGTGTTTGCATGGCCCAAAATTCTGATTAAAACAAAAATATTACCTGTGTTACTTGAACTCTAGAATCTGGAATATTGGCTTAATCTGGTTATAGCAATCAAACTAATGCATTTACATTATGCTTACATAATCGAAATATGACCAAATTCTGATAAAAGCAAAAATATACACGTTATTTGGATTCTAGAAACCGGAATATTGGCTTAATCTGGTTATAACGATCAGGCTAATGCATTTACATTATGCTTACATAATCAGAATATGACCAAATTCTGATTAAAACAAAATATACACGTTATTTGGATTCTAGAAACCGGAATATTGGCTTAATCTGGTTATAGCAATAAATTAATGCATTTACATGATGCTTACATAACTGGAATATGACCAAATTCTCATTAATATTAGAATTCCCAGTAACGCTTTAAGGTGATGTAGTTACACGTTACTACATGTACTTACTATAGTAATAACAGTAAATTATGCATAATTGCAATTAACTAACCCTAAACCAAACCCTAACTGTAACTCTATCGTAAGTACATGTAGTTAATTAATACTCAGTACTTATTTGAATAAGTATAATGTGACTGTCACCTTAAAATAAGGTGTAACCGAATATCCTTGTACATGCAATTGATGATAACAGAAGGTAATACTATTCAGCAATACCATGGTATTTACATGGTACTCCAAGGCAAAGATCATCACGGTAAGCATGTCTAAACATTAAAAACAGAATCCCTTATGTCCTTACATAAATGTAACATGTAATATTGACCACATGCTGTGAGCTAGTCTTTTACACAAGATTTGAGTGCATTTCGGAGCACAGCTTGAGATCGATAAATGCTCCTGCACTGACATTAAGGAGCACCTGCCCTCACGCTGGGATGGTTTGGATATGAACACAAACTCAGGATTCATTCAAAGCATCTGTATGCAGGGAGGCGTTCTAGGTCACAGAAGAGCGCTGCTATTTGCATTGGTCTGGTTCTCTCTTTCGCTCTCTCTCTCTTCTTCCATGTTTGACACGCAGCTCAAATACACACCCTGCCAGTCAAGGCCGTACACACTAATGTGTCGGTTCACTGCGTGCTTGTCCCACAGCTTGCCACCCCCCTTCTCCTCCTCCTCACCCCGTCAACATTCATAATGGCGCATTCCGTGAATACAACAGCTGTTACAGGAAACCACCAAACCGAGAATGGAAGGGGTGCCCCAGACAGGCCTTAATGATCACAAGGGCCTTGATGAACACTTGGGACTTATTTCATTCTGCATTGTCAAGACAAGTCACCTTTATTTATATAGCGCTTTATACAATACAGATAATTTCAAAGCAGCTTCACAATAATAAACAGGGAAAATAATATAATTATGTACATTTGATCAGGCATTTGTGCATTTTTTCTTTTTTTACATGCTTTGTTGTTGGAGCCATTACATTTTTCTTTCCTGAAAAAATCCATGTATGGTCAAGGTTTACTGTACCAAAAACTATTTTTCTGCTGCTGTACCTTTAAATATAAGCTTGGTTGTGATTGGCTAACCCCTTTGCATATGAAATGACTAATACTTTCCTATTGATTGGAAGTTTACTGCTAAGGCATCCCATAGGAAAGAAAAATACTAATCAAATCTCTTTAATATCTCAAATAATGTTAGCCTGACAAGTCAGACCCACATCAATTGAGATGTTGGGTCTGGGAACACACCATTGGCAGGGCTCAATCCGAGAGGCGGGATAAACGGTTGTCTTTCAGATTCCCTCTGCACGCAATAGGATAGCGCTACAACCAACCAGAGTAACGAAGAAGGTGAAGCGAAGCTAGTTCGAAAGACCGCTGTTCACCAGCTTCTTTGTTTTTAAGTAGCACGCGGAACCTCGGCAACTCCGCCGTCATTATGTTAAGCCCGCCCACCGACTCTATACACGATGTGATTGGCCTGACCAGAGTTTGGTTTTTCCAGCTCGCAGGTCTACCGAGAGTTGCTAGACTACACTCGCAGCAAATTAGATTTGCTCCCGCTAGAGTGCGTTTAGATTTCTAGGCTAAAATAATGTATCTCCTAGACATCAGTTGATTGCGATTAAATGGAGAGCAAATCGAGATACCAAAGTTTGCGATCAAAAGGCAGCCACATTTACTGTTGTTTGACCAATTCTCATGGGTGAAATCCAGTCATTTTAATAATAATCCATGCAATCTGTAATTTCGCGTGAGAAATTCAGAAAATTCGCAGTGTTGACCAACAGAAAGCAGCATGGTTTAAAAGTAGTGGTCGAACAATATGTCACAATATTTCGATATATTGAAGTTTTCCTGTTTGGCCAAGTGCCCTTTTTTGGTTACAGTGTTTACTTCATTACTATCATTAGGATTTCAGAAGCAAGAAGTTGCCATCTAAAATACACGTCTGATTATTTTACAGATTTAGTTTAATGAATTTTCAAATAATTAGTCCTAATTTATTAAATATTAAAGTCCCCCTGCAGTCAAGAATTATATCCCTTAAAACTCATCTTTGATCACCAAAATTAAGTTTTTTCCTGTGAAACAAAATGTCTTTATGCCTTAAAATAGCTCGAATGTAACCCTACACCCTTGCTTCATTTAGTATACGTGGATTCATGAATATGCAAATTAGCTCCGCCTCCACTCACTCACACCAGCTCAGAGATTCACTCAAATTACTGAGGTAAACGCTGCACAATGGCCCTCTTTACAACGTCGGACACGTAACTGTAATTAATATGATTAACCTTTTGCTTGACTACGTTATCAAACAGCTAATAATGTGTTGATAATGTTACGCAAACCATGTTCCCGTTCACCATCTCAGTCTGCCTTCTAAAAATTAACATCCTTAAACACTTTGAACATCATAGAACGCCATTGGAGAAAGGCATATAGTTCATCATAAGTTCATAATATACATCATATACACAATTAAACTGATATAGCGCTAAATGTACAAGATTTTTAATTTTAACAGGAAAATATACCAGTATGGCTTCTCTTGAGACTCCCCTGCTTCAGAGCAGTTAATGATATGCTAAAGCCCCACCCACACTTTGACGTGATTGGTTATAAGGTAGTTTCTGACGTAAGAAACATCGCCGATGTCAAACCGCGTCTTTGGTTCACTTCAGTTTTAAAGGGTACATAACACATGTATGATGCATCCTTCATATCTCCGAAGAGTCTTTAGTTGTATCATATTTATAAAAGACAGATAAGCTGTACTGATTCTTTCAGAAAACAGCCAAGTTTGTGGAGGCGTGCAGTGGGCGGAGCTAAAGAGTCATGAGCACACACACACACACACACACACACAATACATCATGGGATTATCCCTGGATAACTTTCGATTCACTATACGTTTGTGTTGTCTACATTATATGCACTTACACACCAATTGCCAACAAAACACACATTTGATTCAGTTTCACTCACCGCCGGCGGTTTCGACTCATGACTGGGAACAAACAAACACACTTGCAGAACTCCCGTTGCTGCTCCGGAAAGACAAACTGCATCCACTGTTTCCTTAATGCTGGGTTATTTGGGAAGCTGAACAAGATCATCTTTCCCTCACAACCAGAAACACACTTCTTCAGTGACATTGTTGATTTTGTGGTCTAAAAACAAAATGACAGCGCTGCCGACGGCTCCCGTAACCCGAACAAAGCTTGTTGATGGGTGTGCTCTTGCTCTCGCTCTGGTTGATGTGCGCGCTCTTGCTCTAGTTCATTCGGGAGAAGTGCCCATACAAGGAATTCCACCCTTTATGATGTCATACAGGGCCATTCTCGAAAAAAAAAAAAAATCCAAACTCTTCAATTCCTGAAGGAGTGTATTTGGCACAAAAATACTGCGTCATACGTCCAACTTGTTTTTTTCTTGTTTTGTTTTTTTAGCCATGTTTAGCATGAGAATCCAACTCTTTAACAGTGTAAATAAGTGAGAATCCATGAAATGACATATTAAAAACACCACATAGACACACAAACAACATCTCTCCAATATATCGGCATTGGCCATCAAAAAAACAACAACAACAACAAAAAAAAAACAATATCGGTCAACCACTATTTAGAAGTGCCCCACAAAATTTCTGACTGCGCCTTTACTTTAACTGCATTATGTATCTCAAACTACAACAAAGCTATAAAAGTAGTCTTAGCAATAAACTGCTCCTCTGGGATGTTTCATCCAGACCTGGTTTGAGATAAACTGAGCTCATACACTGTACCCTCGAAGGTTGTAGATACGAACTGTATTAATCTCAAATTTGAAGGACTTTCTCAGACGTCCATCAGCACACACAACAGAATTTCTATTAAACCCGGTGACACTTCGTCTCAGTGTACATGAATTATGGAACTGATTTCGAATACTTGTAAGATGGGGTTAAAACCATTCTTTAGATCCCCCTTCCTCTTTCCCAGTGACCCACAGATGAATGATTCACAGCCTGTCCCAAGGGTTGTTCGCCAGTATCGCCATCACTCCACCAAATCAAACAGACAAGCTTCCGTCTCCATAAACGCTGTGCTGTCCTTGGACTGGACGCCTTATTAACATCACACAAGGCCTGAGTTGATGTTATTGTTGGGTGAATGGCTTTGACGATATGAAAAGAAGCTGTTTAAAAGCTCTGGACAACAATGAGCCAGCAGCCCTTGGGTAAATAATATTTTCTCAGTTGAAAGGAAAAGCCGTTGTGGTTATATTTAAATTCCCCATTGCAAAAACATTTCATTTGAGTCTGAAGCATTAAAATGCATGCAGATAGTGTAATATATATATAAGAAATAAATATAAAATTAAACTTTTATTTTATGATTTTTATATTGCAGCTAGTTTTCATTTGCAGATCCAAAAAAAAAAAAAAAAGTAACATTGATTAGAAAATTTGTTGGAGATAACGTAGTAATGAATGCCTAGAAAAAAAAACTAGTGGAAATACTTAATAAAAAATAAATTCGTATATAAAAATACATTAGCACACACTTATGCATTAAATAAAAGTATATAAAAAATACATAAAAACTGCTCTCACTGATCAGCAGCTTGCATGTTTATTTAATGTATTTTTAATGCAATGCTTCTATACTACTCTGATCTGTTGTCCATTCCATATCTGAATTATACAAAATATCCTGAATTAAAAAGAAAAATCAAATATGCATATTGCATAAGTGTCCCAATTATGAATGTGAATGCCACATATATAATCTTAAATGTGTTTTGCCATTTACGCACATGGAACATCCAATCAGTGGGAGAAAAATTGGAAATTCCTTAATAAAAAATAAATAAATATGAAAAATACATCAATACACACTTATGTATTAAATAAAAAGTTATAAAAAATAGCTAAAAACTACCCTCGCTGATTTTATGTAGGGTTTATTTAATGCATATGTTTATTTAATGGATTTTTAATATTTGTGTATTATCTGTCATCCATCTGAATTATCCAAAATCTGACACAAAAATATAACCAAAAATCAGTGCCAATTATGAATGTGAATGCCAGATATCTAATCTCAAATGTGTTTTGCCATTTACACACATGGAACAACATCCAATCAGTGAGAGAAAAAAATTGTATAAAAAAAAAATTGTATAAAAAAAAAAACAAGTGGAAATTCCTTAATAAAAAATAAATAAATACACAAAAATACATCAATATACACTAATGTATTAAATAAAACTTTTTTTACAAAATATATAAAAACTATCCTCACTGATTTAATGCATGTTTATTTAATGGATTTTTAATATTATGTTTGTATATTAACTGTCATCCATCTGAATTATTAAAAATCGGACAAATATATAACCAAAAATCAGTGCCAATTATGAACGTGAATGCCTAATCGCAAATGTTTTTTGCTGTACACACTTATGTATTAAAGGGGTCATGAACTTACTTTTTAATTTTTTTTATACTGTTGTCTGAGGTCAACTTATGACGTTTGCATTGATTTTACATTCAAAAACATCATAAAGAATAAGTAATAGGATATTTTCTACCCTGGTTTTGAGCCTCTCTCATGGAACGCTGGGTTTTAATGGGTGTGCCGCATTGAAGACTTGGAAGTAAACGCCCACTGCTGTGATTGGATAAGTTTTGCATATTATAATGAGCTTTGGCTCCCCCGTGAGGAATTGATTTGAAAGCGTCCGGAATGATTTGCCCACAGGGCTCGCTCAAACAAACACAATGATTTATCTCTCATCCACCAGCGATTGATTGGAATGTTGTTTTTTTTATTACTTGGCCCGCCCGATCGGTGGATATAACCGCAAACCCGCCCTTCAAATATCAGGTCAAGAGCAAGAGAGTGAACAACGCGCATCAAGAAAGGAATGTTATTTCATTATTTAAGATAGCCCGTCGGCAGGCCGGTAATACGTTTTGTTAGCCTGTCTAGAAAACACATAGCCCTGGGACGTTGGGCTTTGCGAACCCGAGTCTGATCCCGAATCGCAATGAACAAACAACACCACAAATAAAGGATTCTCCAGCCTGTGACAGCGTGCTACGGTGTGTTCAGTTAGACAATACGATAATCAATACGATCTGTAACAATGCAATACTATCACATATTAAAAAATATGTTTTACTCACTTAAGTGTGTTGCACCATTCCTGTCGGATCCAATATGGAAGGCACAGCATTGTGTTTTAATCTCAAAATGTCTGCAAATCCAGTCTCGACCTGTGTCTTGTTTACAAAAGAATCCGTGGTGAAATGAGGGAACAAACGTGCAATGTCTTCCCCACGTGAGCTGGATATTCATTAAAAATAAAGTTCAACCACTCATTCCTAATATTAGAATCCGAAGGAAGCTCATGCGGAGACTGTGTGCTTCCACAACCAGGCACAGCGCAATATCTTGCTATCTTCGGCATGTTTATTGCTCGGTTGCGTGATCCGTTTATCTCCATGAGTCGGTGGGCGGGGCGACAGAAGCAGGCGTACATATTTATCTGCTGAGGCGGCGTTTCCCTGTTCTATTACGTCATTGATCAAGAGCTCTCGTTTTCTGGGCCTGGTGTCAATAAAAGCTTTTCTTTGACTAACAAGGAAGTTTTCAGGTCCGAAACTTACAGGATATTCTTACATCACAATGAACTTTTATAGGCTCAAGGGAAAGTTGATTTCTCAATTTATCGCCCCTTTAAATAAAATAAAAAAATATGCAAAATACATAAAACCAAAACCAACAATGTTTATTTAATGGATTTTTTATATTGTTTGTGTACTGCTCTTATCTGTCATCCGTCTGAATTATCTGACACAAATATATAACCAAAAATCAGTGCCAATTATGAACGTGAATGCCAGATATCTAATCTCAAATGTTTTTGCCATTTACACACAAACAAGATCCAATCAGAGGTAGACTGGAACAGAATGCCAATGTAAGCAAAATGGGTTTGCCTCAAAATAAGATATTAAAAAGAAAAATCACACCGAACATATGCTTTCCCCCTCGTATATCTTTCAGAGAGCAGTATTCACACTATATAAATCGCTGGGGTGTAGGGAAGCACGTCTCGGCTTTGACAGGGCCTTGCCAGAGCACAAAGACAAAACAAGATCATGCAGTTTCGCCTTTCCTCCCTCCACCCACCGCATCCATCCTCACGTCTCACCCTCCCTCTCCTTCCATCAGTCATCCCGCGCTCATGATCACTATAATTATGCTGAGTGGGATAGCAGGGGCGTTGAAGAGCTCTCGAAAGAAGCCGAGTTCTCCACTCTGGAGTGCACGTGCTTAAGTACAAAGCAGTCAGACTCAATTTAGACTGATTTCTTTTGTGACTGTTGCATCACAATCGTACGTTATTACACTTTGTTACGATAATTGCCTCAACTGACGGCGGAGAGCGGGCGAGTTAAGGATGAATTTCTCGTGATTTTCTGATTGCTATCTTTTCTGAATCAATTTCCTCGCTGACAGCTC
Source organism: Paracanthobrama guichenoti (assembly GCA_018749465.1). Classification (NCBI taxonomy): domain Eukaryota; kingdom Metazoa; phylum Chordata; class Actinopteri; order Cypriniformes; family Gobionidae; genus Paracanthobrama; species Paracanthobrama guichenoti. The sequence goes on from CM031964.1 coordinate 24,491,040, forward strand.
GTGCCACTACAACAACTTAAAGGTCAATAAATGCCTTCGCAAGCCCCTGAGGTAAAGATAACACGCGTTATCAAGAAGCAGAGAGCGATTATACTGTCAAAGACTTAGCATAATTACTGCACTGTGGCGAGTTGACTTTAAACGCGAACTGAAGTGACAGTACTTTTGTCGCTGCGAGAGTATTTGCTCTCTCGCTCCGTGTCTTTATGTCCCCCACTCTCGTTCCCGGCAGAGAGCTGAGTGTGCAGCGCAGGGTAATGTTGCTTTGTGGACGCAGCTCTGCCGGATGACTGACAGCTAAACCGCAACGGTGACCTTGGCCGCTGAGGGGCTCCGGCCGTCAGAGATTTATGTGACAGGGCTGAAAACAACTCGGCAAAGGGATTCGGACTGGAAGAGGAATCCTGCATGCGGCTGACGGCTCCTCCACGCCACAAGGGGCAAATGTGCAGAAGTGCACAGAGGAAAAATCTAAAGGAAGATGCAACTGTGAATACAGACACAAACCAAATGAAGATTTCACACTCGACTGAGAAAATTGCTAAAGGAATAGTTGCAAAATGTACATAATGTCATTATATACTCGACTTCATAATATCTTTTTTATATTTTTGAGAAGCTTATTTCTATACAATCCCAAAAGGTTAAAGCACCATACATACAAACATCAATTTTAATAATAACAGTAATAATAATAGCATGTAATAATTAATGTAATAATAATAATAAAAATGTATATCATTATTTATTTATATAAATTATATATCATTTATAAATAATAGTTTTTATTGTTATTAAATTAAATAATTGATAAAGATAATTAAATAATTGAAAAGATAAAGCACCATAAAACAACTATATTAATAATAATTCTAATAATAATAATAATAATAATAATAATAACAGTAATAACAGTAATAACATTAATTAAAATGTACATTAATCATTAATACTACAAATATATATATATATATATATATATAATATAATATATATAAAACTAAACAAACATATCACAATTGCAATAATACAATATTAATAAATCAATACTTTGTTGTTTTTATACTGTTATTAAATTAAATTATTGTTTATTTATATATATATATATATATATATATATATATATATATATATATATATATATATATATATATATATATATATATATATATATATATATATACAAATACAATTCATAAACAATACCATATTAATAAATCAATAGTTTTTATTATTGTTATTCAATTAAATAATTGTTTTATTATTATTATTATTATTAGTAGTAGTAGTACTATTAATAATAATATGATGCTGATGATGATAATAACAATATGAATACAAATTTACATTAATAATTGTACTACACTAATATATATATATATATATATATATATATATATATATATATATATATATATATATATATATATACAAAAATATTTATATTACAATTATTAATAGCAAATAATAATAATAACTATATTTAATACAATATAAATATAACAATAATAATTTTATTTGTTATTAAATTAAATTACTGCTATTATTATTATTATTAATGGTATTAATGTTACTACTACTACTACTACTACTAATAATAATAATAATAATAATAACAACAACAACAACAATACAAATGTACATTAATAATTGTATAATTATTAATGTACATTTGTATTAATGTTGTTTCTTTTACAGGTTTGTATATATATGTGTGTGTGTGTGTGTGTGTGTGTGTGTGTGTGTGTGTGTAGCTTTTGAAACCCCCCCCTTTATAATGTTGATTATATTTGTTTAAAATGCAGCTGCTAGTTATGTATAAATGAGCATCACCATCTAAAACATTCAGTAAACTACAGCAAGAAGAAGAGAAAATCTGTGCCAAAGGTGACATGACTCATGAGATCACAGCCACGCTGAGTTTTCCATAGAGTGCTGATCTGGAATCAGCCTCCTCAAAAGAAAAAAAAACACAGAACAACAAACACATGTGGTAGAAGAGTAGCAGCAAACATACTCCTGACCTCAGATCAGTGAACAACAGCTTAGAATCTGAACTGCTGTTTGCACAAGGACAAACAGAAACAGAATGCTGGGTAATATTCAAATGATGGACACCAAACATTTGAATCTCAGCACTGGAAAGGCATGATCAACGTACTTCAGCTACAGCACATAAATAAAAGGACAAGTTCATAGGGATAATGTCATATCATTCTAAATTAAACCCGTGTAGTTTTACAAGGACTGTTTTCTAATGTGGATCTGATACTATTGATCGTCTGCACCAGCATGACCTCTACTTCCTTTACAGCCTCTTATTGTATTTAGGGACATTTTTCCTGCACAAACGTAGCCTAATCATGTACATGCTGTACAAGACACAAACCTTTACCACAACATCTAAAGCTGCTACCTATTAAGTTAGCTTAGATGCTAATGCTAATGACATATTTCTTATTCACTTATTGTGTGTCCGATTGTCATCCTATCTATTTATATAGCTTTGCATTAGATATTACCTCTGATGGGCTTCTGTCAAGAGTCTCTCGTAAAAAGGAAAAATGGCCAGAAAGACTGTGTGATTAGTGCCGCCACATAAATGACATGGTGTGTGTCCCAATTCAGATACTTCAAGGGTACATACATAGTGCATATTTTAAGTTCATAGAGTATGTCATGTGGGACACAATTATTATCTAGCCTATTGCACTTGAAGATACTCTTTGTGTTTGTATTTGACAAGAAACAAATGTTCGCCATGTAAAATCTAAAGCTTTAGCAAGCCACCTATCTTAAATTCTAATGCTAACAACAGGGTTAATGTTTTGTTTATTACTGCTCACGTGTGTCTGATTGTGGCCCTGTGCTTTTCATTGCTTTTTGAATACAAGGTTTTATCAAGTTAGCTTAATGCTAAAAACAAGGTAGCTGCTTTTGCCTATTGTTTGTGTGTCTGATTATCATCCTATTTGCATTTTCTGGGTAATATCTTGCCTCTCCCTGCTGAAAAAAACAGCTAAAACCGCTGGTTTGCTGGTTTAAGCTGGTCTACCAGGCTGGTTTTAGAGGGGTTTTGCACACTTTTTTAGCTGATGAGGCTGGTCTTAGCTAGTCAAGCTGGGAGACCAGCTAAATGACCAGCTAAAACAAGCAGAACACCAGCTTGGCTAGGCTGGAAGACCAGCTTAAACCAGCTAAGACCAGCCAACCACACTCTAAAAAATACTGGGTTATTTTTTTCTACCCAAATCCTGGGTTGAGCCTTTTGGGTAATTTTTTGTGTTATTTTTTCAGTGTTTGGGTAGTTTTTGTGTAACCCAGATCCTGGGTCAGACGTAACAACCCAGTGTTTGGGTAGTTTTTGTGTAACCCAGATCCCGGGTCAGATGTAACAACCCAGTGTTTGGGTAGTTTTTGTGTTACCCAGATCCTGGGTCAGACGTAACAACCCAGTGTTTGGGTAGTTTTTAATGTAACCCAAATCCTGGGTCAGAAGTAACAACCCAGTGTTTGGGTAGTTTTTGTGTTACCCAGATCCCGGATCGGACGTAACAACCCAGTGTTTGGGTAGTTTTTGTGTTACTCAGATCCCGGGGCAGACGTAACAACCCAGTGTTTGGGTAGTTTTTGTGTTACCCAGATCCTGGGTCAGAAGTAACAACCCAGTGTTTGGGTAGTTTTTGTGTTACCCAGATCCCGGATCGGACGTAACAACCCAGTGTTTGGGTAGTTTTTGTGTTACCCAGATCCCGGGGCAGACGTAATAACCCAGTGTTTGGGTAGTGTTTGTGTTACCCAGATCCCGGGTCAGACGTAACAACCCAGTGTTTGGGTAGTGTTTGCATTACCCAGATCCTGGGTCAGACGTAACAACCCAGTGTTTGGGTAGTTTTTGTGTTACCCAGATCCTGGGTCAGAAGTAACAACCCAGTGTTTGGGTAGTTTTTGTGTTACCCAGATCCTGGGTCAGACGTAACAACCTGGGTAGTTGAGTTATTTATTGCACGCTTTTTGCAACATCTTCAGGAGAGATCAGTGCAGGTCTGTCAAATTGGTGCTTGTCTTCAGTAAAATACAGGTTTGTGTACATTTTATTTGATATATAAATCCGTTATTGTTCTGTAGATCGTTTAATTATATGCAAAGCAACATACGGGGACACGATGTGAGTCACCTAAACGAGTGTCGCGTCTGTCTTTTCGCATGATGGAAATGCTTGAGGCCTTGTAGATTTTTTTTTTTTATTCGATTCAAAAAGATACAGAATATGAATACTTATGATGTTGAGATATGTTCTCAGAACTGTACACTGATTGTTTATGGACAGGTTATGGAGTCTGTCACCGCATATTGTCTAAAGTTAGAAGTTCCTCCACTGAACATGATACAAGCTCCGGCATGAGATCCAGCGCCGTTACGGTGGGAAACGGGACAACAGAAACTGGTCGATTATACTTGAATTACTTCTAATATTTGTTAAACGAGCTTAAATTTAGGAAATATGTATTAAAAACGATATAAAATATGCTATATTATAAAATATGATCGAAAATTAAAGAACGATCATGCAAACCAGTGATTGTGTGGAGTATTTTTAAAAAGTTTAGAGGACTTAAGTTAATCCGTAAACATTATAAAATAAGTAAAAATGAATCAACTATGCTGGGTTAAATAAACAACCCAATTTGCAGGGTAAAATTAACCCAACATGTGTTCTGTCATATATTTACCCATCCCTTGGGTTGAAAACAACCCAAATTGGAGTGCAGCCTAGGCTGGTTTTAGCAGTTTTTTCAGCAGGGCTGATTCTTGTAGCAGAAGCTCTTGTACTAACAAAAAATAGTCAGGAATAATTTTTCTTGGCTAGTTCCGACACCTAAATTACATTCACTTTTGCATTTAACTCCCAAGGGTCTCAAAGTCGACACATTTCCTTGGATTAAATCAGCCTATTCATTTCATGAACTATAAAATAAACAGATTTTTACCACATGAAATCTAAAGCTTTAGTTAGCCACTTAAACTAAAAGTGTATGCTAATGACATGTTTATTGTCTTTAGATTTCATCATTTAGGATCACTCCTAAAAACAAGAAACAGTCAGAAAGGGACAAGGTTCAAAGTGACTTCATGGATAGTGCCGGCACCTAAATTACCTCTCAGTATCCTGGCTGTGGAATTACAGGGTTAGCACGGATCAAGCTCAAGTCGTGATTCAATCAGTCAGATGGTGGATTATAATGTGAGTGAGAGCAGCCCACGTGGTGATTGTGGAGTGTGCCGTCATGGCCTTTCTAATCTAATACACATTGTTCGGTCATTCAAATTACAGAACGATATGAGCATGCATTTATAATATAGTCCATAGTTTGATTTTTTAAGATGGTCTATTTCTTGTTTTAAAGCAGAAATGAAACTGTATGAATAACTCCAAATTGGCTGGTTGTGAAATTGTTGAGGCCAGCATACTCTCTTATTGCAAGTGGAGCACTTAGACCCTGAAATAAAATTTTAATTTTGCACATAATAGAAGTAGTTAACAAAGTCAAACACATGACCACTAATCCAACCGCTGTGCCTAGCATATGAAGGTATCAGCGATTTCCCTAATGCTTAAACCCAATGCAATTCTACTCATCATTTTTTCTCATTTTGTCCAAAAGGCTCCAGCTGAGTGGCAGTGCTGAATTAAATTTGTTCAGTGATCTCAGACTCCAACCAAAGCTTGAAGTACAAGGACTGGGTAGGTACTTAATGAGTCTAGGCAATAACCTGAAACTGCCCCATTTTGATTTAATTAGATGCTCCGCAAAGGCAGCAGAGTTATTTATCCTTCTAGAGGCCGTGCCGATGGGTTTGGTGTATCCGGCAGGAAACTCCATTTCCACTTGGCATTTCTTATCTTTCATTTCTTACCCCTCGGTTCCTCGACTGCCACTTGGCTGGCCTCCTCCACTTGAGTCTGGGTGAAGGTCACCGGCTGAGAATATTGGCAGAGGAAAATTACCCTGGCTTGTTTTCTCATTTTCTATCTCTGACCCCGGTTCTGAAGTGGCAAAGGATTACTCGCATACCAAAGGATGGTGGTGTAAATACAACGGAGATTGGAAAGAAAGGACCAGAGAAGCAACAAAGGAGTTATTGGATTTTCAGAGTTCCCATTTGCTTTCAGTGAAACTACACTGAGACCACGAGGAGTGGGTAATTTGCCATTAGTTGGACATCTGTAAGTGCATCCTCTTGACCAGAGCCATACTGCATAAGCTTGTGATTGCTACTGTGGAAGAGAAATTGTCAAATGAATCCGGCACTTTATTCCAGACTGTTTCCGAAAGCAGACTTGAGAGCACTCCTATTTTGTTTCTTGCCCTACACAGAGATTATGGAAAACTTCGCTCTTGATGAGCCAACCCCAGCCTTCCTGACACAAACTGCCCCAAATACATAATATACAAGCACTGCAGTGTATCTTCCATTCGAATTAACTTGCAACTGACGCCTTCAGATGCCGTCATGACTCTGGCTTCTCTTTTTTTCTGAGGGGTGGCTTGTGATATCTGTGCCATTAGAGGCCTATGTCAGCCAGCCCTTTCAATGACAGATATGTGGTTGGTTTAGGGACTTGACGCCTGAGGCCAGTGGAGCATGGTGCTAAAACAACACGGCGTGCCACCCACCCTTCACACAGGGGTGGATTCCAGGACTGTTGCACAAAGTAAACTGAGTGGGGCTGGGTGGAGTGTCGGGGTAGGGCTTTTGTCAGCTGCACAAGCAGAGCGGTTCGGGCGTGTGCCTCTGATCTTTGGGAAGCTCCTCAGCTGTTCCATGCTGGACAGCTGGACCCCTGAGGGATCCAGACAGCCTGCTCAAATTAGAATACAGGCGACAGGACTCAATGCATTTCCCTTGTGAAAACATGTCTTGCTTTTACTACACACAACTGTACAAATTCCACCAATAACCACATTTTTAATTATTCAAAGTGCAATAATTGGATGTCGCAAAGTAGGACCTATTGCTGGATCAACATCCTTTGGACTAGGTTTCCTGAATCAATGAAGGAATGCTCTATTTCTAATTAAAAATAATTTACTCATCAATACTAATCAAAGATACAATGTATCAATGTTTTTTGTTCATATATTGGAACTCAATGGGCACCAAAATGGTTTGGTTACCAACATAATTCAAAAGACCTTATTTTGTGTTCAGCAGAAGAAAGAATGTAATACAGGTTTCCAAGTTTTCTTCTTTTATTTTTTTCCTGACATCTTAAAGGAAAAAACAAAAACAAATTCTTGATTCAAGCTTAAGTAGCTTGGCATACTCTTCTAGCATAATTTCTTAGAGAATAAAAATAAAGAAATTATTTTTATATTTTAACAAAAAAGACATGCAAGCTGTGAAACTGTAGTTGGCAGCTTAAAAAAAATGACCAAGTAAAACCATAAATTAGTCAAACGGTTGGGTCTACTACATGCAATCGATACATGTCAATCCTAGGCCCTGTTTACACCTGATATTAAGATGAGTTTCAGTCGATCGGATCACAAGTGGACAACGCTAAATACAGGTATAAATGGGGACTAAGACGTTTTGAGCTTGTCCACTTTTGACCACTTCCAGATGTAGTTGAAAACACATTCGACCGGATTGCTTTCGTAGTGTAAACGCTCATGTGGTTGAATGTGTTTGAACAGCCACAAAAGAACACCTACTCTCCGTCTACTGACCTAAACATTATGGGAAGCAAGACTAGCCAGACGGGATTTAAACTTTATCGGCTGAAGACCCCAGTTTGGTTTGAAGATGAAAAACGTACCAAGCACAATGTTCTCACAGCGTTTGGGGTGGTCTTGCGGATGTCAGAGCAGGAAACGAAAGCTGCTGCTCTCTATGTGTTTTTCCATCATCTTCGGTGCATTCATATCTACATTGCACAAGCTTATTCTGACCATTATATCAAAAGATCAGAAAAAGCCCATATATTTACCAACCCATAGACCCTCCCCTTGAAGAAATCAGGAAAGAAGTGGCTGAAAGTGGATAATAGAGACTTTTGAGATTAAAACACCAGGTGTAAACAGAATGTGTCTCTCCTCGGTGTTCCGATCGACCAAAACACAACTTAATACCAGGTGTAAACAAGGCCCTAGTTGTAGACACCCCTGTTCCTAATCATATCCCAAACCCTACCTCCACAATTTTGATTTGGATTCACAGGGGTTCAAGCCCCTACTTGTAAAAAGACTAATCCCATTGGTTGATAGGAAAATTGTTCTAAGAATTATCTTCACAAAGTTGTAATTGTATGAAGCAGTTTAAAGACACTCTGCCTACATCCTAAGCTGAACCACAGGGGTGGCAATGAAAGAACACAAGAAATTCATAATCATGCCCTCTAATATTTCCCTTCTTTGAAGGCCTGGGCACTTTAACTTCAACCAAGCACTACTCTTCAGTTGAACAGTGGTCAGACTCACACCACTTCTCCTCAAGGTTTTAATGAGGTCCGTGGGGAGCAAAGCAGCCTGCTCTCTATGCCCTAACACTCTGTAAGAGCGCTGACCTCCTGCCCCATCATACTGTCAAACTGTGTCATAAGAGACCCAAGAACTATTAAAACCAAATGAGAAATGAAAAGCAAGTTGCAAAACTTGTGCCGCTAATGATCCGTTCAGTGTACATGTTGGCTTGCCGCTGTTTATTTCTCAATTTTGTTCAAAGATAAGCCAGGCTGATTAATGTTCAGTCACATGGAGATGATGATAATTACCCCGACTGATAAAATGTCACAGATGTTAAAGGTTACATTCGGCCCTGTTCTAGATAACCCACTTCCTTACCATTTAATCCCTCCATAATACAGAGATATTTTTACTCTATATCATAGCCATTTTGATGACTATTCTAACCTAATCTCCTTTAATTATCAAACTTTATGGTAAAAGAAGCAAATGGTTGCTATTTTTGCCACACAACCATCTGTCCTATAATCTTCATTCAAGCATTGTCCTTTCATTTGCAGTGTCGTACCACGAAGTGTTCATCTTAAAAGTGAGGTATTCATTTCTTCCATGTTCTCAGACAAATATAAAGTCAAAGTTCTGCCTCTGTGATGTTTTCAAAGCATTTCTCCGTTTGTCTGAGTAGCCCGACAACTGCAGATTTGACTCAACCAATGGGGTGAATCTGGGGCGGGGCTAACTATTTGACAGACCAATAACAGACAGGGAGTGTTTCAGTTTGAAAACCCTCATTTTTTGTTTGCTGTTATTCACTGTAGTGACACTAGCAATGTAGGTATTACGCACCTTTACTTTTAAATAAAGCTAATTCAGAGATCGTTCCAACAAATCAATGCATAAACATGACGCAACAAGCATGCTACTTGAGTTTGCACGTACAATGAGCAAGTGTGTGTGTGCATTAATGAGACAGAGATGGCCTTTTGATTTATTTGCATTACAAAGCAGGCACAAAGACCGACTGTAATCCATCAAAACCAGGCAATCTGATTCTCCCAAAAGCATTCTTCAGATAAACAAAATTACGGCTTTAAAAACTTGCGCACCATCGAATCTTGCCTCCTGGTGTTCAGAAAGAGTCCTTTGTTGACATATAAATAAATACATTACAAACAGATACGTCTGATTAAAAATCCTCTTTAAATAACGTCACAAATGAATGTATCATCACAGACCAATCTCATTATTCCTTCAGATGACAAATGGTAAACCCAGGTTGCAATATCCATACACTAATATCCTGGATCCCGTTGCGATTTAATAAATGCACTGCTGACATTTACGCATCTTTATCTTATTAGTATAACAACAAAATATTAGTCCTAAATGAGGAGCAGCATAACAACCCACTGCAACACAGTGCCAATTAGGTGAAGGGACAAATGATCTAATTATATAATCGTAATTCTGGGGGTTTATGCTATGACGGGCAAAGAAGCAGGGACGGCAGGCAGGCTTGTTAAGCCATGTCATTTTAATTGTGATTTACAGCTCTGTTCAGTCAATGCGCATGTATGTGTGTGTGATGGAGGCGTCTGACAGGCTGAATGGCCTGCTCTCATTAGTAAATGTCTCCCTTCGTCTGTACCAAAGAATAGAAAGCGCTGACCGCTATATGTGTGCAAGGCCTGGATCCACTGTTGGTTTTGTCAGCAATTATCAGTGCCCGACGAATCAGGTAAATTTGGTCCTCACAGAAGCGTGGAGTAGTGCTGGACCACATGGGCGGCTTGTTAAGAAGTTCACGTGGTGTTAGCCCTTGTTAATTTACACATTGCTTGGTATAAAATCCTAATTTGCATTGTTACATTCCAGCGTTAAAAATAAAACCGTGTCGCGATGTTGACTTGAGTGACTAGCGCTGAGGTCAGCCGTTCGTGTCTGGACGGCGAGAGCATGTCAGTCCATGTTTCATCTACTGAGTGAACACTCTGTCTCCCTCTCCAGGGGGTCCGTCGTGTACTAGAACACAGCCTGGCCCCCATCCAGCTTACCTTAGGCTAAGCTGTGCAGATAGCATTCAAACTCTTCTACGTAACACACATCTGCCTCATTAACCCCTAGAGCACCTATTGATTTTTTTTTACCCCCCGTGATTTGAAGGATCCTCAAGCTTTCCATTGTGCTAATTCCATCTTACAAGGGATAATATAATGCTGGGCTTTCTGTTTCTGCTGCAATCCACCAAGACAATGAGTCAAGACAATTTAGCCATCTGTTGGTTCTGTGCTGAGACGGCAGAAGTATATTTTCAGTTTCTTGGCTGTTCAGTGTTTCAGTCTAGAGATTAGTAATAATAATAATACTTATAGTAACAGTAATACTAATAATGTAAAAAGTACTATCATTATTTAATATTAGATTCAATAATACATTATTATTATTATACATAGTTTGTAAATGTGCCTTTATATTTCATAATCATCATCATAAACATTTTAATTTTACATCCACTCCGATGACTAAATTGTGCATTTACACAGTGTGAGTTTATGTAACAGCTTTTTAAACATTAAAACAATTTATTTCAATGCAAACCCCGCCAGGTTGTAGTGGTTGCACATGGATAAAGCTCATTGTTTATATCACCTGTTGTTTTACGGCCCAAAATAACCACCGTAAATCAGTCGCCAGGCCTTAAAACAAAAAATTGCTCTGTGTTACATTGCTACTTGTGTTAAAGTGCTGCTGTGATATTCAGTGATGGCATGTTACTGCCTTTGGTCATGAAGGTTTGTGTCTCATTTTATTTTCCTTGATTAAAATCATCTATTATATTGGACATTATAATTATTAGAACCAGTAATCCCACGCTTGCTTTGACTATTAATCAGGAAGAAAAAAAATGCTCAAAATATGAAAGTCTTGAGCGGATTAATTTGCGAGTTAATTAAGGGGGCACGATTTATTTGCTAAGGAAAAAATGGCTGATAAAACGCCTATGGTTTATTCCTAATGATATTGCAACTAATTAATAAAAAGGAAAAAATTTAAATGTATGCATTTGATCACACAACGCTTAAATCACATAAATGTTAGAAAAACAAACCACAGTTAAAATGCAGTTAAGACAAATTCTCTCATATCCTCTAAACAAGCAACTGGTGTAAAATAAAAACCATACACATCACAATTATGAACCCATAAATATCTAAAATGCTGGTATGAAAGGGATGGAAAACCGAAACCTTTCAAAACAAATACAAGGCTTTGTCTAAGCTCGCCGTCTCTACAACCCAGACTACAGTCCCTGTGAGAGCTACAATGTCACATATAAATACCCCTTTTGTCATTCTAAATGACACTGGAATGAAGCGAGCCTCGGTGGACGGTGACCACTTCTGAGCTCATTTTGCAACATGTGAACTTCGCAGCTGTACATGACTGAAAGTCTTAGCAAAATGGTTTAAAGTCAACATACACTTAAAAGAGGCCCCATTTATTCTAATAAATGGTCTTATTGCACACAATTCAACAGTGGACACAAGGTATGGCTCGTAAACACCTTTTAAGAATGTTTAGGACAGAGAAGAGAGATCTCATTACAATTGTATAGACAGAGGAGACATTAATGCACCAACAGGAAGAATCTTCTAAGTTCTACCACTTAGAACAAGTGGAATGTTTTGACCAGGAATAGCTTCTCATCCCTGCAAGTTACCTCTTCCTGTCTTATCTCCTTCCCTCTCAAGTTGGCAGTCTGCTGTTCCTTACTCTCAATTAAAGTAATGGACATCTGGACAGCAATCAGGACGGCCCCTCTGGGTAAAAACACCCACAAAGGATCTGCACGTCTCGTCTCTTGCTAGATAGTGGACTTTAATCGATGAGCTCAGAAGACTAATTGTAGAACACACTACAGCAATACAGAATCCCGTTAAGATCCGAGTCATCATTTCCTCTCGCTTCCCAGATGAATTTCCTCCCAGGCCCATTTAAAGGGTCATTTAAAAGGCCTGTTTATTAGAAAAGATCAAAGATGCATTGTTCGGTTTTCGCTTTTTACAAAAAATAGGTAATTTCAATGCCATTTTTTCAATTGATAATGTAACAGAGGCCACTAAGTAAGAGCTGTGCGAGTAAACCTCACTCCCCTGGCCTCAAGAGATGCTCTAGTGACTGGCATTAGAGGCTGCTGTCTTTAGCATCCTTGTTAACGCGCCCGTCTATCATGCAGGAAAGGTCGCTTTGAATCCCACTCAAAGCAGTGCGAGTACAACTGGAGGGATTACATTGGTGCCTTGACTCGGATGGGAATGAGGTGTGTGTGTGGGGGGGGGAGGTGAGTATAACGGGGACCAGCTAGTAAGAGCTGTGCGAGTAAACCTCTCTCCCCTGGCCTCAAGAGGTGCACTAGTGACTGGCATTAGAGGCTGCTGTCTTTAGCGTCCTTGTTAATGTGGCCGCCTCGAATTCCACTCGGAGCGGTGTACAACTGGAATGGTTACATTGGTGCCGTGACCCGGATGGGAGTGAGGTATAGACGGTTTCAACGACAACAACATAAACAAACGTTACTGTGCATGCGCAAATTTGTGGCTCAAACTTCACTTCCGGTAGATGTCCGCAAAGAATCAATAACAACAGACGCTGCGTTATCTTTCTTATGCTCTATCATTTTTCATTTTAATTGTGCAACATTAACTTAATTTATATATTTTTATTGTTTCAGCATGTTTATTACAAATAATCTCCCATTTCTGTCTGTAATATAGAGTGGGGGAAACGCCCCCCTTAAAGGGTTAGTTCACCTAAAACTGAAGGACCGTGTAATGCCGTTCTCTGTACAGTATCCTATATTTATGCTTGAGCGCTCGCCTTTCAATTGTCTGAATAACATGTTTCTTTGTTTCATAATGTTAGGAAACTTTTGGATTGATTGTATATGAATGCATCACAAAAACCCTGTGCTCTATGGGCACTGCCATTAACAGAGGATAAAGTGAAAGTTGTTTTACACTCCGTGATAAAGGCCAATTACATACCCAAATTAAATATTTTGAGGGAAACATAAATCCGATCAGTTATCCAGATGGCGACCACTTAATGTGAACAAATGTAAATGCACTATGTCCTGATTGACATGATGTCAATGCCAAGTGTAAACGCAGCCAGAATAAGTTACATTAGTCATACAGTCTAAATGACATTAGACGGTGCTCTCGTATGCAGTCAGACTGGATATTTATGACGCTTTCAAGGCTTTTTGTTGACGCATACACTGCATACACTTGCGCTGGTGTTATATGCTCTCTACTTGATCGTTAATGTTTATATAATTTATATGCAAGAATAGTACGTCAAAAATGTGTTTCTACTGAGTAGTGCGCCATACTAGCCACTAGCCAGACCAATAAACAAACACAGACCGGAAGTTAACTTCGGGCCAGGCGCGTAACCATGGCAACGTGCGTGTGTCCGATGAAACCGTCTATGGGGGGGGTGAGTGTAACGGAGGCCAACTAGGAGATGTGCGCATAAACCTCACTCCCCTGGCCTCAAGAGGAGCACTAGTGCGTTCTTGTTTGCACACCTGCCTCCCATGCCGGAAACGCCGGTTTGAATCCCACTCGGAGTGGTGCAAGTAGAACCGGAGGGATTACATTGGTGCCATGACCCAGATCGTAGAAAGGTTTAGGGGGGTGAGTGTAATGGAGGCCACCTAGTTAGAACTGTATGTGTAAACCTCACTCCCCTGGCCTCAAGAGGTGCACTACTGACTGGCATTAGAGGCTGCTGTCTTTAGCATTGTTAACGCGGCTTTGTTAATCCAGCTGCGTCTCATGCAGGAAATGTAGGTTCGAATCCCGCTCGGAGTGGTACGAGTATAACCAAAGGGGTTACATTCGTGCTGTGACCCAGGTGGGAGTGAGGTGTAGGGGAGTGAGTGTAACGGAGGCCACCTAGGAGATCAAATCAGATCAAATCACCTTTATTTATATAGCGCTTTTTACAAGTCCAATTGTTTCAAAGCTGTTTCACATTGTTAACAGGAAAATAATGCAACAGAATTTGATTCGGCTGTACAGCCGCTCTGGTGAATGTTATCCAGCTAATTTCAATTATCATATAGTGTCAATGTGGGCAGATCGGTAATATAGTTGAAATTTAGGAGATGTGCGTGTAAACCTCACTCCCCTGGCCTCAAGAGGCACATTAGACGCTAAAGGCTGTGGTCTTTAACGCTCTCGCCTCCCATTGCGGAAACATCGGCTCAAGATGGTATGAGTAAAACCGGAGGGGTTATAATAACACAGCAAAAGCATGATGTATGCTATCTGGCATTAGTGTGAACACTAATGAGAGCACAAACATACTCAAACTACGTAAACGTACATTGCTTCTAGCTACGTACACTCAATTTTATGCAACACGATTCATACCACACTCAATGCAAATACGTAAAAGCAGAAGCTTCTAGACATAAGCTCGATTTCATGTTTCTTTTTAAAACATGTCTGAACATGATTTGTAAATCCAAGCAAGTGCGTGTTGAATTCTTGGCATTGTTGCAAATAGCGCTATAATGGGAATTAGCATAAACAGGGCCATAAACACAATCAATGCAAGTATGTGAGCACAGATCGTAACTTCGTGCTTTGCTTTCTTCCCAAAATATGCTAGAGCTGTGCTGGATCGCGACGGAGGATTATATGTTTGTTCGGAGCATTGTGTTTTGTAAAATGGAGAGTTTGCAAAGTAACTTTTGCTGAAAGATGAAGCAGCAACTGTATTGGATCTGACAGCAGCTGCATCACAAACTGCAAGTAAATAATTTCATAATGCTTTATCTGTAAATTACTGTTTTATATGGATATTGTTTTTAGAATGTTTATCTCACATTTGCATACTTGTGCAAATTATCTTTTTTGCCTAAGAGTGATAATGTGCTCTTCACTGATGAAATCCAACCTCATACGGCCAACATCACGAGGCCAAGCATCTAGACTGAGTTTTCAAGGCTCGCTAACGACACGTAGCCCTCTTCAGATCGAGCAATCATCAGTTAAAATCCTCTTCATGCAAGAGTAAATGGGCGCTCTGCAGCGGGGACCACTTTGTTCTCACGGGACACATTAGCCCCTCAGGCGAGATCCCTACATATGCTGCAGATTCTCTCAGATTACAACCAATTTTCTGGATACATACGGTTACATTGCCGACAGACACATCATAGCGAAAGCGCATCTAAAAATATATGCGATGCAGTCCTGTTGGGAATTATTTAGCATGCATTTGTTTCTTACCCTTCTGTAAAATATTACAGGCTATTTCTAGCTTAATGTTTTTTTTTTTTTTGTTTTTTTAAAGGCATAACTTTATGTTCTGTTTTTTGTTTTTATGGCTAAAGATATAGAATTAAAAAGTAGGCCAAACATAGATGTACTTTCAAATGTGATACTAAAAATATCTTGCAGTTGTAATTGGAGTCCCTTGATACATAAAAACTTAAGCATGTTTTACCGTACACACTCTTAAAACTACGGAAAATGAATTTCTTACCTCCCTTGTTTTCATTTTTTCACTTATACGGCTGAGTATTTTCATCCTTCTGTAGTCCTTGTTCTAGCTCTGACCTTAAGGCATAACGACTATGTATGGCCTGTCATTTAGGAGAAACGCCTATTTGGACCTTTGACCTCTGTCTGGGTTGAAGGTCGTTCTATCAATCTGTCGCTTTACTCTGGTTCCACACAATGACGATGATGCAAGCAACCCGAGAACCCACTAGAGATGCTGGGATGGGGGTGTCGAGCCCAATGATCAATAGTTTTAGAATAGTCAGGCGGTTCAGGTTATGGATACTCACATTACTTGCTTCTTGCTTACGGGAACTACAGATTAGGGCATGGATATTTTTTTTTTCTTCCCATAAACATGCAACGGATAAAATAAATGACATGGTGTTTAAATATAGACTTGATACTGCAGAGAAGACAAAAGGATCACGGAGAGCAGAAGTCCTTTCCAGAAATGGGGTATAAAATGAGATTAAATATATTAAATATAATGCATTAAATATATGCAAAAAAAAAAAATATTGGATTGTAACTCAAACAAATAATTTTTCTCTAATTATTAGATAATTACATTTCTACTTTTATGTGTATGTGCATTGCATTTTTGCAGCTCTGTTAACAAAACTGGTACATTTCTAAATACAGTTTAAAATGTTGTGTGCAATGGTAATAATGATACTTTATTATTGGTTGCACTTTATTTTACACTATGTGTATTATTAAAGAAATAAAATTAAAGATATACATTAAAGATATACAACGGATGTATAAATAAAATACTGCTATTAGAATGAGTAACAGGGTTGTAAATAACAGGAAGACATCAGTTTATCTAAAATAAATAAATAAATAAATAAATAAATAAATAAATAAATGTGGTTTGCAGTTTTATTTTTTATTTTTTTGCAAACTGGTTTACAAATTTGGGACATTTCTTATGTTTTATTATTATTATTATTATTATTATTATTATTAAATAAAATTACAGGTATGAATTTATAAACAGATGTATAAATAAAACAATATACAGCTATTAGAATAAGTAACAGTGCTGTAAATAACAGGAAGACATCAGTTTATCTCAAACAAATAAATAAACAAACAAATAAACAAACAAACAAACAAACAAACAAATAAATAAATAAATAAATAAATACGGTTTGCAGTTTTTTACAAATCTGTTTACAAATCTGGGACATTTCTTATGTTTTAATATTCTTCTTCTTATTATTAATATGTAATTTTAATAAAATTATTAATCTGAATTTATAAACAGATGTATAAATAAAATACTGCTATTAGAATAAGTAACAGTGCTGTAAATAACAGGAAGACATCAGTTTATCTAAAATAAATAAATAAATAAATAAATAAATAAATAAATGCTTAAATAAATAAATAAAT
The DNA here is from genome assembly GCA_018749465.1 of Paracanthobrama guichenoti. Classification (NCBI taxonomy): domain Eukaryota; kingdom Metazoa; phylum Chordata; class Actinopteri; order Cypriniformes; family Gobionidae; genus Paracanthobrama; species Paracanthobrama guichenoti. The sequence goes on from CM031964.1 coordinate 24,508,495, forward strand.
AATGTTTTCAATTTTTGCCAGTGTTTACAAATTTGGGACATTTCTAATGTTCTCATTATTATTAATTATTATTATTATTATTATTATTATTATTATCAGTAATGGGTTAACTGTAGACAATAGTATCTAACATCTAATAACACAGTTTAAAAAGAGAAACACACACACACACACACACACGCACGCACACGCACACACACACACACACACACACACACACACACACACACACACACACACACACACACACACACACACACACACACACACACACACACACACACATGCACACACACATCTTGTGCCTCTAATGCTTTACAAAAACGTAACATGACATCAAACTGTACCGGCACTCGCTGAAGGTGCCAGAAGGCGTTTCTGAATCTTTTATAAGGAGACATTGTGAGACTTGGGCGGAAAGATAAACCTGTTAATTAGCATACAGATTTCAGAACATCCCTAAGCAAGATAAATGTGTAAATTAGAAGCATGGCTTTTCTCATCTGTAATAGTCATCATATAGTCCTGTCAGGGCGCTGTACCCTGCAGAGATGCCTGATGAGAGTCTGTTGAGATTCAAAGGTTAAGAGCAGGATAAGAACAGATAAAGAACTCCGGTGGATTGGGATAAGACTTTCAAAGAGTTCAAAAAGAAAGAAAGAAAGAAAGATTTTTCTACAGTGGCTCGCTCCCGATTATCTCAGCGTAACTGATAAACTAATCCTTCACTGAACTTTGACTCTGATCATTTTAGTGAAATAAACTTTGCAGAGGATTAAAGGTAGAGGATGTGAAGAGTACAAAGAAGAAATTACTTTTTTTTTTTCTCTTTAATTCATGATCTCAAGGATCGTTTTTTTTTTTTTTAAGAATTCATGATCCTTAGCGGTTCCTTTCATACTTTTGAGGAAGACTTTTTTGGAAATAAGAAATGCAATTCTTAATGCGTACAATTAAAATGTTACCAAATATGCCACATAGTCTCTTATTAAAACTTCTATCTATGGGATTTTTCATCTTTTTATGTTTTTTGTTTATTTATTGTTTTCTCCATTCTGACCCTGAAGGAGTTTTGGTTCCTTGCCACCGTTGCCTCTGGCTTTTGGCTTGCTCAGTTGGGGACACCTAAATTTCTTCTATATTACCGATCTGCCCGCATTGACACTATATGATACTTGAAATTAGCTGGATAACATCACCGTTTCACCAGAACGGCTGTACAAATTCTGTTGCATTATTTTACTGTTAACAATGTGAAGCTGCTTTGAAACAACTGGACGTGTTGAGATGAGGGGATGAGAAAACTTAATAGTGATGTTTGCCTTAGCAAAATGTAAACCGGAGTCCTGTGCCCTTCCTTTCTGCTTTCCCTTGATTCATCCGTCACCTGATCTCTGAATGGCTTCACTAACCAGAAAATTTAATGAGGACACATTACGGACATGTACGTTTTGTCCTTGCACCTAAATTGGCCGTAATTTGAGCCGAGTGATTCTTCATTCAATTACATCTGCAATTCTGTTTTTTTGGCTCCTGTGTTTTACCAGCCACTAAAGAGTGAGACGGCTAACAAATAATTTTTTGCCAATCGGCAGACAGTGCGTCATGCTATTTTTACATTTGAAGCACTTCGGCTTGCCTGAGACCCTGTGATGGCGGAGCACTGGCAGGAGACGTCTTCAGTAAAGTACTTTGCTTCATGACAGAGAGAGATAGGGGAATGAAAGAGTAATATATGACTTGCGGGAAAAGACATCTCCATCTGGCTCTGACTGATCTCTCATGGAGGAACTAGAGCCCTGTGGAGTGGTCAGGGTGGAAATTAAAAATGCAGGTGCACGGATGTCAAGATCCCTCTCTTCAGAATATGCAGCCAGAGGAGCGACTCTGTATTTTATTGTCTTCATTTTGTTCCTTTTGAATTGGGTGTCACACAGAGGAGCTGTTGCTTAACCCAATCTCTCTAAACCTTTTAAGAACCCATTTTATTCATCCCAAAAATCAAAGGAAGGAATTTTATAAAATATAGAAAATGAAGCCTATTTTAACACCATTAAGAACTTTTTTTTTCTTTTTTGCAAATGAAGCACATTTTATCCCATCATTCTACCCACACCCCATTCTCATTACTGTCTAAGTAAATATTACTATTATTACTGGGAACTGCCATTGAGAATAGATCCTTAAGTCATTTTTATATATTTTTTTAAAATGATCTTTTCCTTCATTAAATTTAAACGCCTATTTATTGCAATTTTGCAGCGTGACAAATACATTTTTAAAACTACAATTATGCCATGTAGTTCTTTTCTACATGTAATTAATGAGGTTATCAGAACTTTTTTTGCAAAATAATTACGTGAGAATTAGTTAATTTATTAAAATTATTTGATTTATTATATCACATCACAGGACACTGCTAAACATATGCAATACTAATAATAATAACATTCACCCACTCACCCACCCACTCACTCACCCACCCACTCACTCACTCACTCACTCACTCACTCACCGACCCACACCCACCCAGCCACTCACTCACTCACTCACCCACCCACCCACATCCGCCCACACCCACCCGCTCACTCACTCACTCGCTCACTGATTTCACCCACTCACTCACTCATACTCACTCACTCACACACTCACACACTCACCCACCCACTCACACACACCCGCTCACTCACTCACCCACCCACCCACACTCACTCACTCACTCACTCACTCATTTCACCCACTCACTCACACACTCACCTGCTCACTCACTCGCTCACTCACTCATTTCACCCACTCACTCACACACTCACCTGCTCACTCACTCGCTCACTCACTCATTTCACCCACTCGCCACCCACCCACCCACCCACACTCACTCACTCACTCACCCACCCACACTCACTCACTCACTCACCACTCACTCACCACACCACTCACTCTCACTCACTCACTCACCACCACCACTCACCCACCCACCCACACTCACTTACTCACCCACTCATACTCACTCACTCACTCACTCTCACTCACTCACTCACTCATCAACCCACACTCACACTCACTCCCACACCCACCCACCTGCCCACCCACTCACTCACTCGCTCACTCAATTCACCCACTCACTCACACTCACTTGCTCACACTCACCCACCACCCACACTCACTCACTCTCACTCACACACTCACCCAACCACCTGCTCACTCGCTCGCTCGCTCACTCACTCATTTCACCCACCCACCCACGCGCTCACTCGCTCACTCACTCACTCACTCACTCACTCACTCACTCACTCACTCACTCACCCACCCTCTCTCACCCACCCACCCACACCCACCTGCCTGCCCACCCACTCACTCACTCACACTCACTTGCTCACTCAATTCACCCACTCACTCACACTCACTCGCTCACACACTCACCACCCACTCACACACACACCCGCTCACTCACTCACCCACCCACACTCACTTACTCACTCACTCACTCATTTCACCCACTCACACTCACCCGCTCACTCGCTCACACACTCATCCACCCACTCACACACTCATCCACCCACTCACACACACACCCACACACTCACCCACCCACCCACACTCGCTCACTCATTTCACCCACTCACTCACTCTCACTCACACACTCACCCACCCACCCGCTCATTCACTCGCTCGCTCGCTCACTCACTCATTTCACCCACTCGCTCACTCACTTGCTCACTCACTCACTCACTCATTTCACCCACTCTCCACTCACTCACACACACTCACCCACCCACCCGCTCACTCGCTCGCTCACTCACTCATTTCACCCACTCGCTTGCTCACTCACTCGCTCACTCACTCACTCACCCACTCACCCACTCATTTCACTCACTCTCACACACTCACCCACCCACTCACACTCACCCACCCACTCGCTCACACACTCATTTCACTCACTCTCACCCACTCGCTCACTCACTTGCTCACTCACTCACACACTCACTCACTCACTCACACACTCACTTACTCACCCACACACTCACTCACCCACCCACCCACACTCACTCACTCACACACTCACCCACCCACTCACTCCTCCACCCACTCACACTTACTCACTCACCCACACACTCACCCAACTCACACTCACTCACTCACTCACCCACCTACTCACTCACACTCACATTCACCCACTCATTTACTCACTCACTCTCATTCACCCACTCACCCACTCACTCACTCACTCACTCGCCCATTTCACACTTTCTCTCTCTCTCTCTCTCTCTCTCTCTCTCACTCACATTCACCCACTCATTTACTCACTCACTCACTCGCCCATTTCTCTCTCTCTCTCTCTCTCTCTCTCTCTCTCTCTCTCTCTCTCTCTCTCACACACTAACTCATTCACTCACCTACTCACTCATTCACTCCTTGGTTACTCCTCTATCAACACTCTTTAAACAAAAATGTACACATTGCGCTGAGCAAAGACAGAGCAATGCACTGCAACACCTATTCATTTATGCTGGAGTGAAGCCACACCAATAAAACAGCAGAAGCGGTGGTTAAATGTGGGCGCTTACCTTGCCCGGAATGCCAGCGCTCTAAAACGGGCACCTACATTTGGCAACTTGTATAACTAATTGATATGCATGATTCCAACGTGACCTGCCAGTCTGGGCTGTGACCTTCAGTTCCTGTCCCATAAGTTACTCTCATGAGCCGCTGTCTTTAGAAAAGTGAAAATGCTCTATTTAATGGGTTGCTTACTAGAAAACAATGTTTTAACCAGTGCTGGGTAGTAACTGATTACATGTAATCTGGATTACTTAATCAAGATTCCAAAATGTAGTATTTATAACTATTACATTTTAAAATGCTCATTATCAGATAACAGTTACTTTTTATGGATTACATGATTACATATTCACACAATGGCAGTAAATTATTCAGAAATGTTATTCTCCGGTTTTTACTTTATTCAATTTCATTCTGTTTAACTTTGACTATATTCAAAAAATAGAATGGCCAAGTAAATGTCATGAAATAAATAAGTGATGCTTCTAAATTTAGGGACAAAAATTATCATTTATACCATGTATGAGATGAATAATTATGCAAGTTACTAAACACTGCTGATATATAGCTATGAAACACTGTCTTTATCAAATCCAGTGACCTTTACTAATTATTGACTTGGTCAAAAGTCTGAAAGTAATCTAAAAGTAATCTAAAAGTAGTCAGCATACATTGTGATCTAGATTACTTTACTAACTACAATTTTCGTCATGTAATTTGTAAGCAGTAAGAGACTACAATGTGCAAGGTATCTGCCCAGCACTGGTTTCAACCCGCACAAAAACGTGGAGGTCTTGTTTTCACTTGTAAGCAAAATAAACTAGGACACTAAGCAGCAAGCAATCTAAAATGTCTCGACCGCCAAGTTGTATAATCTATCATAGCGGTAATCTTAAAATGTACAACATCTTAGCGCAAGGTCTAAAGTCAGAGAACTGGATAAAAGCAGCCAGCTCTCTAATGAGAAACCATCTCACAGCTACAACAAGGTCTTTTGTGTTTGGCTCTGGGAAGCCATGTGTGGAAAAACCTCATTTGAAGCCACTTGTGTACTTGAGACACGAGGAAAATCCTACACGCTGCTCTTCAGTGGAGAGGCACATGTCATGGCAGGTATTCAAAGCTATTCCTCAAACCGCTTGCTTTCATCTCCCCATAAATGGCACGCTTACTGGGACATATGACCTTTGAGTCTAATCCCAGACAGCATGTTTGGTGGTCACGCTTGAGGTGATATGCAACCAAGAGGACTGGTTTGTAGGACCTGCGAATGTGTCACCATAAACCTTATTACAGTTGGGTGCTATAGGTGATGTGCTTTAAGACATGTAGTGAAAGTAATTAGAAAAGACAAGCAGTTCTGAATATTAGTGATGCCTACCATGGCTGGTCAACAGCATATTTTGGGTTCTGGCTGTTATGCTGGTGTCGGCAACCGATAACCAAATGTTAAGTGTTTAGTATTAATCATTGATATGAAGAATGACACTTCAAACCTTTCAATTAATACACATGACATTCGTCAAGATTTATGACAGTCCTTCGAGAAGTAATGACTTCACATTAAATCCCATGTGGACAACTGACAGTGAGCCAACGTGAATCCAACCTTTTGCCCTGTGGGAAATCATACCAGAGACAAACTGTACTCGGATATGTTCTGATTGGTCGGGGCACAGAGGCTAAGAGCATTACGAACAGAATCAGCTCCCAGATTAGCCTTTTCTAGGTAAGATTCGTCTACAAATACAGGACTTTGGTCTTTCTGTCTGTCACAACAGCAGATTTCCATGTAGATTTTTTATTTTTTTTTCTTCCCAGGGCGCATCCCATCTGTCTGTCATTTTGATGGACAGATGCACAGCAGGGAGAGGAGGGGAGGAAGGAAGAAAAATGTGAAAATAGACAGATCTAGGATGCATTGAAAGTGATTAACATGCACGCTGATAGGCTACGTGTCCTTAGTGAATGGTGACACCTGCCAACTTCTTCAATTTGCATGAAGAATATCTTCAAAGAACCAGCCACTGTGGAAAACAAGTTGTTTTGGCCTCCATATACTGGTGGTAAGACCAAAAATAAATCAAATAAATGGAACAGAATTTAGTGACGTTTTTAACTTTGAAATTTGTCAACTAAGAAAAATTGTTCTAAATATATTCCCTGAAAAAAAGTCTAACTATCTAGTACAATTGTATGGCAAATTTGTGATGTGATTTGGAGATGCACTAATGTTAAAATGCTAAAAATAATTTTCATGACTTTATTATTATTATTGTGTCATTTTTTTACTTATACTAATATTAATGAAAATAATAATTACTTCTTTATTGATTGTAATTTTTAAACAAATAATTAATAATAATAATAATAATAATAATAATAATAATAATAGTAAACAAATATTATTACTACTACTATTTATAGTGTTTTATTTTTAGAATTATTACTATTATTATTTATTGTGTTGTTTAAACTAATAATACAAATAATAATAATAATAATAATAATAATAATAATAATAATAATAATAATTTGTTGTTATTTATTTATTTATGTATGGTGTTATTTTTAAAAATTATTATTATTATTATTATTATTATTATTATTATTATTATTAATAATAGTAAACAAATATTATTACTACTACTATTTATAGTGTTTTATTTTGTAGACTTATTACTATTATTATTTATTGTGTTTTTTAAACTAATAATACTACTACTAATAATAATAATAATAATAATAATAATAATAATAATAATAATAATAATTGGTTGTTATTTATTTACTTATTTATTTACTTATTTTTTTAAACATTATTATTATTATTGTTATTATTATTATTATTATTATTATTATTATTATTATTAATTATATTGTTATTGTTATTATTAATTATATTATTATTATTATCTAAAACTCAATTTTTTGTATTTTATATATTTTAGATTATAATAATAATGGTAATAAACAATTAGTATTATTAGTTACAAATAAATCACATGATAAACAAAAGTTTTATTTAGATTTGTATTTATTTTACACCATTACATAATAATACATCGGCTACATATATTGTATTATATTATATTATATCATATTTATTATTTTATTTATTTTTAAACCAATAATAATAATAAATAGTTGTTAGTTATATTATTATTATTATTAGTAGTAGTAGTATTATTATTATTAGTATTATTTTATTTGTATTTTATATATTTTATACAATAATAATAAACAATTATTATTATTATTATTATTATTATTATTATTAATTATATTGTTATTATTATTATTAATTATATTATTATTATTATTATTATTATTATCTAAAACTCAATTTTTTTGTATTTTATATATTTTAGATTATAATAATAATGGTAATAAACAATTAGTATTATTAGTTACAAATAAATCACATGATAAACAAATAAATGTTGTGTTTGTATTTTTATTCATTTTACACTATTACATAATAATAATAATAATAATAATAATAATAATAATAATAATAATAATAATACATCTAAAAATCAATCAATCAAACAGACAGACAAACAAACAAGACAATAACTTTTTTTAAATATTTGTTAAAAAGATTTACAAACAAACCACCACTATCAGAGAATAAGCTCTAGTATTCTACTTGGTGTTTTTCATCTTGACTAGAAGAGTTTTAGAATGGCGTCACTGAGATGCTGTGGTATAAATGGTATAGCTGAATCTCTACCAAGTAACACATTTCAACTCTCGGCAGGTAAATACTGTCATACCCCCAAGCCATACTCTGCTGGTTCTTGGCAAAGCTAAAAATTGCATCCAACTGAATTTCAGAAGTCGTTGTATCATGGTTAGAAAAGAGAAAAAGAAAAGGATCACACACAGTGGGGGAGAATGAGCTTCCATCCAAAAATAGAACAAGCCTTGTTAAATATTTTAGGCACTCGGCAGACAGAAAGAAGAAAAAAAAAACCTAGCCACAAACAAAAACACTCTAGCATTGAATGATTAAGATCCCCTCTTGCATTATAAGTGCATGAATACATTTAGCGGGCTGCATCGTGTCGCGACTGAACGGCGTCGATTTATCTACAGCGATGAAGCGTGCGCCGTTCTCACCTCCGTAATTCCCTCCACCTCGGCCTTGGCCGGCTCTTAAAAGCCAGTGCTGTTATTTAAGTGCAAGCTTTGTGGAAACTAGCAGCTTGGACGAAACAAAGTGAGATTAGCCAGTGCTAGGAAAAGCAGGCCACTTTTAGCAACGGTTAGCGGTTGCTACCGTCACGCCAGCAACAAACGGCTTAGTGCGGGGCGGGAGGACAGGGCTGGGGGAACCTCTGAGAGCTTGCCACTTCTCACCCACTCATAACAACCTATGACATTCCATCAAAACCCCCCATAGGCCATCAGGAAATAGCGGAGAGGATTTCTGGGATAGATGCAGAGGTAATGGGCGTCAGGTTCTTTCATGGCAAGCCGAGTTAAGGCGGAGCGGAGGGGTGTCTAGAAACAGGGTTTGATCAAAGCCAGCGAGAGGTAACCAGCCTCTAGAATGATAAGCAGCTCAGTGCCGAGTTTAAAAAAATGCTGCATGCCGCAGAGGAACACAAACACTGGAGCGAATAGTGTGTAAAAATAAAAAGTGCATGCTCAAATGCAAGTGTGCCAACTCCTTTACCCAGAGTTACACTGGCACTGTTCGCCCCTCACAAAGTAATCAATGCTGCATGAAAACACATGCAGTTGCATCGCCTAGCAGGCTTTTTTTTTTTTTTTTTTTTTGAAGTCCTGAGAAGTAATTTTGTTTTTGTCCTATATCCTTACACTATCTTCAAATAAATGTGAAACGTTGTAATGACGTTGTTAGCAAATCTCCTTTATAAACCTTCCAACCTGCTACTACGCATCACCAAAATGCATAGTAGCAGGTTGCTACATATTTCTTAAGTTTACTAATGAGAGAAGAATGTCCCATTAGAACAATTACATTGTAAAAAAATGTATCAAGTCCTAAAAATTTGATAACCTTTTTTATTCTACGTCCTTAATACACTGGATGTTTATAATATAATAAATACATATTTATATTAGTCTAACAAGTTTGTGTTCATATATATATATATATATATATATATATATATATGTGTGTGTGTGTGTGTGCGCGTGTGGAAACTTTTGTTAGATGTCGATTTGACAGCACTAATTTATATAATTTTATCTCTTATTTTATTTGGTCTTGAAAGCTTTGGAACATACTGCAATGTCCTGATATCACTGCAAGCTGTTTATGATTTAGTAGCATTTATTTGAGTCACAAGCATGAAATATTGCTTTAACCTTGAATATGATGTCATTTGCCTAAGGTTTTTATTTTGGGATAATGCACTAAAAGACAGACAAAGCTAGAGACAACGGGCGTAATGAGGATATAACCGTTACGTTCTGTCCACTGGATCACATGCTTGTGTCTGACTTGTAGTGAGATTTACACTATTTCCGAGAATCAGAAAGAGAATTAGACTATTTCCGAGGACTGTGCAGGGTATGGCCTTGATCCTGGAATGACTAGATGCCTGCTGCTAAAACTAAGCCGGAGCATCACAACCACCCAATCATCCCACCAGCATGGGAGACGCTAAACCTCGTCCTGTTTATAAACCTCAAATCAACTAGGTCAGCCTAATCGATTTATTTTGCTGAAACCTAGCGGGCTAATAATAGCGATTAGCTTGTATTTTAGCGTAAAGAGAAGGTGGGGACGGAAACGAGTGCTGGTGGAGCCACGAGGGTGGATGATTATATCTTCAAAACGAGTGCAGACGTCAGCTGCAGGGCTGTCTCATCCTTAATTCATACTGACACCACATCCTCTGCGCTACATAACAGAGAGATCTGTGCAGTAATTACCAGCGGAGACATGTATATTCAAGAGAAAACAAGGAGATGATTGGGAGAGAGAGAGAGAATAAGGAGCGCAATAAGCCAAAAAAAGATTTTATTGCTCAAAGGTTGTTCCTTTATAGCTCAGGAGAGGTTTTAGTTCCTAGTTATGTTCATTTTAAGCCAACATGATATTGAAAATTGACCATGTTTACGGTCTTAATACATAATTTACTCACCTTGTCATTCCAAACCTGTATGACTTTCTTCTGTGGCACATAAAAGATGATATTTCAAAGAATGTTTCAACTGTTTCTGTACAAATAATAGCTAAAAAAAAAAAAAAAAAAAAAAAAAAACATTGGACTTTTATTGTATGGACAAATACAAGCAGAGATATTTAAATATATATATATATATATATACTTTTGTGTTCCACAGAAGAAAGTGCATTTTGCTCAATTAGCTCACCATTTAATCGCTCTGCCATCTAAAAGAAACAAATGTAATATAAAAGGATATCATTCATGATTTTTCTTTCCTACAGATGGAATAACATGACTCTAGTTTACGTCACATTCATACCTGATTGCTTACTGCTAATGCTAGTATGATAAGTGATATTATGGGGAGGGACATTCAAATTTTAGAGGGCATTTTATTGGCCATCAATATAATTTATTCTCTAAACCACTTTATATTTCCCAATATTTCCCAAAACTCTTCAGGACTCAGACTCGACCCTCTTCAGGATTCGGACTCAACCCTCTTCAGGACTCGGTCTTGACCCTCTTCAGGACTCGGACTTGACCCTCTTCAGGACTCGGTCTTGACCCTCTTCAGGACTCGGCCTCGACCCTCTTCAGGACTCGGTCTTGACCCTCTTCAGGACTCTGTCTCAGCTCGGACTCGACCCTCTTTAGGACTCGGACTCGACCCTCTTCAGGAATCGGCCTCGACCCTCTGCAGGACTCTGTTTCGACTCAGACTCAACCTTGTTCAGGACTCTGTCTCAACTCGGACTCGATCCTCTTCAGGACTTGGTCTCGACCTTCAGGACTCAACCCTCTTCTAGTTTTAGGGCCAGATTTATTAACAGCTTGAGCCAATGCAAACCCTCTTTTGGCATAAAAAAAACTACTGTCAGGTTTATAGATATTCAGTCAAGCGCTGAAAAGGCCACATTTTTGTGGCTGGCCTTATTGCATGCATTTGTAGGAGTTTCCCTTTTAGATGCAAAATTTATGGGAGGAGAGTATTTAAATGAATCATGCAAGGTGATTTAAAGGTTTGCAATCGTCAATTTACTGTTATTTGTGCCATTATTAACTGCCTAAAAAAGCATGTTTTCAACCAGGCACTAATTTGCAGTGCTATTGGTAGATCACATTGGTCTTTAATTTGCAACTCCTTTACCCAGAGTTACACTGGCACTGTTCGCCTCTCACAAAGTAATCAATGCTGCATGAAAACACATGCAGTCACATCGCCTGGCAGGCAACATATATATTTATTTAATTCCTGAGAAGTAATTTTGCTTTAAATAAATTTTTATTTGCACGTCGTCAGTAGATCATGTGCATAACTTTCCTCTCCCATCTGCACTTTTTTGCTCTCTCATACTAATTTGCACTGTTTAGTAAATCTGGCCCTGTCTTTACTTTGACACACTCTAGTGAGGTCTCAGTCTGGACTCGAATGAGCTGGTCTCGGCTACAACACTGTCAAAAATGTGTTTTTAAATGGACAAATATGTGCCGTGGAGCAATAATCAAAACCCTGAACTCTACGAAAAGGTAGGACTAAAGAAAGGGTGATGGAGAGGGAGATATAGTTAAGCAGTCGGCTGTTTCTTTCACACTGGCTGGACTGGGGTTCACAGTCAGCAATGCTTCAGTCTTGAATTTTCCACCCTGCAAAGCCCTTTTACTGCTTGGGATTGCAACAGCCGCATCTTTGCACTACAAATAAGTCCAGATATTGGCATTTCCAAGAGCTTTTGGAGACGTGCGTGTCACTTCCTGACTCGGTAATTTATGGTAGGCCTCTCTCGCTCTCTCTCACTGCTTGAGAGATTTCTGCCCAGTTTTCATTATTGAAAAGGGCCACCCTCTTTCTCTCCCTCCCTCCCTCCTTCCCTCTCCATCTTATTAGATCTGCGATTCCAAGAGCGCATTAGGATATTAAATTCAGGATGGGAATGGATGCTGCCTGTCGACTTGGCAAGACTCCCCATTGCTGCCTAACCTCGCTCCCTCTCCTCCTCGTCGGTCTTGGACAGGTCAAATCCAGAGAGAGTGGGCATCTCTCGCTGAATGGGTCCTGCTCGTCGTGTCCTGCCATCTCTCTGTACCGAGGTTGACGAAGGCACAAAGCAGCCACTTGTGAGCGGGAAGCGATGGCGGGGCCAGCACAGTGGCTGCTCTGTCATCGTATGAATCATTCTGACGTGTTCGAGGATAAAGACGTGCATGCATGCGCCCACACAGCATAACAACCCCCTCTCGCGCCGCCTTAGGAGCATTCCTCATGACATGTGAGCTTCCATTATGGCAGCTCCTTCGCCATTGTTATTTATTTGACTTTGGGGAAACTGTTTCACAAACAAGGGTGTATTTTTCTTGCTTTCTGGAGAGACACAAGACAGTTGTTGCTGGGCAAAACACACAAAGATAAAGGTGAAAAAATAAACCATGCTGTTAAACTAACAAAATTGTTGAATTTTCTGTGCAAAACTCGCTGCCACAGTGCATTCAGGATGGTTGCTCCACTGTTGCTAAGGTATTCTGGTTGGTCGCTGGTAGATGCTTACTGGTGCAATTCAAAGGCGCACCCCAAATATGGTCCCCAGATATGGCTCGAGGCCTTCCTTCAATGAAAATCTTTAGGGTTTTTCCTCTGCTTTTTTGTCTTTTTTGCCTAAATTTAATCTATATTACCGATCTGCCCGCATTGACACTATATGATACTTGAAATTAGCTGGATAACATCACCGTTTCACCAGAACGGCTGTACAAATTCTGTTGCATTATTTTCCTGTTAACAATGTGAAGCTGCTTTGAAACAATTGGACTTGTTAAAAGCGCTATATAAATAAAGGTGAATGACTTGACTTGACTGCCAGACAAAAATCCCAAAGTCTGATTGTTTAGAATAATGCACAGACTACTTGATTTGAGGTATCAGTCATGTTCATATCAAGAATTAATTAAGAAATTGGTATATGCATATAACAGGATGATTGCAAGTCAGGAAATACAAAAGATACCAAAAGATAATACAAAAAATATGTTAGCATGGTAATACCATATTCTTTGTACCATAGCAAAACCTTACTTACATACTTATAAAAAGCACTCTGGAAGTACAATGGCATAGCTCACGATGCCAACCCACCCAGCTTGTGAGATGAAAAACTTGCCATTTTTCTAAAATCACCTGGGATTCCCTGCTTAGGACATGAGATAGGTGACAGTTTCCCAGGATTTGGTTGCATTCACAGGACACGAACATCTACATTCCCTGTGTCGACTATACCAATGAGGGTCGACAGGGATTACACAAACAAATCCACCTCATCTAAACCCAGGAGATGCGGCAGAGCTCAAGTCTCAGAAATGAGCATATGATGGGTTTTAAATAATAAAGTAGTTGAGTGCTTCTGCGATCTTCTTTACGACCAAGTGAACCATTCAGGCGCTTGTTCAAGCCAAGGCATTGCTTGACATAATTGTGCGCCCATGCTTGAGCGGGAGAAGCCGAATAATGCATGTTGGGGTGGGGGTGGGGGTGGGGGTGACTCATTTTAAATAAAAGGCAGACTGGAAGTTTTCTTTCTCTCGATGAGACATACTATTTGACCTAGATCTTACTTTAAAAATTTGCATTAGTTGTGAATTAGTGAAGCATGCTCTTGTACAACTTGATTACGCGGAAGAGCTTCTTCCATGGCTGCTCGATTGCGGCGTCTCGCTTCGGTCGCTCTGAGTAATTCGACCCGTCATTCACATTTGCAATGGACAATCGAACAAGAGGTCTGCATATTATATAGAGTACACTGCCCAAAAAGGAAAATTGTGTCATTTTATTTACCCTCATGTCAAACCAGTATGTATCTATTTTTTCTTTTCTTGTATCTAGTTTTTCTAAAAATAGAGTCTATGTATTTGTCAGCGATACCATGTCTTAAATTAATACTAAATTTAATGGTACAATTTTTTTATTTGCATAATATAATAATGGATTAAAAAATTAAAAATGTTAATGATATTATATATTTATTATAAATATATTTGTATATTTTTTATTTATTAACAAATTAATATGAATAAATTAATAATGCATTAATATGTATTTATTTTATTAATCAATAATATTATGTTAATATATTATTATAGTATATTACTGACTGCTGTTGGGTAACAGATTAGCAACAATTATTTGTGAACAAAAGAAAAATGATCATATGATTCAACTATGAATGAATCATGGCAGTAGGGAAATATTATATTTATAACCAGTTTCCCCATGTCATCAGACAGCTGTGAGTTTCATCTAAAATTGAAAAGCTGAACTCTTGTGTGTGTGCTTGTGAAGATCTCACATCACACAATTCTCAAATACTTCAAAATATTTTGTATTTAAAATATAATATCATATTCTAAATCTTTTACTCTAATTGCTGTCAAATTGATTAATCACACCTAACATAAAAGTTTTTAAATATGTGTGTGTGTGTGTGTGTGTGTGTGTGTGTGTGTGTGTGTGTGTGTGTGTGTGTGTGTGTGTGTGTGTGTGTGTGTGTAAACACACATTATATATTTACAAACTTAGTTTTGTGTATACACACACACGCACACAATATAAATGTGTGCTGTCAAATTGATTAATCGCATCTAACATAAAAGTCTGTAAATGTGTGTGTAAATTGATTAATCGCCATCTAGCATAAAATTTTGTAAATATGTGTGTGTGTGAACACACACATGATATATTTACAAACTTAGTTTTGTGTATACACACACACGCACACATGTGTGCTGCCAAATCGATTAATCACGATTAATCGCATCTAACATAAAAGTCTGTAAATGTGTGTAAATTGATTAATCGCGATTAATTGCATCTAATAAATATATATATATATATATATATATATATATATATATATATATATATATATATATATATATATATATATAAACTTTTGTGTATACACAAACACACACATTTATGTTAGATGCAATTAATTGCGATTAATCGATTTGACAGCACTAAAATAAATATTATGGGCCTGCAAAATAATCTAGACTTTGTTAGATCATAGGCAGAACAATGTTGATGAAATGTTGCAAGGACATGTTTTTCCTTTGGAATAAGATGCTCCAAATAAATCACAATGAGACCAGGAACACATTAATAAATAAGGTCAATTTTGAGTTGATGTCCACTAACATCCTGCTATTATAGGCAAGACCTTCCGCTATATGCTCATGTTTGCAAGACACAATTTTCACTTAGCTCGAATGCCAAAAAGCGTTCATTCTCCTATCCTGTTTCCACAGTCAGTTATTAGCCTGTAACCTTTCAGTCTAATGGAGGATTTCAACTCTTCCCTATGTGCTTAGCCGTCCCTCTGAGGATACAGAGTGCTTTCAAATGAACAATCTTTTTTTTTCACCCCTCTTTCCCACTATCAAGACTCCCAACGAGTGGCGGAAACTCCAGAGGTCCCTCCTCCCTTCCTCTTAAGTACTACTTCAGAAAATGGCATTGTACTAGAGTACTAGAGCGTTTCTCTTAATGTAAAGGCAACATGCCATGGCAAGGCGCCCACAACGCTCAGGTACACGCGTGCCTTTCTGGAAAGGACAGCATTTGCGCCTGTAGGAGGTGGATAGTGCGTCTCATAAATATCGCTTGGGGGTGATCTCTCTGCAGAGTGGCGATAGATCCGTGCATGTTTTTTTTGGGGCGGATAAGAGCTATGTCAAGCACACCATGGCAGTTTTCCTGTGGCTGATTAAAATGGAAGGTGGCAGCCATTCTGTTTGGGGAAAACAGGTGTTTGATACACATGTCAGATTGATTATATCCCAAAAAAAACCACCACGGAAAAACTTAGTCATCAGGAAATCCTCCTGATCTGAAATTAATTACTTAAGCTTTATTAGAGTATCCTAGTGAACTTTTATTTTTATTTCTCTCAGGCCAACGTTTAAATTGATGCCAGTACTAACAATTCAACTAAATCATTTATTTTACACTCTTTTCTTAAGGCATTTAATTTAACTATAACAGAAGTACATTTTAACTTATATAATAAATAATAGGATGCACAATATAGCCATTTAGGCTGTTATTTGTAATTTATCATTATTGGATATTTAATTGAACATTTACATTAATAAAACACTAATAAATCAAATGCATATCCATTACACAAATATATACTCAAACATATATAACATATAAATGCTGGGCTGTTTTAACCCATGTTTGAGTCAAATATATATATATTTGATATTTGTCCATATTTGAAACAACCCAGCTTTCTTAGAGAGTAATTCTTATATTATTATAAGTTAAATGTAATCTTTAGAAAATCTTTACAAAAAAAAATCATAGTGTACACAATGCCTAAATTAACTTTAAAACAACTGATTTCAGCTATTAGTGTTTAATTTTTTTATTTAGACAAAATAGTATATAATATCAGTATTTATTAGTTATCGTCACAATACGAAAACTAGATAAGTAAAGCTTGTGAACGAACTTTGATGTTGGCTTAAGAAAGCCTAACTTGAAAGTTTGAAGTAATTAATTGGGGTGGTTGCTAGGTGTTGCTATGTGATTGCTAGGGAATTCTGAAATAAAATAATAATATAAAATAATAAATATGTCCTCTATGGAAGTGTTTTATTTAGTGTTATTTATATATATTATTATAACAGTATAACGGTTTGAATTAACTTTTATTTTTATTTTATCAGTTTTCATTTTAATTTTAGTCTAAAGTTAATGTGCTTTTGTTGTTTTAAGGGGTTTTTATTTTTATTTTTACAGTTTTTCATATAATATTTATATTTTATAAAACCTGAAAAAGTCTGAAATAGTTGAGAAAGAGAGTTAAAAAGTATTGAAGGTTTTAAGTTTGAAGCCGTTTAAAATCTTGAAGTTTAAATGATTTAAGTATTTTTAAAATGTTGATATATTTTTTATATAGGTTTAATATAGGTTTCAAGTCTCTTAAATCATTTGCTATGCGATTACTAGGGTATTCTAGGTGGTTGCTAGTGTGTTGTCATGCAGTTGCTAGGGTGTTGCTATGCAGTTGTAAGGGTACTTAGGTGGTTGCTAGGGTGTTTTTATGCGATCGCTAAAGTATTCTGGGAGGTTGCTAGGAAAATAAATGATCGGCTTATCAGTATTGGCTAGAATTTGAATACAGGTGGATCCCTAATATAATATAAATATGCCTCTCTATAGAAAACAAAAACAGATGTTTAGTAGA
Source organism: Paracanthobrama guichenoti (assembly GCA_018749465.1). NCBI lineage: Eukaryota > Metazoa > Chordata > Actinopteri > Cypriniformes > Gobionidae > Paracanthobrama > Paracanthobrama guichenoti. The sequence goes on from CM031964.1 coordinate 24,526,454, forward strand.
ATGTTCAGGCTGCTCTTATCCATTAACAGTGACCATGTCTGACAAACTCCAAAAGTGTTTTTATATACAATTATAGTATAAGAGTTTTGAATTAACTTTTATTTTTATACTATCAGTTTTCATTTTAATTATAGTTACATTTTTTGTAGTTTTTATGGTCGTTTTTTTGGTCAATTTAAAGTTTTTTTATATATAATGTTTATATTTTTAACATTATTTTAACAAAAATATTTTTAATAGTTTTAATTTTAGTTTACAATAACAACACTGCTGTAAAAATGACAAAAGGGGCCATAAAAGTATCATAACAGTAGTTCATATGACTGTGAGTAAGAACAGACCAAAATGTAAGTTATTATTTGAATTAACTCCCTCACTGTGTTGCATAGGGTTTCAACATATCAACAGCACCAACTGGCATTGGGTTTGAATATGCAGAAGTACAAATAAACCCTCTGTGACGTTCTGGTGTCACTGCTTTCATTGTATGGAAAAGAGCAGCGTGAACATTCTGCCAAACGTCATCTTTTGTGCTCCACAGAATAAAGAAAGTCATTGGGAAATGGCACGAGGGTGAGCGAATGTTCATTTGTGGCTGAACCATTCCTTTAATTTATTTTTCTCTTGACTAGCACTAGCTTGCAGCAGAGACATGCACCCAGTAATTAATTGAAGGACATCGTTAGTTGGAGAGATTCAGGGGAAAAATATCTCACACTAATTAACATGTGTCTGTGTTTCAATTAACAATGACCTCAATCTCTCAGAAAGCAGGAAAATAAGGGGAAGCTTGTTCGGAAGAGTGGGCTGCGTTCTGCGCATTCTGCCTGCTAGAACACATGAAACAATATATGTATTCTCTCTCTATGAACGGAGCGTTCTGTTGGAAATTATTCAGAAGAGGCCTGTATAAACTGACTGAACAATTACACAATCCTCGCTAACTCTAACAGTCGTTATCAACGGCAGTAAACCGCAAATATCTCTGCGTTCTTTTATCAAAACGACAATGCTCCCTCACTTTTCATGAGCAGGTCAAACACGTCGCGTTTTCCGAAAGTCATTTTCAGCTTTTTGATTGCAACCTTGCCAGCTGGCTTTGATACCGATGGGAATTGGAGAGATAGAGAAAAGCACGTCTTGATCTAAAAATTCTCAGAGCTCTAAATTGCAACACCTCTCTTCCAAAGAAATATATCAAAGGTGCTCTGAAAAAGTTGGAAGCACAACATTGACAGTGGGCGAGAAGGGGGGGTGGTGTTGTGACATTGATGGGAGAAAAGCAGATACAAGTGTCAAACAACATGCTCAACGGAGAATCTTCTAAGTTTAGATACAGTCTCTAGACAAAAGCAACAACCTTGACGATATACGTTGGCAAAATAGTGAGATATGGTATGTGTTTCAAATTAATGTCAATTATTTTCAACCCTTTTTGCCTGAAACCATCCCAGCTAACACGGAACAGTGAACTTTCGCTAACATTCTGGCACGGTTCTCTCCAATAGTTGTGTTATGTGGTCTTTAATAATGTTCTTTAAATGTTATTTATATGTATAAATGTAGTGCTGTCACATGTAGACCATCACACGTTTATATATATATATATATATATATATATATATATATATATATATATATATATATATATATATATATATATATATATAAATATATTTTATTACAAACTTTTATGTTAGATGTTAGACAGCACTACATTTATACATAACCTATACATTTGAAGGTTAAACCTAATCCTACTAAACCTAACTCATATATATATACACTCACCTAAAGGATTATTAGGAACACCATACTAATACTGTGTTTGACCCCCTTTCGCCTTCAGAACTGCCTTAATTCTACGTGGCATTGATTCAACAAGGTGCTGAAAGCATTCTTTAGAAATGTTGGCCCATATTGATAGGATAGCATCTTGCAGTTGATGGAGATTTGTGGGATGCACATCCAGGGCACAAAGCTCCCGTCTGAAATCTGGTGACTGTGGGGGACATTTTAGTACAGTGAACTCATTGTCATGTTCAAGAAACCAATTTGAAATGATTCGAGCTTTGTGACATGGTGCAATATTCTGCTGGAAGTAGCCATCAGAGAATGGGTACATGGTGGTCATAAAGGGATGGACATGGTCAGAAACAATGCTCAGGTAGGCCGTGGCATTTAAACAATGCCCAGTTGGCACTAAGGGGCCTAAAGTGTGCCAAGAAAACATCCCCCACACCATTACACCACCACCAGCAGCCTGCAGTGGTAACAAGGCATGATGGATCCATGTTCTCATTCTGTTTATGCCAAATTCTGACCATCTGAATGTCTCAACAGAAATCGAGACTCATCAGACCAGGCAACATTTTTCCAGTCTTCAACTGTCCAATTTTGGTGAGCTCGTGCAAATTGTAGCCTCTTTTTCCTATTTGTAGTGGAGATGAGTGGTACCTGGTGGGGTCTTCTGCTGTTGCAGCCCATCCGCCTCAAGGTTATGCGTGTTGTGGCTTCACAAATGCTTTGCTGCATACCTCGGTTGTAACGAGTGGTTATTTCAGTCAAAGTTGCTCTTCTATCAGCTTGAATCAGTCGGCCCATTCTCCTCTGACCTCTAGCATCAACAAGGCATTTTCGCCCACAGGACTGCCGCATACTGGATGTTTTGCCCTTTTCACACCATTCTTTGTAAACCCTAGAAATGGTTGTGTGTGAAAATCCCAGTAACTGAGCAGATTGTGGAATACTCAGACCGGCCCGTCTGGCACCAACAACCATGCCATGCTCAAAATTGCTTAAATCACCTTTCTTTCCCATTCTGACATTCAGTTTGGAGTTCAGGAGATTGTCTTGAAATTGAACAGGTGTTCCTAATAATCCTTTAGGTGAGTATATATATATATATATATATATATATATATATATATATATATATATATATATATATACACACACACACACACACACACATATATTATATATTAACAAACTATTTTTTATAAAACATTTTAGTTGGACCTTGGTCTAACATTTTTAAATGTTAATAACGTTCTGAGAACATTCTCATAACGTTTGCAAAATTATAAAATGGAATGTTCCCTTAACATTAGTATAATAACAACAACAACAACAAAAACTGTCTGAACATTCAGAATGAACATTCATAGAATTTTCATAACTTAATGGGAATGTTAGCAAAATTTTCTTTCAAAATATTCTCTATATTTGTGTTAGCTGGGAAAAAATAGTGAGATATGGTATGTGTTTCAAATTAACGTCCTTTATGAAACAGTGAACTTTAGCTAACTTTCTAGCACGGTTCTCTCAAAGTAAACGTTAACTCTTTCTCAGCGTTTTTAAAAAAAGTTGCCAGCCAAGGGTTTTTGATCATTTTCACAAAAAAAGTAATGGCCCATAGAATATTTTGTTGTATGAATATCTGAGAGTGCAATATATCAAAAGAAAATTCAGAGCCTCTGCTTTTAAACAAAACAAAATTTTTTTATTATAGCATGCATCTTCATGCATTTCTTTTTTATCAACACTTAAATGTGGGTAAGTTTCATAAAAAAGCAAAATTTTCAACAAAAAGCTGAGAAAACCAAATTTTTGTCAAAGACTACATCCAGATCAGATTCAGAGCGATGATTAAACACAGATGGAGCAGATCAAGTCCATCAACACCTCAAAGCTTCACAGTCCTATAGCTCGTCCTGGGTCCACATTTGCTAGTAAATTTAACAAATAATAGGCAGGTAGCATGACAGAAATAGCATTTTCTTACTCCAATAATATATAAAACAGTCCATAATCTTATAAAAAATACCTAAAATATCAAATAAAGCTTTGTATTGTACAAAAAGAGATATGGACCAACAAGATGAAAAACAGTCTGAAAAATCCTGTCTGTCAAAAATAAAAGTCATAGCATTGCCTATAAATGTACCAGACAGGAAAAATATACTCATGTAAGTTAACAAATTTAGCTGGAGGAAGTGCTATAGTGTGGTGGAACATTGCATCAGCACCAAACACACCGTGACAGCAAGTTTTGTCTCTTTCTGCGAGAGTCAATGGATCGAATTTGTTAAACTCATATGACAGACGTTAAGCCATTATTATACCATCAATCTGTCAATGAGGTGCTTTTTAAAGAGATAGCACACCCAAAATACAGTTCTGTCATTATTTATTCACCCTCATTCCGTTTCAAACCTGTATATTGTTATTTTTTTCTGTGAAACACAAAAGGAGAATTTTTGAAGAATGTTCATGCTGCTCTTTTCCATATGGCAGCACAGTGACTGTCATTGAATGAATGAATAAATCAATGACTAACTATGGATGCACAGATAATAAAATAAATAAATAAAAATAACTATGGATACACCAAAATTCTGTCCGATATGGAGTCAATAATTATTTTCATGTCATGGCGTTAATGAAATATTATTTTCTCTAATAATATATTGCGTAATGTAAATAAAATATATATATATATATATATATATATATATATATATATATATATATATATATATATATATATATATATATATATATATATAAACCCATAATATAAATAAAATTAATGCTTTAATACTACAACAAATGAAGTCAGTGCTTGATGAATAATGATTTACATGAAAAATTATTGATGTTTTAAATGTAAAATTAGGCAGAAAGGAGGAAATAGGCAGAAACACAATAAAATATCTAATATTGAACACTATACAGGCAATACAGGCTGAAACAAGTACATTAAAAACATCTCTAATATTGATCTCTAATATTGATTATTTTTGGTTCTTTGGTCAAGAGTGCCTAAAAAAATACCCTTTTCTTTAATTTACTTATTATTACTTAAATTAACTAAAGTAATTTATTTTATAGTCAGTTATGACAAAATTAAATGGTTTAATAAAGGAGTGTAAGTAAAAGATAAGTATATTGTTTGGTTTGGTAAAATTATTACAGTAGTTTATAGATATAGTCATTGATTTGAAAATCAGCCAGAGAGAAATAAAAGCTCTTTTGGCTACTCTAATAAAAGCTTCAAGTAATTGGATATAGAAACTATTTCCTCCATGAGGATTTTGGGGAAATAATAAAAATTTCTCCTTTCATCTTTCACAGATGAAAGAACGTCATATGGGTCTGGAAGGACACAAGGGTGAGCAAATAATGACAAAACTGTGTGCCTTCAACTAAAAGTCATAATAGTTTTGAAAGTCAGAAGTCACATTGCAGGGCAAGGCCCAGGTTTACAGACCCTGATGTACTTGCACTAGCAGTCAATATCTTCTCCGATCTTTTTTTAAACAGAGAATCCATGTATGATCAACTGCCTGAGGACCTCGTGATGCACCACGCGCCGCGCTGAACTACCTCAAACTGGCTCGAAACAAATAAACAGTAAAGACAAGGGAGAATTTGCATGAATCACATGCATGTCATGCTGAAAAACTTAACATCCTCACGCAGAGCCTGCGCTCTTATCTTAAATGCTGGATTCCTCACAGACGCCTGCAGTGTTTTTAGGGGGTTGGGGAAGCAGGGTTGTTTTGTGGGGCTAAAAATAGTGTCATAGATCAGAATGTTGAGGAGAATAAGGCCTTGTGCAGATTAAACTGCAGTTAATCGCCTGTCTGCCACGGCAAATTGAAGCGGGACCGTAATGCCATTGTGCGTTAGATGCCTCGTACATGGTGAACTTCAATGAGGAGGTCTCGGAGATCTGCTCTTCAACTTTGTTTCAGAAGGATGTTTACACTTCACCCTCTTTTTTTCTCCTTCTTAAGTCATTCATCACTTTTTTGCCTCTCATTTCCTCAACCAGAGAAGCAATTTGTTTTCCTATAAATTTGCTTTGAGGGAATATCAGTTTGAGGGGTGCTGAGTTGACAAGGGACTTAATCAAAGAGCCAAAACTAATGTGCTTTGGTGCAGATTTGTCAAAAATGTAATGGCAACAATTAAATTGTTACCTCTTATTTTGTAATAGACATTTCGAGGTAAAAATAAAGGTGGGTTGATGCCATAGAAGAACCATTTCTTGGTTCCCCAAAGAACCTTTCAGTCAACAGTTCTTGAAAGAACCATGTTTTTTGTAATGTGAAGAACATTATAATAATCTAGTGCATTTTCATTTTAACACAGCATCTGAAAATGAAAACAATCCTCGTCCATACACTGTAAACCATAGCGCTCAAAATATATAATGATAAACTTAAATTAAACAAATTAGTTCAATCAAATTACATTTTTTAAGTTTTTAGAACTTTCTTTTTCTTTTGAGTTCACAAAACTGACACATTTTAAGCAATCTGAATTGTTTCATTGTTTTGCGTTTTATGAACTGGTTTCTTTTCATTTAGACAAACTCAAACTGGCCTGGGATTTTAGCATTTACTTAGCATTAGCTAGTTAAAGCTAGCCAAGTTTCCTCTACTAAAAATATTTAAGTTGAGATTGCATGATAATTTTAAGTTGAATGAATGAATTAGCATACTCAAATATTTTATGTTAAGAGCAATTAAAATGACTGAGTACAAAATAAAAATATTCAAGTTCTGCTTACTTAAACTTTTCTTAAGCTTAAAAAAATTCTTAATTTAAAAATTATTTGAGTTTTGTCAACTTGGTTTACGGTGTACTGGCATTTATGCTTTAGAAGCATAAATGCCATCCACACTACACAACCGAAAACGCATGTCATGTGACCATTCATGCACACTGGGCATGCGCGTAGTGTAAACAGTTGCCGATTGCTCTAATAATAATAGCTTGCCTCTTGTACATGTAGGCGGCTGCAGTAAATGCAGAATTTAACTGCACAATGGCTGCAGGACAACAAAGTCAGCAAAGCTTGCAGTTCCGTCTCCATGTTATTGTTTACACGCTCGTCGAGGCTGGTCTGTTATTGTCATATTAGGGAGTGAATGTAGGCAGCCACGCCTTCATTTTTGGTTCATTTACACTGAAATGCAACCCTAGAGTTTTCAAACTAAAACGGGGTCTGCGGCATTTACAAAAGTTTTTAAAGTGTCAAAAACTCTGGAAGCATAACCGTAGCAAAAGTTATGTTTTAAAGCGAAAATGCAATAGTGTAAACGGGGCCTAAAGAACTTTTTTCCACTATAAAGAACCTTTTGTGGAATGGAAAGGTTCCATGGATGTTAAAGGTTCTTTGTCAAACCATCAGTGCCAATAAAGATCCTCCATTTTTAAGAGTATACACTTAAAAAAAAAAAAAAAAAAATTTCACTCAGAAATTGCTAGTAAATTCCACAAACAATTACAAAGAAACAGCAAGTAACACTGAATTAAATGGGAAATTCTGAAGTAGAAAAACACAGATAGATGGATGTATGGATGGATGGATGGATAGATGGATGGATGTTTTTTTACATTAAAACATAGCTTTGAGGCACTTTGAGGTTGGAATCATATGCACATATTTTGAAGGACATCTCCGGGAAATGTTCTTCAACAGGCAATAAGGACAGAGCTACGAACATGTCCCAGTACACCCTATTAATATCCAAAGTTAACTTCAAAGCTAGTTTGTATGGAGAGGCAAAAGAACGGCAACAAAGATCTCTATTCAGTGATTTGGAGAACAAGAATTAGCTGCTCACATGCCAAACAGTTTAGCAGAGAAAATGCCATGAACACAATGAGGTTTTTCATTCTACATCAGTTCAGCTGGTGCAGTCAAGCTTTTACTTAATTTCTAGGTGATGGGGAACAATTCAAACAAATAAGCGACTGTATTATTCTACAAATGGCTTAATATTTAGAAATACATTATATAATGTGGACAGACGGACAGGCAGATAGAACAATAGAACGATAGAACGATAGAACGATAGAACGATAGATAGATAGATAGATAGATAGATAGATAGATAGATAGATAGATAGATAGATAGATAGATAGATAGATAGATAGTGATTCACTAAGACTTAAGGCTTAAAGACTTAATTCTGATTTTGACAATGACGGTGCAAAAACCAATTTGATTCCATACAAAGATTCAAGGCCTGTTGAATCAGAAACAGCAGCATTTTGTGGACCAAACAACCAATATATTCTCTACATGATTTGAAATGCAATCATGCTAAGTCATTCAATCACTCACCCTGATATGTGCATGATAGTAGAAGTGGACTAGTTATTCTTTACAGTATGTGAATGACAATAATAAAGACTATTCTGTGCAAGAAAAAAATAAATAAATCTGTTTGATTAGACACCGATTGAGAATTCTGTATGAAAATTTGTTCCAAGCCTAAATTGGAGGATTGCTGCATTTTCTGGAGCACAAACAGCCAATAACCCTCCTAGATAAGTTCAATTACAAAGATGCTCAGTCATTCAGTCACTGACCCAAGCTAATTAGTATTTGGACTAATTGCGAGGGTTCGGCTCCCAGTCAACATAATCAATTACAGCATCTAAAATCAAATCAGATGTCCATAAGGAGTGATCACCCAGACCCCTGGCATCCGGACATTATTTGTATCTATAAACTTCAGTCCAGGGCGCAGACATATCATCCAAACCACACACGCTTATTAAGGCTCCAGAACAAAAAACCTGGTGCCACATGAAGATATTGAACTTTTTAACCTCAGTATTAATTAAGTAATTAACCAATGATAATCTAAACAATTAAGTCCACAACCAAAACGTTGCTTGTATACCAACCAATAAAGAACCTTTATTTTTAGTGTAGAGGAGATTTCAAATCACTCGGGTTGGGTTGGTACAGCTCTTCTTCAATCAGGTTAACCAGTCAACTTGGTCCCCACTATTACAGACGCAATATATTGCACTCGTTATGCTTTTAAATGTTATGTTCAGACAGCTGCGAGTTAAATGGTCCCATAAAACGTTCATAAAGCTGTAAACTTCACCGTTCCGATCGGTTAGTGGTTTAACTTGTATTAACTAGTGCTGAAACACACCGGCATACGCAACGCGCTCCGCTTTTATTGCCATAACAACAGCAGCGGTTTCCTACGGGATAACAGCGCGAGTCCGAACCATCTCTCACTTCTGACCGGATCGGATGCATTTACCAAAAGCCATACAGATACGATATGGATACATAAAAAGGTATCTGACACAATAATTCCGTCTTACCTGGTAATAATGAAGTTGAATACGCTGTGAACACGACGCGAATTTAGATGATACACTATATATTCCCCGCTGATGTCCACATTGTCAGTGGCAGGCGCTTACTGTAAGAGAGAAAACCCCGATGTCAGAGAGAGAGAGAGAGAGAGAGAGAGAGAGAGAGAGAGAGAGAGAGAGAGAGAGAGAGAGAGAGAGAGAGAGAGAGAGAGAGAAGGGGGGGCTAAAGGAGATAGGACCATCCTATCCAATTACAAAAGACAAACGAGGGTTAAAAAGAACAACAATGCACAACCATATGCCGATGGCAAAACCCACTGCGTTGGTTTCGTCTTTTCGACCACTCGGTTATTTCATACAAAAAAAAAAATTTGTCTCGACAAATATGACATTTGACTATCCTTCGCGCAAGTGGTCAAGTTATTATGAAGTCCTTTTGACAGTGACAGAATGATAAATATTCGATTCCACAGTGCCCGAGTGAAAAGATTCGATTCGATCCCTCACGAGGATTCGATTTGATTCGACATTTCTCTGAAAACAAAACATTCGATTCCGTTCGAAAAAGATTTGAATCCATACGAATTATATTAGACAGCGATACATTGCAATTTGATTCTACATTGATGGGCTAAAGGGGGGAAAGATTCGATTCTGCTTCTGCATGAACATTTGATTTGACATTTTGTCATTGACAGAAGAAGAAAAAAAATCTATACAAAGACTTTGATTCGAGTCATTAAAGTTCCTACATCATACATCAGGATTGTCACGCAAGAAGAAAAACTTGCATTTATAGATGCATTTAGTTTGTAAACCAGGCATCAGCATTTTTTAAATAACTTATTACTGACTTGACTTAACACACCTCAAAATGGTGGTTCAAATCCACTGAAAAAATATTGAAGCTTCAGAACGTGCTTATTTGCATGTACATTAACCACTATTTTATCATAATTAAGCATTTTATAATGTAATTGTTAATGCTGTTCATAGTGCTATTGATTTAAACTAAGGACATAAGATGGTTAACTTTAGTTTAGTTTTATGGTAAAGCTATGATAATGAAAGTCTCATCTCATTTTGTGATCGAGTTGATCAACTTTACAGCTCATTTGCTTGCAGAATAGCCCTGATTTTATAGACATTATAAAATCCATTTGCACAATGAAATCCATTTGGCTACTGTGGACAGGCACATCAGTTCAGCTGCTTACAATCCAGACTGAATACACTGCATTATGCATTACATTGATCAACAATAAATAGATGAATGAATAAATTCATGTTAAACAGTGCAAACTGGCATGTCCTGAGAAATACTGCCATCTAGTGACAATACATCGCCTGTATATCAACACTGAAACGTATTATTATTACCACCATGAACTGCACAAGCCCAACTACATCATAAATCATTTTCAAAGAATTTAATTTAACTTAATTTTAGTCTTTGGTGTAATGCAAATGAATTGACTAGGCCAAATAAAGATAAATCTAGTGAGAATTTTTGTCAACAATTTGATTCTATTAAAATGTAAATTACTTACATTAAAGTGCAAACTCAAAACACATTAATATCCATGCAAATCTAATAGATGTACCTGTAATTTTGAACTTGCTTTGGTCATGTCACGTAACTCCACTTTCTCCCCACAGGTGATTGTAGACAGACAGTCTCACGCTATCTTATGGTGTTACTGGCAGTCTTTCTCCGTCTCTGGATGTTTTAATTAATTTTCCTGCTGTAAAAATGATATAAAAGTCAGCGGGAGCCTGAAGCTGCCTTTCTCAATATTCTGCGGCCTTGTAACGAGCAGCGGAGGGCCACTGAGAGTCACAGAAATCTTTCATTTCAGCCAGAGAGAGATGATTTGAACACTAGACGTGACTTCCTGTTGATTACTAATGATCACAGAAGTCTGCTGCCATATTCGTGCCGCTAAAGAGAGGCTAAATGAATATAGAGTCATGTGAAAAAGAAAGGACACCCTATTGAATTCCATGGTTTTATGGATCAGGACATAATAAGAAATCATCTGGTCCTTGGCAGGTCTTAAAATTAGGCAAATACAACCTCAAATGAACAACAACACATGACATATTACACCATGGCATTATTCATTTAGCAAAATCTAGGCCAAAATGGAAAAGCCATGGGTGACAAGTAGCACCGATGTATCCATAGACAGTAAAAGAAATGGACACAGCGACCCCATAGACTTCAACGGAGAGATGTGAAGTCAATTAGAAGCACTCACTTCCTGATGGCTGAGCGTACTGCACAGCCTCAGACTGAGCTTGACGACGTAGCTGTACGTGAGCAACCTCTCTGACAGTTGTAAGTCCTCTAGTAGTTGTGCAAAGTGAAATCTGAATCACCGAATCTTGCAGAGATTGTGGCTCTCTATGGGCTTCTCCCCATGCTTCTCCCTTGACTTTATCAGACTTTATACCTCCACGTCCCTCCGATTGCCTCATAGACAGTAAAAGATTGCCTGCGAGCTTCTCCTCCTGTCTATATGGTAATTTCTCTACTGTGCAACAGAGAGTCGCGTGGTTATGACTCAATTGTTAGCCTATTTTTACAAAAACAGCTTCTACGGGGCGATAGTGTAAGATACAAGGTAATGGAGCTTTTATACATTGTCGTGTTTTTTTTTAGAAATAAACAATGGACAAATGGAGTCTTTAAACACCTCAGGTGTAAAGTTATTCGCTGTCAAAGTGAAGCCAAAATGAATGGGAGTCAATGGAATGCTAACAGCAGGTGATGGCTTGGTTAGCAATGACTGTCCCTATGGAAGGTACACTTTCTGGGTGCTGGATTACCCCCTTGGATGTATCAGACAATGATCTGTATCGGCCGATAAAGGCCATTATTTTCACTATCGGCCAATTGTTTAAAAACAGCCAATGATCAGGGCCAACGGGCTAAACAGTTGTTTTTCAAATTCCCTCTACACACAATAGGATAGCGCTACAACTAACCAGAGCGCTATCAGTGGTGAGACAACAATCACAAGCGGGTTGTGGCTGAGTCCCATGCGTTATCCCACCAGCGGAGCTAGTTGATAGATTAAATTTTCGCCGTATCCGGTCAGCAAAACTCTGAACACATCTTCCTTTTTAAAGAATGACTTCAGTGCCGTTCTTTTTAAGCAGGGAAGTAGCAGGGAATTCATGCTGAACCGTCACAACTCTGACGTCATTATGTTAAGCCCGTCCACCAACTCTATACACGATGTGATTGGCCTGACCAGAGTTTGGTTTTTCAAGCTCACAAACTAACGGAGAGTTACATTTGCAGACACTAGGGTGCATCTAGATTTCTAGGCTAACTTCCATGGCTACAGGTGTATAAAAATCAAGCACCAGGTATGCAGACAGTTTCTACAAACATTTGTGAAAGAATGGGTCACTCAGAGATCAGTGAATTCAGCGTGGTACCAAGTCAAGTCAAGTCTTGGTCAGACAAGTCTTGGTCAGACTTAATTAAGTCACCTTTATTTATATAGCGCTTTTAACAAGTCCAGTTGTTTCAAAGCAGCTTCACATTGTTAACAGGAAAATAATGCAACAGAATTTGTACAGCCGTTCTGGTGAAACGGTGATGTTATCCAGCTAATTTCAAGTATCATATAGTGTCAATGCTGGCAGATTGGTAATATAGATGAAATTTAGGTGTACCCAACTGAGCAAGCCAAAAGCCAGAGGCAATGGTTAATATCCAGGGTTAGTTCCAGTGAAAGGCATGAATGAGGCATGGATAAGCAAGTTTTGTGTGGAGGAACTTGACTGGCCTGCACAGAGTCCTGACCTCAACCCAATAGAACACCTTTGGGATGAATTAGAGCGGAGACTGCGAGCCAGGCCTTCTCGTCCAGCATCAGTGCCTGACCTCACAAATGCGCTTCTAGAAGAATGGTCAAAAATTCCCATAAACACACTCCTAAACCTTGTGGAAAGCCTTCCCAGCAGAGTTAAAGCTGTTATAGCTGCAAAGGGTGGGCCAACTCCATATTAAACCCTACGGATTAAGAATGGGATGTCATTAAAGTTCACGTGCATGTAAAGGTAGGCATCCCAAAACTTTTGGCAATATAGTGCATGTGCAATTGAGTTGTATACAAACATTTCAGTTTTTTATTTGGGTGTAATTAGCCAATTAGCAATTATATCTGAAAATATATAGCAGTTTAATATAATACCTTTGTTGTCAATTGCAACTGATATTATTGTGTACCAAATGAGAGGGTTCTCTGTATAGTTTGCAGCATTATTTGGGAAAGGTTTCTTTCACATAAGAAAAAAAACTATAGGTATTGGCAGATATCATTCTGAATAATTGGCTCTTGGCTGAGAAATGTAGTATTGGTGCATCTCTAGTGACAAGCTAAGTACACCCTTATTGCTTCCATAGGAATTAAGAAGGTAAGTAGCAGTCAGGCGCTAATCAAATGTCTGATTAATTGATCATCAGCAAGTGTGATCACCTCTATAAAAGAAGTAGTTTTGGCAGTGGCAGTTTTTTTTTTTTTTTTTTTTTTTTTTTTTTTTTTGCTGGTCTGGAGCATTCAGGTGTGTGTTAACACAATGCCAAGGAGGAAACACATCAACAATGATCTTAGAGAAGCAATTGGTGCTGTCATCAATCTGGGAAGGGTTATACAACAATTTGAAGTCCATTATTCCACTACAGTGAGGAAGATTGTTCTCAAGTGGAAAACATTCAAGACATTCAAGAGTGGACGTCCCAGCAAATTCACCCCAAGGTCAGATGGTACAATGCTCAGAGAAATCTCAAAACACCCGAGACCTATTCCTCAGACTCTACAGGCCTCAGTTAACATGTTTAATGTTAAAGTTCATGACAGTACAATTAGAAAAAGACCAGACAAGTATGGCATTTGGATGGGTTGCTAGGAGAAAGCTTCTTCTCTCTAAAAATAACACATGGCTTAGGTTTGCAAAGTTGCATCTGAACAAACCTCAAGACTTCAGGAACAATGTCGTTTAGACAGACAAGACCAAAGTGGAGATGTTTGGCCACAATACAGAGCGCCACATTTGGTGAAAACCAAAAGAGCATATCAGCACAAACACCTCATACCAACCGTCTATCACGCTGGTGGAGGGGTGATGATTTGGGTTTGCTTTGCAGCCACAGGGCCAGGGCACCTTGCAGCCATTGAGTCGACCATGAACTCCTCTGTATACCAAAGTATTCTAGAGTCAAATGTGAGACCATCTGTCTGACAGCTAAAGCCTGGCCGATATTGGGTCATACAACAGGACAATGATCCCAAGCACACCAGCAAATCTACACAAGAACGGCTGAAAAATAAAATAATCAAAATGTTGCAATGGCCCAGTCAAAGTCCAGACCTCAACTCAACTGAATTGTTGTGGTGGGACCTTAAGAGAGCTGTGCATAAGCAAATGCCTGCAAACCTCAGTGAACTAAAGCAACGTTGTAAAGAAGAGCAGGCCAAAATTCCTCCCGAATGATGCAAGAGACTGATACTAATGAGACATTAGTTCCATCTACTATGACATACACTCACCTAAAGGATTATTAGGAACACCTGTTCAATTCCTCATTAATGCAATTATCTAATCAACCAATCACATGGCAGTTGCTTCAATGCATTTAGGGGTGTGGTCCTGGTCAAGACAATCTCCTGAACTCCAAACTGAATGTCAGAATGGGAAAGAAAGGTGATTTAAGAAATTTTGAGCATGGCATGGTTGTTGGTGCCAGACGGGTCGGTCTGAGTATTTCACAATCTGCTCAGTTACTGGGATTTTCACGCACTACCATTTCTAGGGTTTACAAAGAATGGTGTGAAAAGGGAAAAACATCCAGTATGCAGCAGTCCTGTGGGCGAAAATGCCTTGCTGATGCTAGAGGTCAGAGGAGAATGGGCCAACTGATTCAAGCTGATAGAAGAGCAACTTTGACTGAAATAACCACTCGTTACAACCAAGGTATGCAGCAAAGCATTAGTGAAGCCACAACACGCACAACCTTGAGGCGGATGGGCTACAACAGCAGAAGACCCCACCGGGTACCACTCATCTCCACTACAAATAGGAAAAAGAGATGCGAGACAATTTGCACAAGCTCACCAAAATTGGACAGTTGAAGACTGGAAAAATGTTGCCTGGTCTGATGAGTCTTGATTTCTGTTGAGACATTCAGATGGTAGAGTCAGAATTTGGCGTAAACAGAATGAGAACATGGATCCATCATGCCTTGTTACCACTGTGCAGGCTGGTGGTGGTGGTGTAATGGTGTGGGGGATGTTTTCTTGGCACACTTTAGGCCCCTTAGTGCCAATTGGGCATCATTTAAATGCCACGGCCTACCTGAGCATTGTTTCTGACCATGTCCATCCCTTTATGACCACCATGTACCCATTCTCTGATGGCTACTTCCAGCAGGATAATGCACCATGTCACAAAGCTCGAATCATTTCAAATTGGTTTCTTGAACATGACAATGAGTTCACTGTACTAAAATGGGCCCCACAGTCACCAGATCTTAACCCAATAGAGCATCTTTGGGATGTGGTGGAACGGGAGCTTCGTGCCCTGGATGTGCATCCCACAAATCTCCATCAACTGCAAGATGCTATCCTATCAATATGGGCCAACATTTCTAAAGAATGCTTTCAGCACCTTGTTGAATCAATGCCACGTATAATTAAGGCAGTTCTGAAGGCGAAATGGGGTCAAACACAGTATTAGTATGGTGTTCCTAATAATCCTTTAGGTGAGTGTATGCTCTCAATGCAAAATGCTGAACAGTTAATTCATGCGTTCATGACCAATCATCAAGGCTAGATTATTGTAATGCTCTACTGGGTGGTTGCCCTGCTCACTTAATAAACAAACTCCAGTTGGTCCAAAACGCAGCAGCTTGAGTTCTTACTAGAACCAGAAAGTATGACCATATTAGCCCGGTTCTGTCAACACTGCACTGGCTCCCTATTAAAGATTGTATAAATTTAAAAATCTTGCTTATTACTTACAAAGCACTAAATGGTTTAGCTCCCCAGTACTTGAGCAAACTCTTAACGCATTATACTCCATCACGTCTATTGCGGTCTCAAAACTCTGGCCAGTTGATAATACCTAGAATATCAAAATCAACTGCAGGCGGTCGATCCTTTTCCTATTTAGCACCTAAACTCTGGAACAGTCTTCCTGGCATTGTTCGAGAAGCATACACACTCTGTCAGTTTAAATCTAAACTAAAAACACATCTCTTTACTATGGCATACACATAGAACATTGTCAATTTATATATTATTCAAATCAGTTAAATGTTTGTTTTAGGCTGCATTACTCTGATGTACTCGTTACATCATCATAAGAATGGCATCTACGCTAATATTAGTCTCTCTGTTTATCCTGAGGTTTACTGTAGTCAGCCGGATCAGGGCCGTATCCAGATCAGATGGTGGACCTGCGCCTGGACATGACCAACGCATCCCTGAAATGTCTGCAGAGACTGTGTCAACTAGACTCTCCCCTGTGAAGGCCTCATCGCCACGACATCAAGTAGCACTGATCCTCAACAAACCCATCTCTGGTGTGATGACTCTGATCTTCAACTAGATGGAACTGGACAAATATTCTGAATATTCCGATCTAATCTGACTTCTGACCTGTAATGTTGCCTGAATCATAATCATACACTGTTTGTTGGTTGGCCAGTGGAGAACTGGCACCGCGACTGAGCCTGGTTTCTCCCAAGATTTTTTTCTCCATTCTGTCACCTGATGGAGTTTTGGTTCCTTGCCACTGTCGCCTCTGTCACCTTTGGCTTTTGGTTTGCTTAGTTGGGGACACTAAATATTCAACTATATTACTGATCTGCCCACATTGACATTATATGATTACTGAAATGAGCTGGGTAACATCACTGTTTTCTCCAGAGCGGCCGAATCAAATTCTGTTGCATTATTTTCCTGTTAACACTGTGAAGCTGCTTTGAAACAATCTGCAATGTAAAAAGTGTTATATAAATAAAGGTGACTGACTTAAATACAATCAGTGTTCACTTATCACCAGTTTCTATTTTTAGATTTGTTTGTCATTTGTAATAGATGTTGTTGTTTTTAATATTTCTATATATTTTTATGATTTTCATAATATCTTATTTTATGCATTATATCAGCATTCTACAGGCTACATCACACAGTGAGTTGTTGTTCTGCATCGCTAAATATGTTAATCATTTTAACACGTTTTTTCATAACTAATTAATAAAATGAACAGGTTTTATATATATATATATATATATATATATATATATATATATATATCTATATATTGCATATATGTATAGGTCATCCTGGTATGCTATTTTAAACATACTTTTATGTTTCAAATGTATACTTTTAGTTGTAGCTAACCAGTACCAGTGTTATTTTAGTATCATTAGGATATAGACATATCATTTTTTTAATATATAAGTTATAGTTATTTTAGTACATCAGGTGAAACTAAATTAAAATGAGAAATGTTGCCTTGGCATCTAACCGAAAAAAAACAACAAAAAAATGTTACATTTTTATTACATTAATTTATGTTATTTATTTCAGTACCCTGTAATTGCAATGTATGTCATTGTGGCACACAGTACACTTGTTTATGAAGTGTGTTACGTTAAGTATGAAAACCTAATCTGTGCTTTGGCCTGTCGTTCCATGGTTCTTTGAATTAATTACAACAGTGCAATTATCTGTGTATATTTAACTGGGCTGAAACTGATACACTAGTATGAGTTCATGTGGAATGAAGGCTATGGTAAATGTGGTCATGTGACAATGAGAAATGGGCACAGGTGATCTGGTATCATATGTCACCTATTTCCATTGTTGTAGAGCTGTTTAGTCACATAAGAGACACAAAAGCAACATGTAACATCACACACACAATCACAAAATATAAATAACAAACACAATTCTGTCATTTATCCACCCACATTTATAGCATTCTTTCTTTTGCAGAACATTTTAAGTATAATGTTTGCATTGCTCTGTTGCACTTTTTAACTATTGAATGACCAGTGTAGTCCATTCCCCAACAAATGACTCTTATGTGAATAAAAAACAAGCAGCATGATCATTGTATAAGCTTTTAAGCTGGTTCTTTTTTGTGAATAGTCAGACTCCCTTACAAACAAGCAGCTTACGAGTAATTCTAGTGATTCCAAATCATAAAGCGCAACATGCAATCCAATTCCTGTAATGACTAATTACTTAGTTCTACTAGTTTTTACTAGTTGTTTTTAGTGAATCAAAAACACACGTGAAGGCGAATGACTCGTAGGAACCGATTAATGTTAGTTAATCAAAAACATATGTGCTGCGTCCGAATACGGGCCTACTTCCATATAGAATGTGAGTCGCATAGAATGTCTGAATTCATAATACTGATAAAACACGAAAAGTAACCGGATGACCTATTACTTCCGGAGACACTTTACTATCCTATGAGTTCACGGGAGAGGATTTATAAATGGCAGTGAAGAGACGCAACTGATGCTGGTAAGTCACATGACAGTGACATCATGGTGGATGTAGTATGTTTGAATTTCATTCATACTACCCATATTCATAGAAAACACTTTAACGCTCACGAAGTTCAAATTCAAATGCGATTTCGGACGCGCCATGGAAGTGTAGCGACGTAGGTCACATGACAGTGGTTACGGAATTGTGTAATTCCGTTTATGTTTATATATGTATACATTTATTTTTTCGTTATTGCTATTTCTTTTTTTCTTCTTTTCTTTGCTGTTTGTTAAATAGGAATCCTGTAACCAGCCGTGGGATGGTTCCGCCTCTTTCCATGATTGGACTATAATAATTGACGGGGGTTTAAAACCATCCTTTCCGCTTCCAGACGTTGAGATGTTGCGACTCCGGGCCGTCGCACTTCTCCTGTCTCCTCTCCAGCCGTCAGACCTCCATCACATATTCTTTCAATTTTGTTAAATAGGCTTATGTTTTCTTATTTCTTTTTTCTCAGTATGGATGTTTTGTAGGGTTGCCCTTTATTTATGAAATTTTGTTTGTTCTGTTTTTGTTAGCATAGTTAGGGTAATTTGTTGGATTTTGATTTGTTACTTCGAGGGAAGTTAGTTTGAATTTATTTATTACCTGCTTTTGTTTGTTATTTTGGGCCTTAGGTCTTCCTGAAGACTATACATCCATTTTTATGTTACTTTGGAAATACCAGTTCAATTTACTTATTTATGTTAACTTGCTTTATCTTAATAAAATGTTTATCTTTCTTCCTGAATTTGGATTTATTGGTTTATTTTTTTGGTCTGATGACTGGGCCGGGGAGTCATATTTTCATTTATTTATTTATGTATTACGGTCTAACCCTAGACGGATCGTAACACAGTGACAACAAGGCAGATGCAGTACTTTCAAATTTAATTCATACACACACATTCTGTACCAAACTGTGATGGGCAACATCGCGACTATGATGAGAAAAAAACGTATGCTTCAGCATTCTGTCCTTTTTAAGGTCGCATCTTGTGACATCATGTCCTGTTTTTGGTTCGTTTACATGTCTTTGGTCAGTGTTTCTTTTATAAATAATTTGAACCACACCAGAGTTTGTTTGTAAGCGGACTGAGACCCATCTTTTCAGCGGTCTCGGTCCACTTGTTTGGTGCGCACTATGGTTCAGATGGCAGAAAGTATGCAATCCATATTGTCTGTTCGCTAATTTGGAGCGATAAAAGATTATGGAGGAGGAAATGGTTGCGGAGACACAGGGAGCAAGGATTGTATTCTGCAAAGAGAATTGGAAGTAAATAAATCATTTTGCAATGTGCTGCTGTTGCAAGTGGTCGAGCAAATGTTTGTGCTTTGTTTCTGTTTTATATTAGCCTAGAAATCTAGACGCACCCTACCGGCAGCAAATCTAATTTGCCGCGAGTGTAGTCTAGCAACTCTCGGTAGACCTGCGAGCTGGAAAAACCAAACTCTGGTCAGGCCAATCACATCGTGTATAGAGTCGGTGGGCGGGCTTAACATAATGACGGCGGAGTTGCCAAGGTTCCATGTGCTACTTATAAACAAAGAAGCTGGCGAACAGCGGCCTTTCCAATCGTCTTTGGCCGCGACTCTGGGAGACTTGTTGTTAAACTTTTCTTTGAGAAAAGAACAAAGAACGGCACTGAAGTCATTCTTAAGAAAGGAAGATGTGTTCAGAGTTTTGCCGACCGGATACGGCAAAAGTTTAATCTATCAACTAGCTCGGCTTCACCTTCTTCGTTGCTCTGGTTGGTTGTAGCGCTATCCTATTGCGTGCAGAGGGAATATGAAAGACAACCGTTTATCCCGCCTCTCGGATTGAGCCCTGCCAATGGTGTGTTCCCAGACCCAACATCTTGATGTGGGTCTGGCTTGTCAGCCTAGTTTTATATAATTGTAAATATATCTATTAAAATACTGATATTCTGGTCTATAACTCCTTCCCGCTGCCCAGTATCTCACTCTCTCATTGGCTGTAGGTCATCGCATTGGCTTGGATTGATTGCTCCTGTCTTCGATTGCTCCTGTCTACCCTGTTTGCTATTGCTGCTGTGCTCGCATGTGCTCTGCTCTGCTCTGCTCTTTTGGGATTTTCATTTGATATAATTCTCTGTTGTTTAAACTACTAGTTTAAACTGCTAATTATAACCTACTCATCTTCATATATTGTCTAACATTGCCTACCACATTAAATCTGACATCACTAGCTTTTAATCTAAATCACTATCACACGTTAGCTTTTTGCTAGCCTGTTAGCTTGCCATCTCTGCACCCTGGTTTCCTGTTTTCTGAGTTCACTAAACAACTGTGGTGAGTTGGATTAGTAAATAGACTCCATCAAACAACTTTGGTAAGTTGGATTAATCAACAAATACGGTAAGCCATGTCTTCTTCTCCAGTTATTGTCACTTGCACCGCATGTTTCATGTTTAGTGTATCTGTCTCCATTGGCGAGCAGGGCTTCACATGTGATAAATGTAAGGAGATAGTCAGGCTGACGGAGAAGATTTCAGAATTAGAGACACGCATCCAGACTTTATTTGAGAGTAGTGAGAATGTAACAGCTTCAGACACTGCTTTGGATGCGACTAGCTTAGTGAACGTTGTACATTGTTCGGTTCCGGCTGTAGAGCCCGTGCAGCAGTGGACTTGGGTGATGGTCAGACGGCATAGTCGCGGATCAAAAAACCACTCTTCCGTTCCGATTAGAACATCAAACAGGTTCTCCCCCCTCAGTGACGCACCCACTGAGAATCCTGTTAAAAGTGCCCTAGTTATTGGTGATTCTATTACACGGAACGTGAAAATAGAGACACCAGCCACCATAGTCACATGTTTACCGGGAGCCAGAGCGCCTGACATCAAAGCAAATTTAAAAGTGCTGGCTAAAGCTAATCGTAAATTCTCTAAGATTATTATTCACGTCGGCACTAACGATGTTCGACTTCGCCAGTCGGAGATCACCAAAATTAACATTAAAGAGGTGTGTGAACTTGCAAGTACGATGGCAGATGCAGTTTTTTGTTCTGGTCCGCTCCCTGTTAAAAGGAGTGATGAGATACTTAGCAGACTATCATCACTCAATGGCTGGTTGTCTAAGTGGTGTCCGCAAAATAACATAGGGTTCATAGACAATTGGAAAAGCTTTTGGGGCAGACCTGACCTGTTGAAGAGGGACGGCATCCATCCTTCTTGGAGTGGTGCTGCTCTTCTCTCTAGTAATTTGGCATATAGTCTTAGAGCTAAACCTTGACTACCTGGGGCCCATGTCAGGAAGCAGACAGACTGGCTTACCCGACCGTCTGCTAGCTGTCTCCCATTACAGAAGTCAGATAAATCCCAACACATAGAGACTCTTTCACCTAGATATTATCACATAGAGACTGTGTCTGTTCCCCGAATTAGTAAATACAAAAAAACATCAACACCATTCAACAGTAAAAACTTAATTGATGTCAAACAAATAAACAACAGATATAATACAGATAATGAAATGATAAAGCTTGGGTTGCTGAATATTCGATCCCTTTCCCCAAAAGCACTTATTGTTAATGATATAATTACAGATAATAATCTAGATGTGCTGTGTTTGACAGAAACCTGGCTAAAACCTGACAACTACATTACTTTAAATGAGTCCACCCCACAAGATTATTGTTATAAACACGAGCCGCGTCTGAAAGGTAAAGGGGGAGGGGTTGCTGTAATTTATAATAATATCTTCAGTATTACTCAGAAGTCTAGTTTCAAATATAATTCTTTTGAAGTTTTGGTGCTTTATGTAGCATTATGTAGTGTAATTGATAAATCCCGTTTGACATTTGTGCTGGCTACTGTATACAGGCCACCAGGGCACAATACAGACTTTATCAAAGAATTTGCTGACTTTCTATCCGAGTTAGTACTGGCTGCAGATAAAGTACTAATTGTTGGTGATTTTAATATCCATGTAGATAATGAAAAGACGCATTGGGATTAGCATTTAGAGACATTCTAAACTCTATTGGAGTAAGGCAACACGTGTCAGGACCCACTCATCGCCTTACTCATACGTTAGACCTAATATTGTCACATGGAATAAATGTTGATACCGTTGAAATTCTGCAGCAGAGCGACGACATCTCAGATCATTACCTAGTATCATGTATACTTAATTTAGCTAAGGCTGCAAAGCCGTCCCCCGCTTCAAATATGGCAGAACCATCACTGCTGGCACTAAAATTGCTTTTAAATAATCTTCCTCATCAGTTTCATCTCCTCAGCATCCCAGATAGCCTAGAGGAACTCGATTTTGCAACAGAAACTATTGACTCTCTTTTTCCAGCACTTTAGACACAGTTGCTCCCCGGCGCTTAAAGAAGATTAAAGAAAATAGTCCAACGCAGTGGTACAACGAGCACACCCGGGCCCTTAAAACAGCAGCCAGAAAAATGGAGCGCAGCTGGAAGAAAACAAAATGAGAGATTTTTCGTAATTCATGGAAAGAGAGCATGATCGCATACCGAAAGGCCGTAAAAACTGCTAGATCTGCTTATTTCTCGACTCTCTTAGAAGAAAACAAACACAACCCTAGGTATTTATTTGATACAGTGGCTAAGTTAACCAAAAATAAAGCTTCTACTTCTGATGGTTGTAAACAGCACAGCAGTAATGACTTTATGAATTTCTTTACGTGTAAGATCGATAATATTAGGAAGAAAATTATAAACATGCAGCCGTCTACTACAGTGTCACATGGGACAGAGCATTGTTGTGTCACTGAGAAAAAATTACATTCATTCACTCGTTAAATCATCTAAATCAATAATATGTATGCTCGACCCTATACCGACTAGGTTATTAAAAGAGATGCTACCAGAGGTCATAGATCCTCTTCTTAATATCATTAACTCATCTTTGTTATTAGGATATGTACCGAAAACTTTTAAGTTGGCTATTATCAAACCATTTATTAAAAAACCTCAACTTGATCCTACAGAATTAGTCAATTATAGGCCAATCTCAAATCTACCCTTCCTGTCAAAAATACTGGAAAAGGCAGTGTCTTCACAATTATGTTCCTTTTTAGAAAGAAATGGTATCTGTGAGGATTTCCAGTCAGGATTTAGACCGTATCATAGTACTGAGACTGCTCTCATCAGAGTTACAAATGATTTACTCTTATCATCCGATCGTGGTTGTATCTCTCTATTAGTGTTACTCGATCTTAGCGCTGCATTCGATACTATCGACCACAACATTCTTTTGAATAGACTCGAAAATTATGTTGGCATTAGTGGAACTGCATTGGCATGGCTTAAATCATATTTATCTGACCGTTATCAGTTTGTAGCAGTAAATGAAGAGATGTCACACCGATCACAAGTTCAGTATGGTGTACCGCAGGGCTCAGTGCTAGGACCGTTGCTCTTCACCCTGTACATGCTACCACTGGGAGATATCATTAGGAAGCATGGCATTAGTTTTCACTGTTATGCTGACGATACTCAGCTCTATATCTCTTCACGCCCTGACGAAATTTACCAATTCACAAGATTAACGGAATGCATAGCTGATATAAAACATTGGATGTCTAGTAATTTCCTGCAACTTAATTCAGGACAAATCTTAATTATTGGACAAAAAAACTCTGCAAGTAGTAACCTAGAATACTGTCTAACACTCGATGTCTGCTCTGTCAAGTCCTCGTCATCAGTTAGGAACCTGGGTGTGCTCTTTGATACCAATCTTTCATTTGAAAGCCACGTTTCTAACATCTGTAAAACTGCATTCTACCATCTTAAACATATATCTAAATTACGGCACATCCTTTCGATGCAAAATGCTGAACAGTTAATTCATGCGTTCATGACCTCAAGGCTAGATTACTGTAATGCTTTACTGGGTGGTTGCCCTGCTCGCTTAATAAACAAACTCCAGCTGGTCCAAAACGCAGAAGCTCGAGCTCTTACTAGAACAAGGAAGTATGACCATATTAGCCCGGTTCTGTCAACACTGCACTGGCTCCCTATTAAACATTGTATAAATTTTAAAATCTTGCTTATTACTTACAAAGCACTAAATGGTTTAGCTCCCCAGTACTTGAGCAAACTCTTAACGCATTATACTCCATCACGTCTATTGCGGTCTCAAAACTCTGGCCAGTTGATAATACCTAGAATATCAAAATCAACTGCAGGCGGTCGATCCTTTTCCTATTTAGCGCCTAAACTCTGGAACAGTCTTCCTAGCATTGTTCGGGAAGCAGACACACTCTGTCAGTTTAAATCTAGACTAAAACCGCATCTCTTTACTATGGCTTACACATAAAACATTATCAATTTCTATTATTCAAATCAGTAAATGATTGTTAGGCTGCATTAACTAGGTCAGCGGAACGGGGAACACTTCCCATAACACCTGATGTACTCGTTACATCATAAGAAGAATGGCATCTACGCTAATGTTAGTCTCTCTGTTTATCCCAAGGTTTACTGCAGTCAGCCGGATCCGGGCCGTATCCAGATCAGATGGTGGACCAGCGCCTGGACATGACCAACGCATCCCTGAAATGTCTGCAGAGAACATGTCAAATAAACTCCCCCCGTAAATGCTGCATCGACACGACATCCTCATTAAACCCGTCTTCGGCGTGACGACTCCAATCTTTCGAATAATCTTACAAATATCTATTTGCCTAATATGAATTAAGACCTGCTATGTTGCCAGAATTATAATCATACACTGTTTGTTCGTCGGCCAGAGGAGAACTGGCACCCTGACTGAGCCTGGTTTCTCCCAAGGTTTTTTTCTCCATTCTGACCCTGAAGGAGTTTTGGTTCCTTGCCACCGTTGCCTCTGGCTTTTGGCTTGCTCAGTTGGGGACACCTAAATTTCATCTATATTACCGATCTGCCCGCATTGACACTATATGATACTTGAAATTAGCTGGATAACATCACCGTTTCACCAGAACGGCTGTACAAATTCTGTTGCATTATTTTCCTGTTAACAATGTGAAGCTACTTTGAAACAATTGGACTTGTTAAAAGCGCTATATAAATAAAGGTGATTTGATTTGATCGCAAATATCATTTTCAGTCACAACTCATTTCACACAGCAGGACTTTGAAACACCGACAAGTCCAGATATTTAGCATTCCAAATATCTCATGGGCGTTCATTCACACTCACATGATGAGTGATTGTCACTCATGTGCACGAACACCAATTTGCTTATGATTTCGGGCATTTTTCCGCGATTTCGCAAAACCTGTTGGCGAGTCAAAATTGGGGCTAAAATCGGACAGTGTGAACTCTGCGTTAGGAACCGGTTCTTTTTAGTGAATAAAAAAAAAAAAAAAAACTTAGGTTGCGATCCATTTTGTCAGTAGGATTTTATAAAAAAAAATGAATGAATGATTGAATGAATGAAATAATTAAATGTTAACACGTTTGGTTAGTTATTTAATTTTTTTTTTTTTTTTTCCCTCATTATTAGCTTGCATTTACAACGTTATGGTGCTTTGTATCCTTGTTCAACATGCTCTCATTGTATGAACAAAGCAGCATCAACATTCTGCTAAATTGCACCTTAAGGGACAGATTTACTAAACAGGGCAAATTAGCCTGATTGTGCAATTCCAAAAAAAGTGCAGATGGGATCGGAAATTTCTGCGTGTTATTTATTGACAACACGCAAATGAAAGAACACAGACGCAGCCGGATCATTTACATAACGACCAACGCAATCTACCAAGAGCAGTGCAAATTAGCATCTGGGTTAAATATCAGTAAATTGACTAGCGCAAACCTTAGTACATCACCTTGCGTGATTCATTTAAATACTCTCCTCTCATGAATTTTGCGTCTGAAAGGGAAACTCCTACAAATGCATATGCAATAAGATCAGCTGCAAAAATAACCCTGTCCACGCCTTTTCAGCGCAAATTTTTCCCTGTGTGTCTTTAGTAAATCCTGACAGTAGTTTTTTAACACTAAATGAGGGTTTGCGCTGGCACAAGCTGTTAGTTAATCTGGCCCTAAGTCTTTACCAATAAAACCCATAGGTTTGGAATGTCATGGTGAGTAAACGATGGCAGGGGTTTTACTCCACAACCTTTGTGTCTGGGTAGTTTTTTACTGTGAAAGAGAAGACTGGGGTGGGGTGGGGTGGGGGGGTCAGTAGATTATGTTTCCATTTATATGCCAGTATGGCTGGCATCTTCTTTTTGACATGAACTTCAATTGACACGAGCATTTGTCTCTGGTAAACAACTATAAATGTTTTTGATGGCTTATCTTGAGTGATTTATTGTACCTGGCTTCAGTCACTTATAGCGCACACCTGTATTTGTTTCTCATTGCGTCAATGCCAAAATCTCAACGCTTTACTATGATCATAATCGCTGACATCCCAAAACGGATCTGGTCTCTACTTTTAAGAGTCTATGACGAGTTATTAAGTCTCCTGAGAGATTCAAATGGTGTCAGATTTGACAAGACAGTCCAACTGGTGTCCGCACCGAATCAGAGCGAGTGCAGGGAAGCGTGTCGAGGTGTGAAAGGGTTCCAGACAGTATAAGTGCAACACGACAGGCACGTAGTGCTCTAGAGAGGTATTCCAGTGTCCCAGATATAGTAATGATGACAATAGGGATTGTAATTGAATTCTCTTTCGGTGATAAAGCAAGGGACTTTGCTTTATCCTACGGACCGACCAACTCTGTTTCACAGTGTTCGGCTCATTTTGGAGGGGTGTGAAGCTCTTTACTGAACTTCTCTTAAAATTCAAAAGCTGGTCCTTTTAAAGAGGACTCTTGAGGACAGTCTTACAAAAGCCTCCATGTGGAAGCATACCTCCCTCTAGTGGTTAATAGAAATGCAGCTTTTCTGTTTGCACACATTCCAATTATACATTCCAACAGCTTTTAGAATTTGATTAGGAATTTGTTGAAGTTTATCACTGTTGTTCTGGAATTTACGTTGTCCTTTCACTGCCAAGATGGTACATTTGTCTCTTCATTTTCCAGATATCCTGCACTCATAAGAAAAATGGTTCTAAACAGGACCAAATTAGGGTTCTTTGGCTTGTAACAATAGCAGAACCCTTTTATAAGGCTCCATAAAGAACCATGCTTTGAAAGTGTTATAACCTTTTTAATAATAGTTTATTTTCATTAATATTAGTATCTTTATATTATTAATGTTAGTATCTACCTGGTCTTATGTGTCCTCTATTTGGGTTTTACATTAAAAATAAAACAGCATGTTGTGTCACAGGTACTTTTATTTTTTAATGACATGGCAAATTATAGGAAAACATTACAGTGCTCTAACAACAGCTGTTAGCTGAATACATTAATAATAACAACTGACACTGCACATGATATAGATATAATAAAGACCAAGCTCCAGTGAAATATCTTTATCTTTATGTCCTTCATTATGTGTGTATTCTCTCTGCAGATGATGAGGTTATGGTACGTGACCGCATCTGAAATACACATCACAAGTTTGTCTGTACATTTGATGATGTATAAACAATTATGTTTATGAAGACCAAAATTAGCAAAAATGGACAGCATGTGAGCCCTTTACTGTGTTAAAAGTAAAGAGTGATATAAAGGGGGTATCTTTTTTGTGACTGTGTATGTTTAGGCATAAAGTAATAATTAAAAAAAGTAAAAAAATATGGATCATAAATGTAATATCTCTGTTACCTACTTTGAAGAAGAAAAAGATGTTCTGTTAAACTAAAAAGAGAAAAATACATGATTGGTAGGAAACCAGTTACAATATTTAAAGTTTTTTTTATCAACTTTTATGATGGATAGATGCACTTGTATAATGGATGGATGCACTTGTATAATGGGTGGATGCACTTTTATGGACTTCAAAACAGAAACAGCCATTCGCTGCCATTAAAGCTTGGAAGAGCCAGGACATTTTTTAATATAACTCTGATTTTATTCGTCTGAAAGAAGAATGTCATATACACCTAGGATGGCTTGAGGGAGAGTAAATCATGGGATAATTGTCATTTTTGGGTGAACTATCCCTTTAAATGTCAAGATTAGTACAACAATAAATACATCATGGCATATATCTTTAAAGAAAAATCATAATACTGAACATGTTAGGCTACTGCATTATTACTCAGTATTTGTTTGTGCTGTCTGCCCTAGTGCCCTCTAAACATACATCGATGTGCATAGCTGTCTGCTAAATTACTACTGTAACTTTACAATTGATAATAATTGTCATTTAGCATACTTTTTTTTTTTTCTTTTGAGTGACGATAGTAATTGAGTGCTACTGCTCACATTTGCTAGCAGTTTAATGCTAGTGCTTCGTCAAGTTTAGCCAAGTTGACGAAGACAAGTAACGTCAGCCATATTTACAGGTGAAACTGACCTGCACTTGAAGCTCTGAACAGGTCAGTAATTTCGCTACATTTCGCACTTTCTTCTTTGAGACCTTTCCGTCAATGCTCCACCTGGCCGCTTCCTTGAGTCCCTCGCTCTGGCGGATGCGCGGAACGCACGTGAGCCGACTTGTTGCGTTGCCAGACTAAACGTTTCATGGTTTACTATTAACGTTTCAGATTTACTGGTGAATGCCGAATTCGGGAATTATCACTTTAGTAAATGTGTGCAATTATATATAATATAAAAGGCATTAATATATAATTATAATAATAAAAATAAAAAAATGTTATAAAATAAAAAATTTAATAAAAAAAGCCAGGCCACCGGAAATCCAGCCAGGCTATATAACTTCAAAATATTTGAATCTGTATTTTAAACTTTAGCTAACGTTCTGGCAAGGTTCTCTCAAGGTTATGAACAAATTAACGTTCTTCCAGTTCTTCCTGTTCTTCCTGTTCTTCCCGTTCAATGAATGCTCTTTAATAATGGTATCAAAACATTAGCACAACAGTGTTATTTACACATCATTTATGGAATGTTTTTCTGATGTTAGTCTTATGTTCTTTACTTTTCCAGATGGTTCAGAGAACATTCAAACTTTATTATGCGTAAACATTCCCTTAATGTGTTCTCTAACATTCACATAACGGCAAAAAAAAAAAAAAAAAAAACATTTCAAAAACAGAAATAAAGTTTTTATAACGGGAAAGTTAGCAAAGCCACATAGAACATATTTTTGTTAACTGAGTTTGTCTTAGACGTATAAAAATATTAGTGCTGTCAAAATCGATTAATCGCATCTAACATGAAAGTTTGTGTTTACAATATATATATATGTGTGTAACAGAGGCCAGCTAGTAGTTGCTGTGCGAGTAAACCTCACTCCTCTGATCTCAAGAGACGCTCAAGCGACTGACACTAGGGGTTGCAGCCTTTAGCCTCCTTGTTAGAGCATCTGACTCGCATGCCGGCGGACCCGGGTTTGAGTCCCACTTGGAGTGGGCAGTTCGAACAGGAGGGGTTACATATATATATATATATAAACTGAATGTCAGAATGGGAAAGAAAGCTGATTTAAGCAATTTTGAGTGTGGCATGGTTGTTGGTGCCAGACGGGCCAGTCTGAGTATTTCACAATCTGCTCAGTTACTGGGATTTTCACACACAACCATTTCTAGGGTTTACAAAGAATGGTGTGAAAAGGGAAAAACATCCAGTATGCGGCAGTCCTGTGGGCGAAAATGCCTTGTTGATGCTAGAGGTCAGAGGAGAATGGGCCGACTGATTCAAGCTGATAGAAGAGCAACTTTGACTGAAATAACCACTCGTTACAACCGAGGTATGCAGCAAAGCATTTGTGAAGCCACAACACGCACAACCTTGAGGCGAATGGGCTACAACAGCAGAAGACCCCACCGGGTACCACTCATCTCCACTACAAATAGGAAAAAGAGGCTACAATTTGCACGAGCTCACCAAAATTGGACAGTTGAAGACTGGAAAAATGTTGCCTGGTCTGAGTCTCGATTTCTGTTGAGACATTCAGATGGTAGAGTCAGAATTTGGCGTAAACAGAATGAGAACATGGATCCATCATGCCTTGTTACCACTGTGCAGGCTGGTGGTGATGGTGTAATGGTGTGGGGGATGTTTTCTTGGCACACTTTAGGCCCCTTAGTGCCAATTGGGCATCGTTTAAATGCCATGGCCTACCTGAGCATTGTTTCTGAACATATCCATCCCTTTATGACCACCATGTACCCATTCTCTGATGGCTACTTCCAGCAGGATAATGCACCATGTCACAAAGCTCGAATCATTTCAAATTTGTTTCTTGAACATGACAATGAGTTCACTGTACTAAAATGGCCCCCACAGTCACCAGATCTCAACCCAATAGAGCATCTTTGGGATGTGGTGGAACGGGAGCTTCGTGCCCTGGATGTCTATCCCACAAATCTCCATCAACTGCAAGATGCTATCCTATCAATATGGGCCAACATTTCTATATATATATATATATATATATATATATATATATATATATATATATATATATAAACAGCAACTTTTATGTTAGATGTGGTTAATCATGATTAATCGATTTGACAGCACTAATAAATATTCTTACCCTTAATTGATTTTGATATATTGTGTACTGTGTTGACTTTATTGATTTTTTTATTGATTTTTTTTCTATCCCACTGGAAATATTTTTTGTTGTTGTTTTAAGCATAAACTTAACTAAAATGTTTTTTTGATAAATCTTTCAAATGCATCTCTAAATCTGACTATCCTAAACAATTTTGCTCTTCCAATAATTGTGTCTTGGTGAGTGTCTAATATTAAATATTAATTAATACTATTATAATATTGTAAATATTAATACTAATATTAAATCATATATGTGATCACATGTGATCCACATATTTCACATATGCTTTTAACATATTACATTTCACATGTGCGTGTGGTCACATGCTTTTAACATTTTAAAGTTTTTACATTGTTAAATTTCACGTACAAAATCACGTTCACATGTTTTTTCTGTAAGGGTCATACTGATATTGGCTAAAATATTCAGAAACGTCATGAAAATGATGAAATGCCATCTCCTATAAATGTTATTGTTATGATCTCACTGAAGCGTGGACATCAGCTTGCTGATGCCTCAAAAATACTGAAAGTGATGCTCTCACACCTCTCAACCCAAATCACATCATCCCTCAAAACAGCGAAGGTCAGACTGTAAATTAAATCCAGTCCCCATGTTCATCGCTCTGACCTTTTTGAGGTCTGTTACATAACGCCAGTTTTTCCATCAGAGAGGAGCTTCATTATCACGCAAGCAGGTGTTGATTATCCCCTGTAAAATGAGTCTTAACAGTCCTTACAGTGAGGAGGCGTCTGCCAGCGCAGTGACATTACAGGACTGTAGTGCTGGCATATGTTCTCATCTGTCGTGTGGCGCTGCCTTCTGCTGAGTAAACATATTAAATGAACGTCAACATTTTTGTAGTTTGGTCTGATTTAAAGGAATGTTTCCGGGAGTTAAGGGCTGTCGGTGGGCAAGGAGAATTTGATTCGTTCTTTTTCGCATGTAATGCACTTAAAGGGATAGTTCACCCAAAAATGAAAATTCTGTCATCATTTACTCACCTTCAAGTTGTTCCAAACCTGTATGAATTTCTTTCTTCTGTTGAACACAAAAAAAGATATTTTGAAGAATATGGGTAACCAAACAGTGGCCCCATTTATTTCCATAATATTTTTTTCCCATACTATGGAAATCAGTGGGGCCTATCAACTGTTTGGTTATCCATATTCTTCAACAGAGGTAAGAAATTCATACAGGTTTGGACCACAGACCATAAAAAAATATGGACGACGCGACTTCATTTTCTTCCGCTGAAATGATTGAAGCCTCCGACGGTCCGAATATGCCGCTGACATCTTGCGCAGATTTGGGACAGAGTGCAGTAGTGATCTCGGGACCGGAGTCTGCGCAGTAGAGAGCAGGAAGTAAAGGGCGCGATATCAAAATCCCGCCCACACTCTCGCAGATGCAGGACAATTCATTATGTCGGTGTGAAATAACTAAAGCTCCAATCTCCTCCCAAAAATCCAGAAAAAACTCTGTTAGTGCCTCAGTGACAACTTCACTCAGAGAAGCCGTCAATCTCAGCTATCAATCATGACGTTACACCCCCCGTTTTTATAGCATCAAATAACTAACTATAACTAAACTTATTTAAAAAACAAACACTTGAAATGAAATCATCACGATAAAAACTGCCTACAATGACAGAAACCAACTTTGGGACAAAATTATTTGAAGTGTAAGTGTTTAGTTTGTCTCGCGTCCATTAGAAAACACGGAGGGACGAGGTTATGGCCTATATATGTTTATATAGCGCTTTGTTAAATTTGTTGATTTGATTTGATATACTGGGACCGGCCACCAGGGGCGATCGAGGCGCGGAGGCTTCAGTTTCTGAGAGGCAGGCTTGGTATGGACGGGCATGGTTTTTGGCTGATGGTTTCATACGGGTTTCATTTTTGGGTGGACTATCCCTTTAATGAAAGTCTACGACATTCCAGAGTGTTTCAAGCATAAATGTGCTTGTAGTTAATAGTTTGTTAAAGAGCTTACATTATTGCTTTTTGTGTTTTATCTGATCTATAAAGTATCGTAACCACCATAAACATTGAGACAAGTCAGAGACAAGTTTTTTAAAGAGGTTTCTTATGCTGAATATGCACACTTTCCCCCAGGATTCTTTGATGAATAGAAGGTTCAAAAGTACAGCATTTATCTGAAATAGAACAGTGAACACTTTACTCAACTGTTTTCAACACTGATAATAATCATAAATGTTTGTTGAGCAGCAAATCATCATATTAGACTGATTCCTGAAGGATCATGTGACAGGAATAAATTACACTTTACTATATATTCACATAGAGAACAGCTGATTTACACTGGAATAATATAGGCCTAACTGTTTTACTGTATTTTTGATCAAATAAATGCAGCCTTGGTGAGTATAAGGGACAAAATATATTTTATTTTGGCGGAAACACGCAGACCTTAGTGCTTCTTTTTGTTGACAACAACAGATTTATAAATTATTTTCATTATGAATTTGGGAAGATGTTTGACGCATGTTGCATTGCCAAATGTCAATATATTTATTTATTAGTTTATTTGAAAGGGACAAGACAGAAAAAAACGATGCTCCACATACAGGCTTCTAGCCAAAGGCTAATTGGCTGGTTAGGCTTTTTAAACAACAAACAATGTATATAATATAAAAACAAAAAACAAAACAGTAATAAAAGAAAACCAAGACTGTCTACGACCATCAACGTTCACAAACCTGCTTTTGTTTGAACCACTTTTTTAGATTTCTTTGAAAGTTGTTCTGTTTGCATTTTTTTTTTTTTTTTTCTTTGGCAGGCTGTTCTGTGCAATTCTGATTAGTTGCACCTCTTGTAGTCATCCTCTTACTATGTTTTGTTATTAATTGGCATATGATATCTTATATATCTATGATATGATAATTGTAAGCGACTTTTAAACATAAACATAACGCCACCTTGGATTCTACTTGGTTAGAATACTTACTATTAACTGGTTTTGAGATATTGCGCTTTAAAGTTTTTTGCATTCCATTTGACTGTGTAAAAAGAACCTTTTTATTTTCAAAAATGCAAAGTTCCAAAATATAAGGGTGAGCGGGTCACAACCTAACGCTTTCTGACTTTCTCAGTTTGTGTAAATCCACTTGGAGTTCAGAGTATTTATTTTTTCCCACATTAATTTCACACGTCTAGTACAATTATGTGGTTTTGTTTCATTAATACAGTGTATACTTTTTTCTTGATTTACTCCTCGAAAGAATGGAAGTGACACGTTGTCACATTTCACTTCCATTCTTTTGGGGTAAATCAAATAAATTGGGGTTCATTGTAACATGTGAGGGGCACATTGTAACATGACCAAATGACAGCTTAAAATGTTATCTGATATAATCAAATATATATATATATATATATATATATATATATATATATATATATATATATATATATATATATATATATATATTTTTTTTTTTTTTTTTTTTTGTCTTATATATAAGACAAACTAAAATATTTTGTCAATAAAATACAATTATTAACTTTTTAAAATAAAATAATGTCATTTTTTAATCATTAAAAATAAACGAATTTTTGAGTTTGACAGCAAACACATCTCTAAACACAGCTATACAGCATAGTTCAAAACATAATAATAATGAATAATTTCTGAACATTCACTCTTTATTCACCCTTTTCTCATGGTTTCTCAAAAGAGTTCATAAAAGTATAGAATATAATATCATATTTCTAAAAGGGGCTGATTGTAACGCAGTGTGACAACATGCCCCACCTGCTCAACTGGGATTTAACCCGCAGCTCATGTCTTCTGCTGTTAGATCAGCGTTAAAGAACCATCTCAACTGTTAAATAACAGATATAAGATTACAATAATATCAGATTTGTCTTATTTTAAATAAACACAAAAAACAGAGATGGAAAATAAACTTAAGAAACTTTACTTTTGCTATGGTTAAATGTTCAGTAATATCTTCCAAAGATTTTTTAATTTTGGCGCAATGTTTTCTCTAAATAATGTTGATATGGCAACTAGTAATACACAAAGTTTTGTCATCCTGGCATGTTGTGAAAGTTTTAAACCATGCATGTTACACTAACCCCGTGTTAGGCTGTGCCCCGCGCTGCCCAACACAACTTAAAAAAACAACACAAAATGCAAAGAAGTTGTCACAGAATAAGAATATGTGAATAACTCAATTTTGACAAAAATGTCAGATATAAAATTCCAAGAGGACGATATAGCACTTGCAGAAAAACATTTACTGAGAAATTGAAAGCTATGCTGTACTCCATCCAAAACATGCAGCACGTCAGATAAGATATTTGCACTAAACCATATAACATTCTCAAATCCCTCCATTCATAAAAAGGTTACTGAGCAACTAAGGAGTAGCACAGTTTCAGAGCTGATTTTTCTGGCACTTTGGACTTTGAACCCTGGCTGCAGCTCAACAAGCTAATAGTGTACAGCCGATGACGCTGCAAGCTTG
This sequence comes from Paracanthobrama guichenoti, assembly GCA_018749465.1. NCBI lineage: Eukaryota > Metazoa > Chordata > Actinopteri > Cypriniformes > Gobionidae > Paracanthobrama > Paracanthobrama guichenoti. The sequence goes on from CM031964.1 coordinate 24,562,236, forward strand.
TGCAGCATTGTCAGAATCAACCTGTGCATATATTAGAAAACGTAACATTTTGCAGTTTATTTAGTAATTGTTTAAGGCTATTTCGCGATTTCAATCATCATAAAATAACATGCAGCAAGAAGTCATTTTATGTGCTCTTGGGGGCCCCCTGGTGGTCAAGGGGGGCCCTAAGCAGCCGCTCAGTTCTGGCCCAAATTGAATTGATTTCCATTTAAATTCTTGCACTGCTCTGCTGCACTTCATTACGCAGCTGTAGCGACTGAGACAAATCAGACACAATTATTTATCCAATTTAACAAATAATCTTTAAAACTCACTCTGGGGTCTATGGACCCATCCCCCAAAAGACCACTAAGAGCATGAAGAGCCCTCTGGTTACAGGACACATGGGAACTGATCAGGTTTATGACCAAAAGGAATTTGCCAGAGACTTGTGACTCTCTTAATTCTTTTTGAAAAGGACAAATAAACCATCTTAAACCCATATGTCCTATATATAACCACTTATATAAACATATATACATCTCAAAATTTTCTTTTATAGGGTTTGGTCTATGTATTAATTAAATCTCTGTTAGATTTATGTTTCAGAATTGCATACCATGGTTAACTAAAATCATGTGTATGGCATGTTTGGTCTCTATAAATTTGTACTTTGAAGATGAATGATCATGTATATGGTGTGTTGACAATTATGCAACATATTAGTATTACAATAATCTTTAATAGTCCTGCAGATGAGCATGCTGAAACAAAGAGCCATAAAATCTCCAACAGAGGAATCTTCCCGCTTGGAAATTGAACCTTTCTCATTGGTCAAGTCAACCCTGAGAGAGGTGACCTTTCCCAGAGCTTTAAAGAGAGACACTCTACAACGGCTCACTCTTCTTGACCGATACGTCACCTTTGCTGTCTCTCAGGTAAGGCTCACACACATCAAGCCATGTGTGTGTGTGGGACAGGAAACCCTGACCACATGGTTGCGGGCTGGCAGGCCCAACACCTCAAGCCATGTGCAACATCTTCGACCTCGACGGAGTCAAAATAACTGCAAGTTTATCATATCATCTTCAGTCAACGCATAAGAAATCGATTGCAACTTCAACACCATCGGATTAAATTATCAAGCATTTCTCCTGTGATTGTACATCGGACGCTCTTCAACTGCTCAGGCTAAATGCAAGTAACATACGATATACAAACCACTGTTAGTAAAAGCTATAAACTCCTTCATTCAGACAAAGGAGCTTTTAGTCATTGATGGTTCTCCCAGGTGTTTTCATAGTTTCATCCCTCTGTTCCAATCCGGTTCTTCATTCTGTCACTTCCCATCTTGCCATTGTATGTATGATTTGTATGTATGCGTTTATGTTAGTTTAGTTGTGTTCGTGATTTAGATGATCGATCTGGTTATGCGCTCTAAGAAAATTAAAAATACCCTTTTCTTAGAATTAATTAATAATCAATACTGAGTGTTCACAGGATGAATGGAGTGATTGAAATGTTAATGTAGCTATATCAATTTAATCTCATTAACTGATTTAAATATTCATAATTATTCATAATGAATAATCATAATGAGTTATGAATAATTATTAATATTTCCCCTTTGAGCTAATTTGCACTACAGCATTCTGCATGTTATGATGACAAAAAAGTTTAAAAGTTACATTTTTAATGCCGTTGTGGAGATTCTATTCTTTTTTGGTGAAATCACAAAACGAAATACATGCAACAAAATGCACACAAATGTGTCCCTGCTCTTAATATACAATCATTGACGAACACCTTTGACTAAAACAAACTATATGAGGGCGGATTAGAACCCAGAACCTTTGACACAGTTTACAAAAATTTTACCACCAGACCACTAAGGAATTCAAAAGTTAACAGTGGATCTAGCCTATACATTTATTAACTAACGTGAAGAATTTCAGGACCAACAATATATTTGACGCAAATTAATGCAAACAGTATTTGCAAATAGTCCCAAAATTGTTATTTCCCAGCTAGAATTAAACCTAGAATTCCGTTCACTGTTCTGTTTCTTCATGCTTTATAAAAATAAAAAAATTGCTGCTTGCTGGTCCGCTTAGCATTCACATTGACATTTTAACAAAGAACTTAAAGGCATAGGGATATGTTCACAACCTGATTGGTCGGCTTTTATTACGTATATTTTGTGATGGAACTTACCAAACATCCAAAACAATGCTGTGTGTGGCTAAATGCACTCGATGTATGTGTATAGCTACATATGATGTTATTTTGACCAGCGTAGAACTCGTGAAGAGCTTATAAAATGTGTAAAGGAGTCAAGACAGCAGCAGGAATCCACCCGTCACACACACAAATGAAGATCTGCTGTGAAATGTGGTTCTGACACCTGTACCGAACTGTGATGGGCAACAAAAAAACCCAGAAAAAAATAGGTATATTGAGATATAACATATGTGCTCATAATTAAATTAAATGTTCTCATTTGGTGTGAAGCATATTATTTTTTTGTGTGTGTGTGTGTGTGTGTGTGTGTGTGTGTGTTTCCACCTTGTTGCTTAGGTGTCTATGTGCGATACCAATAATGAGAGTGACCTTTGCTTCAGATGCATTATTATTCTGTGTAATTGCAATTTGTGGAATGTTAATATTATAGCCAAGGTCTCAAAGTTAAAATAATCTAGCATTCAGCTGTAAATAAATGATTTTGAGTTAGTTTCATGGTGTTCATTAGTGGTCCACACAGTGAAGCACACATGAATGCGCGGTCCATATAAGCTGTGAATGCTCTGCATACCCAAGCCATTCATGGACTCGCTGTTTAGTATTAACACTAGAAATTTCCATAAATTCCCTTGTTTTGGGTGTACCATAAATAACTGTATAAAACTGTTATAAAACTGCATAACTGTTAAAGACAGACCTACTGTAAGCAGACCGTAATTTTGTAATTATCCGAGGCTGTTAATCAATAGTCCGTGCTTTTGTTAAAGTCATCAATTCACATTATTTCAACTTATTTTTTAAAAAGAATAATTACATTTTTTATTATACTTACATTTATTCTAATTATATTTTATTTATAATAGGCTACTAATATTTATTATATTCTTTTTTTTTTTTTTTTTAAACATGGTGTTTCTTATTTGTCGTCTCTGATTTAGATGTTCTTGCCGTACACATACTTTCCAGAATTGTATACATTTGCTTTGTATCTTTCTAGTGAGTTTTTCTCACTACACTCAAAAAACAAAAACAAAAAAAGAGTACAAAATTGTACCTTTTAAGGTACAAGTGGCCGTCACTGGGGTGGTACCCTTAAGGGTACATTTTTGTACCTCTAAGTCAGGGGTAGGCAAGTTTGGTCCTAGAAAGCTGATGTCCTGCAGAGTTTAGCTCCAACCCTACTAAGCCACCACAGTATAAAACTCATGGCCCCCAGCATGCATTGCAGCATTAAGTATGTCACCATTGTTGAGATTCATATGCTGATTCTTGATATATGTGTGTCTCGGTTTCCCCCCTAGAATGTATTTAAAAATCAAAATTCAGAATGTCAGAATGTCTCAGAATGTCAGAAGGTATTGTTGGTGAATATTATTTATTAACATTTTTAGTCAGTGATGAGTTGTCAAACATTTTTCTTCATGACAATTTTTGTTTATGGCTTTTTTTTTTTTTTTTTTTTTTTGAAAAGAGTATGTGTTTTGTTAACACTAACAAAACCACAAACTCACATAAAAAGCCAAGAGTCAAACTGCCCAACTAAAGGAAACACTGATCACCATAATGGTGACCAAACATTTTCAATAAAACATCAACATCTAAACCTGTTAATTCTCAATAAGGGATGTCTTTCAGGATTGGAGCCAAACTCTGCAGGACAGCGACTCACTAGGACCGAACTTGCCTACCCCTGCTCTAAGTAGAGGAAAACAATGGTATAATTGTACCCTAAGGACCAATTATGTACCTTAAAAGGTACAGTTATATGTTTTGTTCCCCAAGGAACAAAGTTGTTCCTCCACTGTACCTTTTTTTCTGAGTGTATAGTCCCCTTTATCTTGCTCAATTGGGTTGTAAGGCTAAGTAACGCAAAAGTAACGTAACATTACTTTTTAAGGGAATAACACAATATTGTAATGCATTACTAGTATTGCCTTTAGTGCCACCTAGCGAAATTACAAAAATACAGCATATTTTGCAAACGCAACTTCCTCACGTCGTGCCTTAACTCAAACACAACTTAAAAGCTTTTATGGGTGCTTGTGAAGGCATCAACAGGTAAATGTAGGCTACTTTCAATAAATGGTCAAATATATTATAGGAAACTTTTAGCTGTGTTGCTATGAGTCATGAGAGTAAGCAAGTGAGCAGCTAACACTGTCTAGACCGAAGGCGCTTATTATAAACTCATCCAATGCAGGTGCATTTTTGATATAACGTGTCACCCAGCATACCCGGGTTAAAAAGTCACCGCTTGTCACTGATATACAGTATGTGAATCATTTCCACATAGGCCATAACACTAAAACTGTATTGACTTGAGTCGAAATGCTCCAGTGGTTTGGATTTTCACTTATTTTCCAATAATGTTCAGGGCAGAAGCGATCTGAAATGTATTAGCAGATTCAATCCATTTGCTAGAAATAATATCACAGCGGCACAACAGAGGTGTTACAACTAATTCAGCTGCTTTAGAAAGTGAGATCTTATATAAGCCTATTGTAAGTCAGAAAGTGAGACACTGCTGGAGGTTTTTGAAATATGGATAGCATTCCTCTGTAATTGCTTTGGAGTCTGTGAACAGATGGAGTGTCTGGTGAAAGATATGTTTGCTAATAGTTACAAAAGACTGTAAAGGAATAGGTGTTTGGAAAGCCCTTATATGGAGATGATTTGGGCGTGTTTTATGTGAATCTAACTTTGGATATGCGTTGCACATTTAGAATACCCCAAATCAGGGGCAGATCTAGAAAATCTAGAAAATTATTTATAAGGTAGCAAAGGGGTGGCAAGTGGATTTGTGACCTGACATACACATTCATATTCATGAATATGTGAATGAAACAGTTGCACTATCAATCATCAATACTGTTTAAAAAGAGTTACAATGAAATAACAAAAATGTCAGTATTGGACACCAAGTCTAAACACTATGTATAAAATATATATATATATATAATAATAGATTCAACAAGGTGCTGAAAGCATTCTTTAGAAATGTTGGCCCATATTGATTTACGCCAAATTCTGACTCTACCATCTGAATGTCTCAACAGAAATCGAGACTCATCAGACCAGGCAACATTTTTCCAGTCTTCAACTGTCCAATTTTGGTGAGCTTGTGCAAATTTTAGCCTCTTTTTCCTATTTGTAGTGGAGATGAGTGGTACCCGGTGGGGTCTTCTGCTGTTGTAGCCCATCCACCTCAAGGTTGTGCGTGTTGTGGCTTCACAAATGCTTTGCTGCATACCTCGGTTGTAACGAGTGGTTATTTCAGTCAAAGTTGCTCTTCTATCAGCTTGAATGAGTCGGCCCATTCTCCTCTGACCTCTAGCATCAACGAGGCATTTTCGCCCACAGGACTGCCGCATACTGGATGTTTTTCCCTTTTTACACCATTCTTTGTAAACCCTAGAAATGGTTGTACGTGAAAATCCCAGTAACTGAGCAGATTGTGAAATACTCAGACTGGCCCGTCTAGCACCAACAACCATGCCACGCTCAAAATTGTTTAAATCACCTTTCTTTCCCATTCTGACATTCAGTTTGGAGTTCAGGAGATTGTCTTGACCAGGACCATGCCCCTAAATGCATTGAAGCAACTGCCATGTGATTGGTTGATTAGATAATTGCATTCATGAGAAATTGAACAGGTGTTCCTAATAATCCTTTAGGTGAGTGTATGTATATATATATATATATATATATATATATATATATATATATATATATATATATATATATATATATATATATATATATATTATATAAAAGATTATAAATGTCTCTGAGCTTGTAATTGTTACATAGAAAACACAAGTTGTTATCCATCTAGTATATATAGTATCCATATAGTATTATATTATCCATCAGCCCATCCATCAGCCCATCCATCCAATCATCAACCCATCCACAACCCCTCCATCATCCATCCATCCATCCATCCATCCATCCATCCATCCATCCATCCATCCATCCATCCATCCATCCATCCATCCATCCACTTCATAATGAATTTGAGATGAAAAAAACTAACATCTGTAGCTCAATAACCATGAAAAGCAGCCGCAGATCCATCCAGTGTGGATGTTATGGAAGGTCAACCCTTTCGCAAACACCCAGAACATCCATCTATCCATCACATTTTTAAAGAAGACTTTCTGAGGTGGAAAATATTGCCAGACTTCGACCTGCTCTATCCCTGCCTGATATGACAAATATGACACTGTTCTTGTCTAGAGATGTTCTGTCCATCCATCCATCAATCCAAAAAAATGGCACGGTCCCCTGCACTGACGCAGCTGCTTTTTCCACTGCGATCTTCAGCACTTTCTCTTCAACAGGCTCTTGCTGGAGCGTCTCTGGTTTTAGGCTGCAGTTCTCGCTATCTTTGTGGGGACTCTCCATAAGTGTAATGGCTTTTATATTGTTACAAACTGTACATTCTATCCTCTTACACTAACCCACACACACCCTCTCTCTCTGTCGTACACACATTTACTTAGCTATCTAAATGGGGGCATTGCATAGACTTCTACTGTACTATTGTTTTATTGCACACCCCAAACCTACCCATCATAGAAAACTTTCTGCATTTTTACATTAAAAAAAACCCTTAAATTTCTTTATTTTTATACCAGTTTTACAATTGAGGACATCGCCAAAGGGAGGTTTTTGGAGATTTTGTCAGGTTTTGGTCACTTCTGGGTACAAATTTGTTCTAAAAATATGGTTAAGTAGGTACACACACACTGTTCTTACTGTATCTATGAGGATTTAATACACACATTTAATCTGACATTATATTAGTGACAGAAGTTCAGCTGTAATAATAATGCAATGTTGAGACAATAAGAGACTGTATAACATCTCACTGTTACTGATTTATCAAGCATCTCAAAGTATTATGGGTAGAATCTCTTTACGGTCTATTCTGAGGCATCAACACAGTTTCACTGATGATCCAGAACAAACCCTAAACCCAGGATAGAGTGGCTGAGTGAATGTGGTCTGGACTGTGTGGATGAGGCTCATTGTGTCAGAGACGCTGTAGAAGGACAGAGTTCCTGTGCTCTGATCCACATACACTCCTATTCTACGGCTGGACACTACAGGGAGATCAGTGCGTATCTTATTGTGTGTGAATGTGTAACTTGAGGGATAGCAGATCAAACTCCAGGACTGATCATTATATCCAAACAAACACTCATGACGCGATCCCTTCCTGCTGATGCTCTTATATGACACTGATATATACACTTTATCCCCACTCCACTCAAGCTCCCAGTAACATTGTCCACACACACTCTCGCTACACAACACCTGAGCATAAGCATCAAATCTGTCTGGATGATCAGGATAAGGCTGATGTTTGCCAGTGTAAGTAATCACTCTGTTCCCCTCAGACAGACAGAGGCGTTGATGCACTGTGTTCAGATCCAGAGTGAACTGATGGGAATCTGATGGAGAGAAAACACATCAGAATCAGGAATTATGAATCTGTATGATCTTTTTATGTACAGATAAAAAGAGTGCCCAGTGCTTAATTTGAGCCGAATCCTGTTCCCGAAAATGTCCGATTTTGGATTTTGTGTTCCAGCATTTGTATTTAAACGATCCAATTTGAGGTGCAATTAGATCCCCTTCTCGTTTTTGCCTGAACAAACTGTGACACATGAACACACATGAGTTTTTCTGCTTGTTTTCTTAGTGACTTACATTGGAGGAAGTTGTTCCTGGTCTTGGGATTGATGTTGGTGAATGTGACTGTGGAAATAAACAGACATGAACAGTGTGAAGAAAAATAAAAGATAAAATGAATTAATTTCTAAGACATTTCTAATATGATGTTCTACATTACATTTTATTTTCTGAGCAGATGAATCTCAAGGGGCCAATATATTGGATTTGATCCTAAATTCCATTGATTACAGTATAATTGAAAGCTATCAGTTTCGGCATTTATTAGGCTTTAAAAATAACAACTTTTAATTTAAATGAGCTTAAAACAATCTTCACATAAACATTATAATAAATGTAATTTTTACCTGTGGCCTTCCTACGTGTTATATATAGGAATTGAATAAATTTATCAAACACCTTTCTTAACTGCATAAATTATAAATGAAATATAGAATTATCATTATTACCTTTGTTCTTTGATTAACATTAACGACCGACATAACAGTAACTGTTTATTAATGCTGCTGTCACTTTAAGATCTGACGCGCTGTCACATGCATCTCATTTTCTCTTTCAGTTAATTCAAGATGTTATTTAACACATTTAAGATTGCTTTTATGAGAACACTCGACAAAACAGGCATGTTTTGGTACGCTGTCTGTGCTCAGGATGCTGGCGCGTGTCTTTCTGTGTGCCGTGTGTGTGTCAGGACATTCACAGACAGCGCGTTCTCTTTTGTCTTGTCATGCTTGCATGGTTTAAAAGCATCTGCATTAATAAGAGCACGATCATATAATGTAATGCCAGCCCAAGATGAATGCTGCTTAAATTACAGTAAATATTTTTAACACGTAAACTGAAAAAATGCGTTAAATGCGTTAACATGCTAATTTTGACAGCATATATATATATATATATATATATACACACACACCGATCAGGCATAACTATGACCACCTTCCTAATATTGTGTTGGTCCCCCTTTTGCTGCCAAAACAGCCCTGACCCATCGAGGCATGGACTCCATTAGACCCCTGAAGGCATGCTGTGGTATCTGGCACCATGATGTTAGCAGCAGATCCTTTAAGTCCTGTAAGTTGCGAGGTTGAGGACTCCATGGATCGGACTTGTTTTGTTCAGCACGTCCCACAGATGCTTGAGGGTGCCGTGATGAAGAGATAATCAGTGTTATTCACTTCACCTGTCATATTGTTATGCCTGATCAGTGTATATATATAAACATGTCTTATATTACAGAAACTTAAGATATGATAAGTTAATTTAGGATTTTCCACAAATTCGTATTACAGAAGAAAGTCTTAACTTGATTTAGGTTTCTTATCCTATCTTACAAAAGTTAGATTTGTAATTAGTTACAAAGAAGTTACTACAGTTACAGACTTATCTGTTGTTATCTGTAGAAATCTTAAACCGATCCATCGAGTTTGGTAATGAACTGTCAGGTCTGTTACCAAACAACCAACAATGCGCAAACTGCTTCTGAGGTAAATCTAAAATCAAAATGGAGAAACAATGGCGTGCTTTTAATTTCAGAGCGGCAGAAATTTAAATTTTGATAAGCTCTGTTGAAAAGTTAAAGCCTGTTTTATTCAGCAGTTTTGATGGTCAACAGCTCCTCTTCCTTGGAAACCGAATGTAGGTAGGCACTAAAGCACTGATTGCCCTGGCCACTTCTGTACATATTTTTAGATATGCCAGGTTGTAACATTTTTGCTATAGAAGCAACCTCATATATATATATATATATATATATATATATATATATATATATATATATATATATATATATTAGTAAGGTACGGTATTAGTCACTTGAAGAATGACCAGTAATGCTCCGTGACGGCTCGTTGGCCTCTTTGGTCGCAATTCGTCAACTAACTCATCATGTGAAAAAATGTGTAAAATCATGTGTCATGGGAGGCTCTAATTATTTACGAGTATTTTATCATCAAGGCGCAGCACATCCTCTGGCTCCTCCAAAAGTCTCTCCACCATCAAACGTCACTGCTCATCATCTTGTATAATTAATAAATGTAATGCCATTCTCGAAAAGGCTTTTGTACTGTGATTTTTACTACTGGATTTCAACAAGTTTTGAAGTTAAGACACCAGTGGGGTTGTCCTAAAGTTAAGACAGCTTTTAGGATTTTTTGTCGAGTTAGGTCCTGTTTGATTCTGGGTTCGCTTTCCCCCAGCACTTCCTTTCCCGTTCCTGTACAGTTTAGAGCGTGGTGGTGGCGTCAGCACTGTGGCAAGTTTGTGGCGGAGTTCACTCAGTATAGCACCAATAGGACATGTTAAACGCTGGCCTGTAGACTGATTCACGGTACCTGTTGTGAGTAAGCATAAAGCTTTGCGTCTGGTGTTTATTCAACCCAAATCGTAGAAGGGGAATTAAACTTCAAGACATCTAATCCTTACTGCTCGCCGAAGAGGCTACATGTGACGCCGCTGCTGTTTGCTTAGGGTCCATTTTTATATTTTGTGATTTGTGTATCCTGTTGTGTACTGCCTTGTTGAGCACGGTTGGCTCTGACTTCCCGAATATGTACGAGTATGTCTGTTCATTCCTCTCAAATTTGATTGTCCATAAATGTATTTTTGTTTCTTTCTTTTTATTTTTAGTCTGTTTGCAGTGTATTATACTGCGTGGTAATACCAAGTGTGTAATTTTCCTAAATTCACTCATCGTCCTGTCCTTCTGGTGCCGTTTAGGAGCTGTCCCGCTGTTTTCGCTGTATGTGTCGCCAGGGAGCCGGCGCACAGCGTCTGTAAACCTTCTTTTGTTTTTTTGTTTTATTATTTCGTGTAATTATACACGGTGTGCTGACACAACTTCCTTATGGTGTGTGCGCGTGCTGTCTGATTTGGTGTGAATTTGAGGTGGGTTTGAACAACCTCCTGAGTTGCAGCCAGCCTGCCTTGTTCCCACGAAACCTGGCTCTGGAGAATTACTGTGATGCTGGACATGCCTCACGAGAGAGAATTTTAATGCTTTTATAATACAATATATTTTTGTAACGATATCCCATCTCACGATCGATTAATTTGCCTTCAGTTGGTAAAACTTACCTGTGTCCTTATTTGGAGTATTTCCCTGGTTTTCCACCAGGGTGGCGTAGTCGTATTAATTTAACTGATTCGTGTTTCCCACCATGGGGGTATGCCACATTAAGATAAGATTATGCACTTGTGATTATGCAAATGTCATTCTGTAATATATTTTGTCCTAAATGAGGTCCTAACTGAAATTGCCATGGTTACAAAACAGATAAGATAGGATACTAAAGTTAAGATCTTTCTGTAATACGCCCCCAGGACTTTACCTCTGTCTGAGATCTTCTTGATCTCCTCTTTGCAGAATTCCTCCAGTTTGACTTTCAGCTGACAGACAGATTCTCTCACGCCATCAAAAGAGGAGACAGAACTGAAGGGAACGTCAGGTTCATCTGTAGAGTCAGGAGGTGCTGAGAGAGACTGGAAACTCTATACAGAAAAAAAAATTAATCAGAAACAGAAATCACCTCCACACTTCAGCCAATAACCTGCACTACTATCAGATCTGTGCGGCTTCTCTTCAGTATCAATCCAGCACTTTCACACAATCAGCTACATTCTTCTCATATTTAAAACTACAAATTATAGTATTTAACACCCAAGACAGCAAATAGTTTCACCCAGATGCGTACCAGATGTCGGCTGCAATACAAATCCACGTACCAGATGTGGCCCAGATCTGATGATGTCTGGGACTTACACTCCTTGTGAAAAAGGAGTGCACTTTAGCATACTTTTAAAAAGAGTACTTATTACAGAAATAATATAATTTACAAAAATATACTTAAGAGCAGATTGAATGTAATTCCTTTGGACACTTAATTAGATTTTTTTAGATTATAATTAAAATTATTATTTTAATGAATGTATTGTAGTTTAAAATGATTTTTAAAGTGATTTTTGACCCACTTAAGTAGGATTTAAGTATCTTCAAATATCATAGCAAATATTTTTAAATATCATAGTATCCTTTGTCTCAGAAATACGGTCCCTGACAAAAGTCTTGTCGCTTGTGTGCAAATTGACCTGAAGTGCCGCTGAAATATATTTCTAATCAAGATTTTTTTTTTTCAAGAAATTCCCAACAGCTTTTGTAATAATGTTTCAGTGCAAAACGAAACTGTCAAAAAGTATTCTAATATTCACAGCTTGGTAAAGCCATTGAGTCAATTTTTGCATAAGACATAAGTGTTGTTGCTTTGTCATATGAGCTTCACCTGTGACTAATAATGAATCAGTTAGGTCGATTAGGTGTGTATAAAAAGAACCCCAGTACACTAGACCTTCACATCAACTGCAACTAGACCTCTGCAAACATGCCTAAGAGTCATCCTGAGACTAAAGTTTTGATTATCAAGAGGCTGAAGACCAGCTCCACTGCTGATGTGGCAGACACCTTCAATGTGTCTCAGCGTCAAGTACAGAGGATAAAAAAAAGATTTGAAGAGATTGGAGACGTTTTTGACAAGCCCAGGTCAAGACAACTGCTCGAGAGGATCGTTTGTTGGCTTGAAAATCCAAAGCCAGCCCATTTTCCACTGCAGCAGAGCTCCATGAGACCTGGTCACCTGAAGTCCCTGTGTCAACCAGAACAGTTTGTCGAATACTGTCTCGAAATGACCCAGAAGCCAGCACTAAACAAAAGACCGTTTTGAAAAACCGTGTGGCATCGCCGCAAATATTGCAGGAGACCTACTGGAGCCCGCATGGATCCGAGATTCACCCAGAAAACAGTGAAGTTTGGTGGCGGAAAAATCATGGTCTGGGGTTACATCCAGTATGGGGGTGTGCGAGAGATCTGCAGGGTGGAAGGCAACATCAATAGTCTAAAATACCAAGAAATCTTAGCTACCTCTTATATTCCCAACCATAAAAGAGGCCAAATTCTGCAGCAGGATGGTGCTCCATCGCATTATTCCATGTCCACATCAAAGTTCCTCAAGGCAAAGAAGATCAAGATGCTCCAGGATTGGCCAGCCCAGTCACCAGACATGAACATCATTGAGCATATGTGGGGTAGGATGAAAGAGGAAGCATGGAAGACGAAACCAAAGAATATTGATGAACTCTGGGAGGCATGCAAGACTGCTTTCTTTGCTATTCCTGATGACTTCATCAATAAATTGTATGAATCCTTGCTAAACCGCATGGATGCAGTCCTTCAAGCTCATGGAAGTCATACAAGATATTAAATTTGGATCTCTCAGCACCACTACTTAATTTGCTGACATATTTTTTGTATTTGCAGTAAATTTGTTCAATTTCTGTATAGGTGACAACTTTTGTCTTGCCAAAATTTGACCTTACTGTCTTGATTAAATGATAAATCTTTTTTTCAGTGAAACTAATTTATTTCAGTGCATTAAACATCATTTGGGAGGGTTTTATCTTTTCATATGAGCTATTTCTAACACCAATTGATTAATTAAAAGTCAGGTTAATAGCAGGTGTTTCTACAAAATAGATAAGTGACAAGACTTTTGTCAGGGGCTGTACACCTATCAGGCATAACATTATGACCACTGACAGGTGAAGTGAATAACATTGATTACCTCTTCATCACCACACGTTAGTGGGTGGGATATATTAGAGAGCAAGTGAACATTTTGTCTATTGTTGATGTGTTACAAGCAGGAAAATAGCAAGCTTAAGGATTTGACCGAGTTTGACAAGGGCCAAATTGTGATGGCTAGACGACTGGGTCAGAGCATCTCCAAAACTGCATCTCTTGTGGGGTGTTCCCGGTCTGCAGTGGTCAGTATCAGCAACAGGGACATGGCTGATTGATGCATGTGGGGAGGGAAGACTGGCCCATCAAACAGACAAACTACTGTAGCTCAAATTGCTCCAGAAGTTAATGCTGTTTCTGATAGAAAGGTGTCAGAATACACAGTGCATCACAGTTTGTTGCGTATGGGGCTGCATAGCCACAGACTAGTCAGGGTGCCCATGCTGACCCCTGTCCACCTCTGAAAGCGCCAAGAGTGGGCACGTGAGCATCAGAACTCGGCGAAGCAATGGAAGAAGGTGGCCTGGTCTGATGAATCACGTTTTCTTTTACATCACGTGGATGGTCGGGTGTGTGTGCATCACTTACCTGGGGAAGACATGGCACTAGGATGCATTGTGGGAAGAAGGCAAGATGGCGGAGGCAGTGTGATGCTTTGGACAATGTTCTGCTGGGAAATCTTGGGTCCTTCCATCCATGTGGATGTTACTGACACGTACCACCTACTTAAGCATTGCTGCAGACCATATACACCCTTTTATGGTAACGGTATTGCCTGGCGGCTGTGGCCTCTTTCAGCAGGATAATGCGCCCTGCCACAAAGCAAAAATGGTTCAGGAATGGTTTGAGGAGCACAGCAATGAGTTTGAGGTGTTGACTTGGCCTCCAAATTCCCCAGATCTCAATCCAGTCAAGCATCTGTGGGATGTGCTGAACAAACAATTCCGATCCATGGATGCCCCACCTTGCAACTTACAGGACTTAAAGGATCAGCTGCTAACAACTTGGTGCCAGATACCACAGCACACCTACCACAGCACACCAGGGGTCTAGTGGAGTCCATGCCTCGTCAGGTCAGGGCTGTTTTGGCAGCAAAAGGGGGACCAAAGCAATATTAGGAAGGTGGTCATAATGTTATGCCTGATCAGTGTATAAAGTTACTGCTGAATGAACTGACAAGCATTTATGGTAACTAAAATATACTTATGTCATTTCTATTTAAACTTTTTTTTGATGTATATAAATATTTTAGTAATATTATCATTAAATATATTAGTGATATTAGTAAAATATAAGTTGCAAATTAGTACATTTTAAAATATATTAACTATATATGTATAACTATATGTAATATTGAATATCACACCAGAGTTCAAATTATAAACAATACTTTGCAGGTGCTTTAGTATTTTCACATCAAAATAAGTGACATTGTGACAGAAGAAATCAGAAGGACAAATTAATGGCGTTTGCCATCTAAATATTTATTCTAGAAAAAAAGAGCTCAGAAAATGTTTTCCTATGCGATTTCGAGGCTCTTTGAAAAGATGATTTTCAGAAGAGTCTGATTGATGGTTACATATAAACACATCACTTGACTGAATCTGACTGAATTCCTGACTACATTCCAGTCATCTGCTCATTCTGCTCTCATGAGATGTTTCTCTGTCAGAGCAGGATCTTGCTCAAGTCCACTATAATTCTTCTAGATCTCTAGATCTCTGTTACCTGCAGGAAATGGATGTGATCATGTGTTTGTGCAAGCTGCTCCAGCTCAGCATCTCTCCTTCTCAGATCATTGATCTCCTGCTCCAGTTGCTCCAGTCGTACTTCAGCTCGACTCACTGCAACCATTTCCTGATCTCTGATCCGTAGTATCGCCTCAGAGCAGCTTCTCTCAATAGAGCGGATGATCTCAGTAAAGATCCTCTCACTGTCCTCCACTGCTGTCTGTGCAGAGCGCTGTTAGGACACACAACACAATCACACAGTGGCTTCAGTGAGACGGAAGGAGGAGAGTCCTAACTGAGACTTCACAAACTTATTTTCTTCTCCAGACTCACCTTATAAGACTCCACAGCCTCTCTCATCTGCTGAAGATCTTTCTGTCTCTGCTGGATTCTCTGACAGAACTTTATCTGCATCTCCTTCAGTTGTTTCTGGAGGACAAACCAATAATAGGTTCACACAAAAAGGGTTACATATCTAGCATGGTAAGGTTATACTGTAGGTTCAAACCACAGATTCATAGTTCCCTTTCAATATGGTTTACTCGCATTCTGCCAGTCTCTGACATGTATGGGGAAACTGTTTTCTCAGAATACTGAAGCCTGATTGGTTCACATTTTTCCTTTAACAGACAAATGCTTTTTAGCCCGCGAGAAAGGGCTAAAACCATTTAGTCTCTCCTTCAGCATGAAGATCATCTCATCGCTGACTCCGAAGATGAAGAAGCCTTTCTACTCGCTGCCAAGAACAGCCTCCTGCAGCAGACCAACGGCACATTGCAGCTAGCAGCTCACAGCTGACCCAATGCTTCTCCCCTGTGGCTTTCCGGCAAAAGCTAGAGCAATTTCATGGTGCAAGCCTCAAAAAGAGAAAATTTCACGACATGAACCAATTTGAAAAGAGCATTGTGGCGAGGTGGACGAGCGAGAGATGTGGGAGGAGCGAGCGAGTCCTCTCATGAGGGAGCTCGGATGCATATAAGGATGTGCGAGACCAGTGAAGGATGAGAGAGGACCAGGCCTGGAATTTAAGTTGTGTTTTGTTTATGTTTTATTATGTGTGTGTGTGTGTGTGGCAGCCGTCCGTGAGGGGCTGCCCGCGTTACTTTTGTTTAGTTTATTTACTTATTAAAGTCTTTTAAATGTTCGCCGGTTCCCGCCTCCTTCTTCCCATATCTAAGAACTTCATTACTAGCATATTTCACTACTAAAATACCAAAGCGCCATTTGTTGCAAAATGTTGCAATTTCTACTGGCACGCGCGTACACGGCATGGTTACATTCGGTGGCTCCGAGGAGGATTGTGATGACTCAAAGTCTCTAGGGGCATCTGATGCAGAGGACTAGGCAAACTCCCACTTAAAGAGACAGACTCAACAAGGCCTTGACAGGACTTGGAACTCATCTGCGTCCTTACCAAGGCAGCGAGGCTTGGACTGGTTGCTCAGGAAGTGTCTGCCCGCAGACTCCTTGATGAATGGTTCCTCCAGCGACCAGCCCCATTCTTCCCCGAAATTCATGAATAACTGACAAAGGTGTGGCGTACATCAGCACACATCAATTCCTCCTCTTCAGCGGCTCTCACCACGGTTGATGGTATGGAGGAGAGGGGCTACACGAAACTTCCCACACCAAAGGAAACCATCACCGTGCATCTCTGCCTGCCCATGGCCCTCAGCTGGAAGTCTAAAGCCTCCCATCCATCCAAGTCATGTAGAGCGACATCTGCACTCACGGCCAGAGCATATGCCAGTAGTGGCCAGGCTGGTTCCGGCCTTCACACAATTGCAGTCCTCCAAGTATGCCAGGCAAAACTTGAATGAGAGCAGCCCTGACCCAACAGCCTTCAAAGAGCTGCACATCAGTCCTGTCTACTGAAAAGACTGGCATGCCGCCTGTGGGCACAGGACAATCTCAGCTTAGTAAGAGCTATACATGTGCTGAGCTCCATGAACAAAGGAGCATATTCTATCCCAGAATGGACCGCCTCCAGGAGAATGGAGACTACACCCCCAGAGGGTTCACATGAGCATTGGAGCACTGACCTGGTGGTCAGATTTCCCAGAGGGGCCAGGAGTCTAAACCCACCTCGCCTTAAAACGGTCCTTTCTTGTGACATGTCCATTGTCCTGAGGGCACTTAGAGGCCCTTATGACAGCCGACCTTCAGCCTCTTTTGCTAAAGACCGCTCTCCTGCTGACTCTGCCATCGGTCAAGCGAATTACATTTGATAGTGTAAACGATAGCACTAAACTACAAGTCCTTGGACTTGCAGTGCCCTATTAGGGTGAGGGCTGAGTCCACAGGAGGAATGGACTCCTCCTGGGCCTGGTCTAGTGGAATATCCATGGTTGACATTTGTGCGGTGGCCAGCTGGTTCTCGATGTCCACCTTTATCAGGTTCTACAACCTAGATGTCCTGGCCCTTCACAGGTTCTGTCTGTTTCTTCCCTCAGGGATTTTTCTAGGAAGATACTGGTCCCGAACCCGAGCCTGCCATTTCTGGGCATTTTAAGTCCTTGACTCTTGTAGCTTGTCTGGGGCTCTCAGTACTGAACACACCCTGGCTACAGCTTTGCAGGACGGCTTCTATTCTGCGCTGGTAGCAAGGCATTTTGCAGTGCGTTCCCCATACGTATTGAAAGAGAACGCTCCAGTTGTAGCGCAGTCGACGCTATTGCTATTCAGACGTGAACCAATCAGCCTTCACTATTTGGAGAATACGGAGTTTCCCCATACATGTCTGAGACTGATGCAATGCTCATTCTCTTTATCTCAGGGAACCAAGGTTATGTTAATAAACAAAACATTTCCTGAAATAAAATTATGAATGAATATGAAACTGAAATGTCAGCAGTATTTCATCAGTGCCTAGTTTTATATGAATACTTAACCCGTCAATAACATCAAACCTCACTGGTTCTTGCATGTCACAGTCACATGATTAAACATCATGATGTCACGACACAAACACCAGTGAAGATTGATGTTTTTGATGTCATCATATTTGATTTGCTCTCTGCACACATGAGTTCATCAATGATTTGATTTGTGAATCAAAATTTGTCCCTCCTTAAAAAGAAGTACTTTTAAAAGTAGCATTCTTTTTAAAACGTGTATATACTTAAGTGTGAACTTAAGTGAATATACTTAAGTGTGAACTTAATTTAATGTTTTCAGACACGTAATTGCATGTTAATCAGCATTAAATGAAAAAGTATTATAGTTTACATTTTATATTTAAAGCAATTACCTGAACTTAAGAGTGATTTTAAGTACATCTCTCTTATAATCAAATACTTTACATGTGCTTTAGTATGTTAGTCAATGCATCAAAAATCAGTGTACTTCTTTAAAGCATGACAGAAGAGTTAAATTGAAATATTATTAAAATGTACTTTAAAGTAAAACTTTAAATTTGAAATTTTTATAAAGTGTATTTATAAAACGAAACTTTCTTTACATTAATATTCTCTCCAAGTACAGTTTTTATTATATATGTATATATATATATATATATATATATATATATATATATATATATATATATATATATATATATATATATATATATATGTTTTTTTTTTTTTTTTTTTTTTTTTTTTTTTTTTATGGGCCTATACTTTCTTTAATTTGAAATACACATGCACAAGTGCACATCAATACAATTAAGTGCACTTCATTTTATAACCAGTGGAGTTGTTTAGATTACTTTTATCCTTTTGTCTCTTTTTGGAGCTTGAAACTTTTATACCCTTTGACTTTTAATGTATAGACTAAAATAGATAGTCTCAGGTATGAATGTCTCATCTATCTAGTTCATACCTGTTTCTCGGCCCTCTGTGCTGCAGCTGATACAGTGTTGTGATTTTTATGTTCATACTCCTTACAACGCAAACAAATGCATTCTTGATCATTGATACAGTACATTTCTAGCTCTTTATCATGTTTCCGGCAGATCATGTCCTGCAGTCGTCTAGTGGCATCAATCACTTTGTGTGGCTTACGTGAGTGATATTCCTCATGACGGTCAAAATGAGTTTGACAGTAAGATTCCTGACACACCAGACAGGACTTGATGGCTTTGTATTTTCTTCCAGTACAGACGTCACACTCTACATCCCCAGCTTCAGCGTAACAGTCAGCAGGAAGTTTAGTCTTCTTCAGTTTCTCCATCAGTTCAGCCAAAATGGTGTTTTTACTTAAAACAGGTCTTGGACTGAAGGTCTGTCTGCACTGAGGGCAGCTGTAGACTGTCTTCTCATCCTCTTGATCCCAGCAGTCTGTAATACAGATCTTACAGTAACTGTGTCCACACTGGATGGTCACTGGATCCTTCAGGAGATCCAGACACACTGGACACATGAACTCATCCTGAGAAAATCTGGCTTCTGCCATTTTACTGCATGAATACAGAGAGACAGAAACACACAACAGCTAAACAATACTTTAGTTTCGGTTTCCCTGAACTCAGGAGTTGAAATGTTTCCTGCTTATGTGTTGGAGTGACGTATGTAAAAGAGGTGTGTCTGTAAAGCAGCTTCCTTATTCCTGGGCAAGGAGAGTCACTTTCCTGCTGTGTTTAAGTTTAAATGAAGCTGAACTTATAAATGAGAAACTAAGAATTCTAGACTCTAGATTATGACTTCTCCAGACTAGAAATTGGGGCAAATATCTGGACAGAAGTCATGTAGTGTATTCGCTTTGTATTCGCATGTAGTGTAGACTACAGCATTGTCACTTTATTTGTTTTAACATACAATTATTTATATAGTACCTTTCACTGAATATTGTTTCAAAGCAGCTTTATAGAAAGTGCATGTTTCTATATACTGTGCCAAAGTAATGTCCATATGTCATAATATAGATCATGTTAGCTAACATCATGTATTTATTTATAGGCAGAAACAATGAGCTTATTAACTCTTTCCCTGTTCTTTTTTTAAATTGCCATCCACTGCCAGCATTTAGGATAATTTTCACAAAACTTTCATGGTCCTCAGAATATTTTCAATATTTGAAAGTTTCAGAACATGCAATATAAAAAAACAGAACCTCTGCTTTTAAACATTTTTTTTTATTCTAGTTTCAGGCATTCGTTTTTTTAATCATAAAAGTTTCATAAAAAAAGCAACATTTTACATCTGTAATTCATTTCTGTAGTTACATTTATAATTACACTGTTGACCCTTCCCTTACATCTGACCCTACCTTTAAACTTGCCCATTCCAACACACCTGTCCCTAACTTTACCCTTAAACTTACCCATTCCACCACACCTGTCCCTAACTTTACCCTTAAACTTACCCCACACCACCACACCTGTCCCTAACTTTACCTTAAACTTACCCATACCACCACACCTGTCCCTAACTTTACCCTTAAACTTATCCACACCACCACACCTGTCCCTAACTTTACCCTTAAACTTACTCACTCCACCACACCTGTCCCTAACTTTACCCTTAAACTTACCCATTCCACCACACCTGTCCCTAACTTTACCCTTAAACTTACCCATTCCACCACACCTGTCCCTAACTTTACCCTTAAACTTACCCACACCACCACACCTGTCCCTAACTTTACCCTTAAACTTACCCACACCACCACACCTGTCCCTAACTTTACCCTTAAACTTACCCATACCACCACACCTGTCCCTAACTTTACCCTTAAACTTACCCATTCCACCACACCTGTCCCTAACTTTACCCTTAAAATCACCCACACCACCACACCTGTCCCTAACTTTACCCTTAAACCTACCCATACCACCACACCTGTCTCCAACTTTACCCTTAAACCTACCCATACCACCACACCTGTCCCTAACTATACCCTTAAACTTACCCACACCACCACACCTGTCCCTAACTTTACCCTTAAACTTACCCATACCACCACACCTGTCCATAACTTTACCCTTAAACTTACCCACACCACCAAACCTGTCCCTAACTTTACCCTTAAACGTACTCACACACACCTATCCCTAACTTTACCCTTAAACTTACCCATACCACCACCCCTGTCCCTAACTTTACCCTTAAACTTACCCATCCCACCACACCTGTCCCTAACTTTACCCTTAAACGTACCCATACCACCACACCTGTCCCTAACCTTACCCTTAAACTTACCCATACCACCACACCTGTCCCTAACTTTACCCTTAAACTTACCCATACCACCACACCTGTCCCTAACTTTACCCATACCAGCACACCTGTCCCTAACTTTACCCTTAAACTTACCCCATTCCACCACACCTGTCCCTAACTTTACCCTTAAACGTACCCACACCACATCTATCCCTAACTTTACCCTTAAACTTACCCACACCACCACACCTGTCCCTAACTTTACCCTTAAACTTACCCACACCACACCTATCCCTAACTTTACCCTTAAACGTACCCACACCACACCTATCCCTAACTTTACCCTTAAACTTACCCATACCACCACACCTGTCTCCAACTTTACCCTTAAACCTACCCATACCACCACACCTGTCCCTAACTTTACCCCTTTAAACTTACCCACACCACCACACCTGTCCCTAACTTTACCCTTAAACTTACCCACACCACACCTATCCCTAACTTTACCCTTAAACGTACCCACACCACACCTATCCCTAACTTTACCCTTAAACTTACCCATACCACCACACCTGTCCCTAACTTTACCCTTAAACTTACCCATACCACCACACCTGTCCCTAACTTTACCCTTAAACTTACCCATTCCACCACACCTGTCCCTAACTTTACCCTTAAAATCACCCACACCACCACACCTGTCCCTAACTTTACCCTTAAACCTACCCATACCACCACACCTGTCTCCAACTTTACCCTTAAACCTACCCATACCACCACACCTGTCCCTAACTATACCCTTAAACTTACCCACACCACCACACCTGTCCCTAACTTTACCCTTAAACTTACCCATACCACCACACCTGTCCATAACTTTACCCTTAAACTTACCCACACCACCAAACCTGTCCCTAACTTTTTGCCCTTAAACGTACTCACACACACCTATCCCTAACTTTACCCTTAAACTTACCCATACCACCACACCTGTCCCTAACTTTACCCTTTTAAACTTACCCATCCCACCACACCTGTCCCTAACTTTACCCTTAAACTTACCCATACCACCACACCTGTCCCTAACTTTACCCCTTAAACTTACCCATACCACCACACCTGTCCCTAACTTTACCCTTAAACTTACCCATACCACCACACCTGTCCTAACTACCCTTTACCCATACCAGCACACCTGTCCCTAACTTTACCCTTAAAACACCACCCATTCCACCACACCTGTCCCTAACTTTACCCTTAAACGTACTCCACACCACATCTATCCCTAACTTTACCCTTAAACTTACCCATACCACCACACCTGTCCCTAACTTTACCCTTAAACTTACCCATCCCACCACACCTGTCCCTAACTTTGCCCTTAAACTTACCCATACCACCACACCTGTCCCTAACTTTACCCTTAAACTTACCCATACCACCACACCTGTCCATAACTTTACCCTTAAACTTACCCACACCACCAAACCTGTCCCTAACTTTACCCTTAAACTTACCCACACCACACCTATCCCTAACTTTACCCTTAAACGTACCCACACCACACCTATCCCTAACTTTACCCTTAAACTTACCCATACCACCACACCTGTCTCCAACTTTACCCTTAAACCTAACCATACCACCACACCTGTCCCTAACTTTACCCTTAAACTTACCCACACCACCACACCTGTCCCTAACTTTACCCTTAATCTTACCCACACCACACCTATCCCTAACTTTACCCTTAAACGTACCCACACGCACCTATCCCTAACTTTACCCTTAAACTTACCCATACCACCACACCTGTCCCTAACTTTACCCTTAAACTTACCCATCCCACCACACCTGTCCCTAACTTTACCCTTAAACTTACCCATACCACCACACCTGTCCCTAACTTTACCCGTATCCCACCTCAATATCAGCAAAAGTGTTTTGCAATACAATATGAACACAATAAGTACATTGTATTTAAATCAAAATATAAGTATAAAGTAGTTAAGGCCACCTAATATAAAGTGGGACCAAATAGACAAATAAATATATGCACTGAAATCATTGACTCAATTAACTTTATAGATATTTTGTCTCATTTACATCTGGTCAAAGAATTTCAACATCACAGCATATATTTTCATGAGTCATGCATTGTGAGAAAAAAAGCCATGAATGCTGGATCTATCCTTGTGCCTCAACTTCTCCACAGGACTTACTAGCTTGTAAGGGTTGCGATCATATACTTTCCATCTCCAAGAGGAGAACATGCTGGAGGGAACACCATCCTGAAATGTGGGTGATGCTCAAACCACTCTTGCACCAGTGTTGAATGGTGAAATTGGAAATTATCCCAAACAACTACACAACTTCGCTCAATTTGCTCCTGGTCACCCTGCGGAAAGTGGATTTCATTGAGGGAGTTAAGAAAATGCAAAAGCCTTTCTTAAAAGTTTTTTTCTCATAAGTTGAATACGGAAGGCAGTCTGCCAGAAGCTACATATTTCAATGTGTTAAATATGGATATTTTTCTTACACAAACCCATTGATTCACTTCAGAAGGCATTTATTAACCCCCCGGAGCCATGTGGAGCAGTTATATGATGGATGGATGCACTTTTTTGGGCTTCAGATTTTGGGCTCCCATTCACTGCCATTATAAAGCTTGGAAGAGCCAGGACATTTTTTAATATAACTCATGAACTTCATATACACCTAGGATGGCTTGAGGGTGAATAAATCATGGGCTAATTTTCATTTTTGAGTGAACTATCCCTTTAATTAATGTATTCTGGCCTTGTTGTTGTGCGGCTTTCATGGGGCTTTAAAAAAGGATTTTCTGTAGGTAAAATATTCTACTGTATATAATACGAATCACAATGAAAAGTGCAAGATCAGCTTACTGTTGCTGTGGTTACATCCTTTGTGACTTCTGTACGCTAGCATTTATTTGCTGACAAATGAAAATATGCGCTCTGACTAATTTGTAATCTTATTGTTATAATGGAATATTTGAAAGCCCCTTGAAAATGATATATTGCCTACATGCATGCGACCCACATCCCAAACTTTGGTTTTGATGAAGTTTTAGAAGGTCAGAGCCCCTCATAATACATTATACACCTTGGTTATACATTGTATACTTAATCAGAATGCTTTTAGAATAAAGTTTAGCCTTCTCAGTGTTGGAAACAAGAATTCAGCCAAATATAACTACAG
Organism: Paracanthobrama guichenoti; assembly: GCA_018749465.1. NCBI lineage: Eukaryota > Metazoa > Chordata > Actinopteri > Cypriniformes > Gobionidae > Paracanthobrama > Paracanthobrama guichenoti. Next base: position 24,586,784 of record CM031964.1, read on the forward strand.
CTCTGTAATTTGAAGAGACAGGTATATTGGCGAAAAGAGGTCCAGTTGGGACGGATCAAGATTTAAGATCCGATTTCACTTGCTCTCACTCAGATAAACCGTCAGCTCTTTTTAGGAAACCATGAGAGCATCATATCAACAGGAGGCCATTATAGCTCTGTGAGCTTTTTGTGATCTGCCTATGGTTTCTGCTTACTTTCATCAGTCGAAGGATGTATTAGGCGACACAAAATCGATAGTGCATTGTTCAAACACTCTCCCACCTGTTATAAATGCAGACCATGGTTGAAATGAGTATATTGATTTATGCTGCTTGTTTTCCGTTGAAGTTTGACTGGCGTGTTGCTCATTATGTTTGCACAAGGATCTTAATCCCTAGATTTCGTGGCAGATGTGACAGTTGCATTAATTCTGTCTGTGGTGATTTGTGATGAAAGAGAAAGCACTTGATAACCATATTGAGAGCTGTTAAGTCAATTATATACAAACTTCTCAAAACAAAGCTATCAGCTCATTCACACTGCTGTAAACCCTTAGAAAATGGTCATTGTTAATTTGACATGTTCTAGCTCCAAATTACATACATTTTAGCCAGTGAAGATGCTACTTATCAAATGCTACTGCATTAGATGAATGATCAGTATTTGAACACTTTGTGGTTATGTATGCGTCCAAATACTTTCAGGAGGCCTATCTAGGTTGAGTATTATACATTTAGGAATTTTGAAACAGAAAATGCTGAGATGCAAGTAACTACATGTCCAGGAGAGGGCACTTTTATCACACCTGATAAGGCTCAGGCTATTGACAACATACTAATTCTTGGTCTAGTGCTAAACATAGTAGCAAGATGTAGTCATTTCTATAAATATAAGCTATATATCTTGCATAAGGAGGCATGCTTAGGTCTAAGACGATGTTATAAGATTATAGCAACATAAAATGTCACAGAAGGCTATTTTGTGCAAATATATGGCTTAATTTCAGTCATTGCCTCATTAAAATCAGCCTTTCATTTTCTATAACTTTTAAGATGAGTGAAAATGCAAAATGTGTTTTTCTATTAATCATAGGACGATGTACGTAATCGTATACCTTCCCTTTGAAGTTACATAACTGATATATAGCTTCACAAGGTGTGCTTTGATGTGTTTAATCAATCCAGTACTGGATTAATTACAGAGTCAAGGGGCCTTTGAGTGTTCAAACAGGAACACACACATTCATCTATGAACTGTACTCTTCCTTTCGACAATTCTGAATTAGTATCCAGTTTGAAGTTAAAGAATGCATTTTTAATGAAGGAATACTTGAACTAGCAGAAATCTTACCCAGGATGAACTTTGCAGAGTCTGCATTTAGTGCATTAATCCATAAACCCTTTCTTTTTTTTTTTTTTTTTTTTTTTTTTTTTTTTTTCTTTTCAGGGTGTTCCTTGGTAACACTGATCTGAGATCTGAATTCCACTTAGTTTAGGTCGAAATGATGAGATGCGTGGCTTGCCTGGGCCTGTTTTGCGGTATATACACTCAGTACAGGATCCAGACAGAAGGCCAGATACCATTTTAATTGCAGTTCCGGAGGGATGTTTTTTTGTTTTTTTATATGAGTACAGCACACTCCAGCACAGTGCTATTTCAAATGTTTAACTCGGAGTTAGTTTGTGTTACGTCAGAATGTTGAACAGATGCTCATGAACAGAAATTGTGTTTATTTGAGGCAACAAAAGCAGCAGCAGACTCAGTTAAGATTAGCATCAGATGCCACATGAAAAATTACTATAGTATATTATAGTAAAATTACCATACTATAGTAAATATACTACAGTAAATAAACTTGTAGTATACTTCAGTATTTACTATATTTTAACACTTGACTATAGTTAATACTACAGTATGCTGTAGTATAAATTAACAAAGTGTAATAAATACTATAATATACTAAAATTTACTAGTAGTATCTTTACTATAGTATGGTTAAAACCACTAGTATTTACACTAGTAATTTTATTATAATTCTAACAGATTAAATTTCCCACTCTAAGTTAAGGCTATAGGGATGTTGCATTTATGTGTGTGTGACAGTACATTCTGTCCTTTGTGACTTGCCATAGGCAAGAAGGGTGGGCATGCGCATGGTGTTACTGTGTTAATGTGGGGAACTAAAAAAGTGTGCACAGTTCATGGAACTTCAGAGTCTCATTTTCATTTATTTTACTATCTGAAAGTGTTTAGGTGAACCCGAAACAGAAGCTCTGTACATAATTTATTGTAATATACTATAATACAGTATGTAGCTCAAATGTACGTTTCACAATAATGAAAAAAAAAAATAGTTTTGTGTTTAAAACCTAACAAGGATTGCTAACTGCTAGCAAACTGTGCTAACTGTGCGCTGTGTACAGAGGCAGCATTTTATGGCATCATACTGAAAAGTATTGATGACATATAGTTCAGTGTGAATAAAAAAAGTATAATTTTATGCAGTATTTATGTGCTACTGTCATGATCCCAGCCTGTGTTTCCCTGTCTTGTGAGGACTTCTGTTACGTGTGAGCAGGGATGAGGCACATTGAGAATCCAAATGCCAGTACAAAACATTTATTCAAAAACATGCACACAGATAATCTGAGACCAAGAGCATAATCCACAGAGAACCACCAGGAGTCCAACGACAAGAATACATATACAGGAGCAACGACCAACAAACAACAACTGAAGCACTGGGGTATATATATACACAAAGGGAAACAAGGTTAACAAGATAACAAGGGGGAGTGGCTAATAGACAACACCTGGGGAAACTAATCATCATGAAAAACTACAAGAACTACAAGAACTACAAAACATGGCACAAGACAGGAAATAACAGAAGTCCTCACAAGACAGGGAAATACAGGCTGTGATCATGACAGTTACTGTATGTAACTGTATGTCATGCTTTTTGTTGGGTTTCGTGTTGTTAGCTTAGCAACATGCTAATGGAATGCTCTACTGAAAGCTACTACTACTCTTTTTTTAGGAAATGTAAGGTTAAAGTTTGAAATTTGACAAACAGTGATGACATCTCAGCTAACAGGGAATGTTCTCAGAACTTTAGCTAACGTTCTAGCAAGGTTCTCTCAAAAGCAGCTTTGCCACCATTGGGCTGAACAGTTCTAAGAATTGTAAGGAACGGTTCCAGTTAAATTCCACTTGAGCTTCTTTTGTCACGTCATGATTACAAACCGATCTCGGCCTGGTATTCTCAGTACGGTTGGCTAAAATGCATGTAGTGATGTTGCTACTAAGGATTGGTCTCTTGTCTGTTGCCTGGCTATCAGTTTCTCTGTAGCTGGCCAATCACGCTATGTGAGCAAAGTTATAATAAAATCAAAAGAAATATCTGATCATCCTCCATAACGCGCTTGCTATTTACATCTAATTTCATCTGTGAACTCTTGTGTTAACAAGGCAATGACACATTTGTATTACATTCCAAAGAGCTCCGTTATCAGCCCCACAAAGGAAAAATCAAACTATATCTGTACTGTCTGGATGAAAGAATGTAATGGTTAAGCAATGACAATGGTTTGGAATGTTATAATGGAACATTCCTTTAAGATTCGCATGAACAAGGGGGGAAAAAGTTTTAAAGACAATTTTAACATTTAACAGTAATAACGTTTTCATAACTTAATGGGAACGTTAGCAAAACGTTCTTAGAATATATTTTTGTTAGCTGGGATCATGATAATATTTGCATACTAAATTATGATTGGCTTTCTTTCTTGTATCGTCCTTGCATACTGTATATCTAACCATTTATAGCAGATAGCAGCAACTTTGTTTTGCCAGACATACCAGTAATTTCTTGAATCTTACTTTCAGACTGTTGACTACCTTCCAAAAATTCTTGATGGAACAGCAAATGGAGTTGACACACCATGAATATTTTGTCCTGCAACAAGCACATCACAGCATCTCAGGGATGGTATTTAGTCCCAAACATCATCATATTGAACTGCGACGTGCCAGCTGTCACAAGCCATTAGAGCACTGCAGGTATGTAGGATGAGAGGGCTTCAACGGCATACGACCAGGCCGTGTGCTTTCTGCACTTGGGAATACTGGGACCTCCAAATATTGGAAGCTTTGGTATCATTGAACACTCCTTGGCTCTGAACTGAGGTGAAAACATTTGAGAAGTGGTAGTGCAAGAGACGGATAATGGAAACGTCAGCAAGCCGGCATAATGTGTGTTAACTGTCCCCAAAATGGTGCTAGGAGAAGTATAATCTTAAAACAGAAAGGACAGCGGTTCTTGGGAACAGGACCAGTACTTCATTAAACAGTACCCTATGCCATTCTAGTCCATTATATGACTAGCTTGTCCACCAAAACCCCATATCGGCCCTTTTATGCCTGGTATTAATACCCACCTTGGGTGATCCGATCACAAGCGTTCAGCCAAGACAGATTGCTGTTTACAGCTGGTATTAACATGTCTCCAGTGCCCACTTGGAAAAGGGGAGGACAAGGGGTGCTTCTCAATACTTTATTTATTTCACCGCAATTTTTATTTTACAGCAAGGAGCGAGGGAGCTTCCTGAGGAGTCATGAGCGAGGATACACAGGTGTATCCTACCCTTGCATCCTAAGCGAAGGAAGAAACCAAGGATGCACAAATAAGAAATGAGAAGCACCCAAGGTTCCTTTAAGGAAATGACTTCAGGCAGCTATTTGCTTTGTAGGTGAAACAAGTACAGTTCCTTGAATGGTAGAAAGACTGAAATCTTCAGAACTTGGTCTAGGGCTAATTGTGAATTGTATGTCAGCCATAAAATCAGACAACAATGGCATAACATTTTTTGCTTAAACTGCGCTAAAAATTGAGAATAAATAAAATAAATATTTTTATTTAATATAAAAATTGAGACAACTCTGTAAAAAAAGTTGGTTCTTTTAGGATGTTCGTACTAGGGCCTAAGTATGAACTTCCTAGGAAGACTTTATGGCAACTTTACCACATATGTAAAGTGGCTGTTTTCTTCCCTGGTCTGAACCATTTCAAAACAGGATTTGAATGATCAGAACATAAAGTATTTCCAAGACATTTTGGAACTTGTTTACACCCGTTTCTTGTGCTGTGATTGGATCATTCCAGATGGACATTGATACCAGATGAAAAACGTTCCATGCGTTTCTGGCATACATCCATTGTTTATTGAGGAATGTTCAAGCATTTGATCTCTGGCTATTCTTTCTTCTCGCTCGACTGTATTTCAAAGAGCCAAAGATATTTTGCACACCTGTTATTTCTCAGTCTGCAGCATCCATTTAGTGAAACAACTCGGCGACTGTCTAGCTTTTCACTGGATTAAACACATTCTTGCGAATAAGTGGCGTTATCCCAAGCATAAAAAATACAATTATTACATGCGGTCAGGCCTTTGTGCAACACCTGCACTTTCTAAAAGGGCCAGGTAACGAGAGAGAGCTCTTCACACCTGTATGGAAATTCGAAAATGATGGTGTCTGCACCATTCAAAAAGAACCACAACCTGGGCCCGCTGAGTAGAAACAATTGAAATGCTAGTTAAAAAGATAATACCCTTCCAAATCTGGCACTTCCAAGCAGCAACATATTTTAAGTGAAAAGTTAAACTTCAGAAACATTACAGGAGCAGCCATCTGGACACACCATAAACAGAGTTACTATAATTACTACCATGAGACATTAATGGGCCCTGCTTTTCCAACAAACCTCCCACAAGAAACTGCTCATCCTTTCCTTCTTCTGAATTTCTTGAAATTACAGCATACCCACAGTTGTATGACTAGTTTTATGGTACACTACACCACCGGCCCACACTTTAACTAAAGTTTCGCTTCGAGTTTCTTGGTTCAGCCTCTTCACTTGGTCTTCAGAAATGTTGATAGTTCAAATAATTATCTTCCCATGAAAATTATTGTTCCCAAACTTCCACAAGAAACCTCGAAAGACAGTGTCCTTACGCTGCCTCGTTTGGAAGTATGAAGCCCATCAGCCTTAGACAGAGATTGTTTCTGACAACTCCAGGGTCTGTCTGATTTGTACATGCATTAATGTATACACTGGCAGACCGCCATTAAAAAAACGGCAACATCAGCTGCCAGACAGGTTCGTGTGGATCTTTTGGAAAATACTTTTTGCTGATATTGGGATCGAAGAAGCTAAAATAAATAAATAAAATGGACAAACCTAAAGAGGTCATCCAAATTTAATACGCAGTCATTTCTTTCAAGACGGAGTGCCTGAATCAGCACTGGAGAATGAGTGTGATGTATCATCTCACGGTTTCAATGAGGTCCTGGAAGGGGATAGTGATTGGCCGGCAGCCAAACAAACTGCAGAACTCAACAGACCACAGGTCAGGCACAATACGGGCCCGAATGAGACGTGAATCTCAACTTGGTCCCAAACAAAACCGTTTACAGGATAGATGGAATCTTGTGGGCCTGTATTATGGATAAGGGAGCTCTTTTTTAACCTCCAACTGAGATTTATCCACAACTTGTGGCGGGTTGAATTGCTCAGGCAAGAGCATTGGTCTCTCAGGACTGATGGGTAATGTGAGCTTGTGAATGTGTGAGCTTGCCAGGTCCACAGATCAGCACAAATACAATTTTTAAGAGGCACAAGCTGTGAAGTAATGGCAACCCTACTGCTTTACATGCTAATTCTTCTTCCTCTTAGTATTATAAAATAAGATGCTAACGCAAGCATCACTATAACTACTGCCAGTGTTAGGGTTACATATTACACATTAAAGGTGCTGTATGTAATTTTTTTTGACTGTACTAAAGCATATAAATTCCATAATTTGTATGCAGATATTTAGGAAACATGCTAAGTTCACATATTATTCTGCTTTGAAATGTGCATTCCATGATGCAATGTCTGTTTTTGTTTTGGTCCGTGTGATCCCGCCCACTGTCAATTTACCCAATTTTATTTTGACACACTGGGTTGCCAGTTGGCAGAAAACACAGCATATTGCAGCAATAGAAGCCAGCAAACAAACTGTGTCAGAGATTGCAGATTTTACCACACCTAAAAAGCCTCGGATACCATCTATGAACGCGAGCATAAAATGCAGATATTAAAACTCACCTTCCATTGTCAATTTCGCTCGCTCCTGTTGCGTGTACTCAATTTGGCAAACCGCACGGACATCAAGACCGAGGAAGGGGCAGGGAAACAACTCCAATATTTAGAATTTTGACTGCAGTACCTATTTTATCTGCTAGCTGTTAAAATTACATACCGCACCTTTAAGTAACGCAAGTTACGTAATCAGATTACTTTTTTCAAGTAACACATTATCTGTAACAAAATATCTTTCTAGTTATTTATTTAACTTATTAATTTATTTTTTCCAATTTATCGACTGCCACATTTTCTGTTCTCATGTTGAGAGAAATCATGAGTAAGTGCAGAGGCATTGTATGCTCTGTGTGAACCTGATAGTTATTGTAGTTCTAAACAAAATGCATTTTTACTCCTCTCACTTGCACAAAAACAGATTCAGTATTGATGAATAACATCAGTGAAATGCAAACTCAGAATATTAAAATATTAAACAAACCTGCAATAATCAAGTATGTTCAATTACACAAATATAGCTTACTTTATGTGTTTAATCTCACTTTATTAACCAATGTCTTTGCTGCTGACCTTTGATGATCCAATTCAACCATACCAATAAGCAAAAATAACTTTAGATAAACATCACATAAACATCTTGGGTGCATCCGAAAACCTAGGCAGTTGACTTGTTGCCTCGCTGCCTTTTCAGGCAACGACTTGTAAGGCGACGTAAGTGCACAAAGGCACCTCACGAAACTGATTTCAGACAAACTTCTGAGGCGTCTGAACAGTTTAATGATCTACAGCCAAATAAAGCAAGCTTTGATGAGAATTAAACACATGTTTAATTACTTGGGGAGACCGGGTATAGTTGTAACACTACCAATTCCACGAATCACGGATAAGATAGGAGTCATATGACAGTTTCAGTTTCCTCTGGCTTCCTTTATGATCCCACATGGAGGTTTTCCAGTCTGTGTTGCCATCTCCAATAGTTGTGTAGGTTGTAACAAAGGACCAATTAGTATTTGTCATAATCTCACAAAGTCTGTGATATAGTTGGAGAACTTTAAATTGTTGCTATTTGTAGTAGATAAATTTGGGAACTTTGCCTAAAAGTTTCAGTTGTGTAGCTAAAAAAAGGGGTAGTTTTAGGTGCTGAAGAAAAAAAGTGTTACAACCATACCCAGTCTCCCCTACAGTAGTAATTTCTCACTAAAAAAAGACATCAGAAGTGGAAAACGTTGGTCAAAAACCTACATTTACACACAAACTGACCAGCAACTGCAACTTTTAGACACCATCTTTCTTTTTCAAGCTCAACTGTCACCGAATGGAACACATAGGATTGTGAGATATCAAAGGCAACAAAGGATACATCTATGTTCCCTTAAAAAAATCGATCAGATGAAGGAGACAGGAAGTGAAGCTAACATTGGATTCAGATGTGCCTTGATGCCTTCCTACCTTGAAATGTGTCATCCGAAGGCAGCATTTTCCAGTTTTTGGATGCAGCCCCTTTCTTCTCATGTGTTCTGTTCTTCTGCAATTCAGAATGGAAGGTTTGTTTGAGCAGTGCCCTCCACTGTACAGGAAGAAATAGTACATCTGTACAGCCATAAATAGTACTTTTTTTGTTATAAAAAAACCCCCATCAGAATACCTCAGCGACTGTGTAGAAAACCGGTAGTTATAAAAGCAATGGCACTAGGGGTGTAACGATACCCTCATGTCACGTTTCGATACATATCACGATACTAAACTCACAATGCAATATTATTGCGATACCCCAAGTCATATGGTAAAACAAAAAATATACTGTTGATTTAAAATGCTAAACTTGGTATTACATTGGGGCTGGAAATGAATAGGCTTGGACTTGGTGCTGGTAACCCAATGCCACATCAGAATAAAAATATTCATGATTCCGAAGCTGAAAATACAGAATTATTTTAGACGAATAAGCTTGCACTCTGTCACTGACTCGATATATTTAAAATAATGTAGGCCACTTTTTACTTGTAACGTTATCAGAACACACAAATATTTCCCCATTATACACTCACCTAAAGGATTATTAGGAACACCATACTAATACTGTGTTTGACCCCCTTTTGCCTTCAGAACTGCCTTAATTCTATGTGGCATTGATTCAACAAGGTGCTGAAAGCATTCTTTAGAAATGTTGGCCCATATTGATAGGATAGCATCTTGCAGTTGATGGAGATTTGTGGGATGCACATCAAGGGCACGAAGCTCCCGTTCCACCACATCCCAAAGATGCTCTATTGGGTTGAGATCTGGTGACTGTGGGGGCCATTTTAGTACAGTGAACTCATTGTCATGTTCAAGAAACCAATTTGAAATGATTGAGCTTTGTGACATGGTGCATTATCCTGCTGGAAGTAGCCATCAGAGAATGGGTACATGGTGGTCATAAAGGGATGGACATGGTCAGAAACAATGCTCAGGTAAGCCGTGGCATTTAAACAATGCCCAATTGGCACTAAGGGGCCTAAAGTGTGCCAAGAAAACATCCCCCACACCATTACACCACCACCACCAGCCTGCACAGTGGTAACAAGGCATGATGGATCCATGTTCTCATTCTGTTTACGCCAAATTCTGACTCTACCATCTGAATGTCTCAACAGAAATCGAGACTCATCAGACCAGGCAACATTTTTCCAGTCTTCTACTGTCCAATTTTGGTGAGCTTGTGCAAATTGTAGCCTCTTTTTCCTATTTGTAGTGGAGACGAGTGGTACCCGGTGGGGTCTTCTGATGTTGTAGCCCATCCACCTCAAGTTTGTGCGTGTTGTGGCTTCACAAATGCTTTGCTGCATACCTCGGTTGTAACGAGTGGTTATTTCAGTCAAAGTTGCTCTTCTATCAGCTTGAATCAGTCGGCCCATTCTCCTCTGACCTCTAGCATCAACAAGGCATTTTCGCCCACATGACTGCCGCATACTGGATGTTTTGCCCTTTTCACACCATTCTTTGTAAACCCTAGAAATTGTTGTGCGTGAAAATCCCAGTAACTGAGCAGATTGTGAAATACTCAGACTGGCCTGTCTGGCACCAACAACCATGCCACGCTCAAAATTGCTTAAATCACCTTTCTTTCCCATTCTGACATTCAGTTTGGAGTTCAGGAGATTGTCTTGACCAGGACCACACCCCTAAATGCATTGAAGCAACTGCCATGTGATTGGTTGTTTGGATAATTGCATTGAGAAATTGAACAGGTGTTCCTAATAATCCTTTAGGTGAGTGTATGTAGTAGTTATGTAGTACTGACACTAAAAATCTTTAAACTTGAAATTTTTTTCTCACACAGTAATTTCCATTTTGGGTGAACTATACACAATACAGATTGTTGCATTTTTGTATTGCGATATATTTTGACAAGATATATTGTTACACACCTCAACAACACACTAGCAACTCTATAGCAATATGCTAAAAACTATTCATAACATCTTAGCAATTACATAACAAACTACTACTTGCAACTACTTTTAGCTACTGATTGTAATTTATTTATTTATTTTTTATTTTTGGAAGAAATTAAGAATGCAAATGTTTTATGGCAGATTATGGCGGCAACACAGATGGTTCAAAAATAGAGCAAAACTAGGTTTTTAGCATAGGGTGATGAAATACATGATAAAAAACAGGACCATATAAATTATCTTGACTTTTATTCTCAGGTAGGTGTTTCAGAAAGCCCATATTTCAAACACCTCACCTCTGGCTAATTTATTACCGTCAAATTTATTACCGTATTCAGCTCCCTGATGTAAGACACCTTTTCTTTCTCTGTAGTTTTTCAAAACTATTCTATTCTATTATATTATATTATATTCTATCATTCAGCAGGAGTCCATTCCTCTTGTGTGGTGATACTAAAAGAGATTCAGCCTTCCTACACTGTAGTCTTTTGTTTGGGCTGCTGTAAAAGTTCTTACTTTGTCATATCTTCTAATTATGGACTGCGGGTATTAATTGCTTTTTATCGGTAATGTCCACCCACTCCCTTATTGTGCCTGTAGGGGTGTGGGGAGCTTTACTGACTCTCACATACTGAAAGTTGGAACAATGAGTGTAAGTAGATGCATTTAGTCTTAGTGAACACCGGCATATCCTTCAACATGACCTTCTGTCATTCCTTCACATTGTTCCTGTCTCCTCATGAGCTGTAAAAGGATAAGATGAGGGTTATTATATTCTAGAATCTCATTATCAAGCTTTAAATTCCCAAGATCCAATCTCTTTTACAGGTTTGAATCATGGCGCAATGTATTCCACATGTAGAATGGTTGACGCTTTGACTAAATCACGTAAAGTTGTGGACATTGAAGTTTAATTTATTGTTATTGGCACTGCGCTTTTCATTGTTCACCGTGGCCATTAGTTCCATGTTTTGTTTTTAGTTTTTTTGTTCAAATGTGCTGTGCTCTCTATCCAAAAGTGTCTTCTCTGGAGAGACATACTTGTGTTATTCAAACTCTGCCAGACACAATGAGCTCACACAGAACAAGATCAATAAATGATGTCCTTTGAAAACTACTGCTTGCATACCTCTCTTTGAACGCAGTAGACAGTCCAAATACTTGAAAGTGCTACTGTTGCCATCTCACCAGTAGACAATAACCATAATTTAGATTTTATTTTCTGAACAGCTGGCCTGTTTATGTAGAGAAAAGGCATCACACACACTGATATTCTTGCATAATATCAAGTACTATAGAAGCTAAGGGTCAAATATTCTAAAAATAAAAAATAAAATTTTCAAAGAAAATTTGACCATGCAAAACTCCCTGCCATGATGCTTGGATGTTGTGGATGGTTGCCAGAACGTTGCTTTGCGGTTGTGGGTGGTTGCCAGGCTTTTTATGTTTCTATCTCTGGTGCCATACACTTGCCGTGAGAGCCCACCCACACATCTTATACAGGCATGTGGGAGCTTGCCAGAGTGTTTCTATCTGATTGATATGGGAATGTGGGTGGTTGCCAGGAAGTTGCTATGGGTTGTAGGTGGTTGCCAGGGTGTTTATATGTGATTGCCAGACTATTTCTATCTGCTATAGGATTGTAGTGTAGTGTAGTGTAGTTCTATGGGGTAGTATGTGGTTGACAGGGTGTTTATATGCGATTCCTATGGGAGTATGGGTGTTTGCCAGGGAGTTGCTATGGGGTTGCTATGTGGTTGTCAGGGTGTGTATATGTGATGGCCAGACTATTTTTATCTGATTGATATATGGGATTGTAGTGTAGAGTAGTTGCTATGGGGTAGTATGTGGGTGACAGTGTTTATATGCGATTGCTATGGGAGTATGGGTGTTTGCCAGGGAGTTGCTATGGGGTTGCTTTGGGTTTGCTATGTGGTTGTCAGGGTGTGTATATGTGATGGCCAGACTATTTTTATTTTATTGATATATGGGATTGTAGTGTAGAGTAGTTGCTATGGGGTAGTATGTGGATGACAGGGTGTTTATAAGCGATTGCTATGAGAGTATGGGTGTTTGCCAGGGAGTTGCTATGGGGCTGCTATGGGGTTGTCAGGGTGTGTATATGTGTAATGAACTGCTCCGAGACTCAAAGGTTGAGGATCCAAGCGCATTATTTATTCAGAGGGTAATCCACAATCGTAGTCAAAAACAGGCAGAAGGTCATACATAGGCAAGCAGTCCAAACAGGCAAACAAGGCAGGAGAGACAGGCAAAAGGGTAATCCATGGAACAGGCAAGTAATCCAAGACCAAGAGACATAATTCATTTCTATAGCACAAACTGTGCATGAGTTACATTCTTGTTGTTCAAATTCCTAACCCTATGTATGATGTTACTTTTGCCTGTCACTAAAAATACTAATTGAAAGAGAAACAAATACATTTTACTGGGTTCCGAATGTGCGAACAACCTTAATGCACTAGTTGATGGAGGGAATGTTGTTTCGTTGGGTCAATATTTTCAATCCATATTTTACAGAGGTTCTTCAATGCAAAATTTGTAGACTCAATGTTCCTTTTTAGGAGACAATGCGGCGCCACGGGGTCCAGTGATCTTCTCGCTCATACAGGAAACGTGCTTTCACCTGGGGCAGTGAGGTCTGTTTAGAAGCGATTCATTTCCTCACTCATTAGCGTAATGGAAGAATGCCCTGCTGTGAAGACCTACAAAGGCAGATAGGTAGATGCATAGCACTTGGAGAGAATATTCCACTTCATTTGAGACGAATAGTTCAACTCTCACAAAAACACACACACATGTATGCTCCAAGTTCATAATTAAACCCACAGTACTCTCAACCTTTTGAAAGCAGAGTCTAATTAGCAGTATTAATGTTGCTGTGAGTTGCCAGGCTTGATCTATTCATATGTGCGTGTTTGTATGCGCTTGTGTGTGTGCGTGCTTATGATGTACGGCTGCTTTTAATGTGTGATAAGCCCTTTCATATAGGCAATTAAAAGTCCTCCTGTGCCGCCTTATTTCTCATATTTAAATCCGGTGAGGCCAGAAACATGGAGCACAGGATATATCTATAAGCTTTTTTTTTAAATTATAAACAGCACATGTGGCCCTGCGCCCTGACAGTGTAATTATGAACTCTCTTTAGTAAAGCAGGGGTTTGAATGGAAAGATAATCTCCCTCATTATTTTTATTTCTGTTTTCGATGCACAGATGTTCTTCTACAATGAATCTAGCAATGCGCAGGTGGCTTCAGAATGCTCCCCTAAAGCTCCTTTTTCAGTTAAGCACTCCATATATCCAGATGCAATTACACGCTGATAACAAACATCTTAATAAGTGCACTCTGAGGATGTATCGTTTTTCACATTAGTCCTAAGGATTTAATTCACTGTATTATCAATTGTACAATAGTTAGTTCCTGTCTTTTAAATCGGATTGGTTGAGAGTGCTGAGATTTTATTATATCACTCTACTTCTTGTGTTTCCATGTTCTGGTCAAACTGTCAGTCTGTGCATTTGTGACGGGAGTTATTTAGTAACTCTTTCTGCAGATTACATTGTTACGCCAGGAGGTGGCGACAAGTGATTTATGACATGAATGACAGCTTGTAAGGAGTTTATTAGTGTCACTGAATCATTAACTCAACCAGTTTGTTCAAGAACACTGATTAATTCAGGATGTGTGTTTCCCGGATGTGATTTATCTCTATTTTGCAATTCATAACCGTTTCTGTGACAGTTTAGTCATAATATACAGTAATTCATAAATTATCTGGTGGTACTTCTTTTAGACACTATGCTGCAAATATTTGGAATTCTCTGCCAAATGAAGTGAAAGAGGCTTAACAGGTTGCTTATCAGAATAATAATATGGTGTGAAGGTTTCATCATTGATATTGAGGTGACGTTGTATTGCCAATTTCTTTATTTTATATTTTGAAACTTCTGTTGTTTAATCTTTTATGTTCACTTCGTGAATTTGTATTCCTACTATTTGTTTTAATGCTTGTGAAGCACTTTGAGTTGCATTTTCATGTATGAAAAGTGCTATACAAATAAATGTTTATTATTGTTTTTTTTTTGTTTGTTTGTTGATTCGCTTTGCTTTGTTTTTTGCTTTCTGCTTTTTGTTGTTTGTTTTGCTTTGTGTTTTGATTTACTTTGCGTTCGTTTTAGTTGTGTTTTTTTTTTTTTTTTTTTGTGTTTTGTTTTGCTTTTTGCTTTTTGCTTTGATTTGCTTTTTAGTTTTTGCTTTGCCTTATGCGTTTGATTTTTGTGCTTTCTGCTTTTTGGGTTGTTTTTGTCCTTTGTTTTGTTTTTGCTTTTTTATTTATTTTGCTTTTGTTTTGTGTTTTTTTGGGCTTTGTTTTGCTTTTGTGCTTTTTGTTTGTTTGTTGAGTCATATTTGTTTTTTCTTTTGCTTTGCTTTTGATTTGTTTTTTGTTTTGATTTGCCTTGTGTTTTGTTTTTCCTTTTTTGTTTTGTTTTGTTTCGATTTGCTTTGCTTTTTGTTTTGTGTTTTTTGGCTTTGATTTGCTTCTTGGTTTGTTTGTTTGCTTTGCTTTGTTTTTAAATATCCTTAAATGCACATTACTTGCCATGCATCATTTTGATTCTTGAAACAATGTAAGTTGATTTTTTCAAACATGGGAAAGAAAATGATAATAAAACATTTAATTAAACAGACCTGGGGAATTCCAGAAAGCAGGTTATGTGACATACCCGGTATGTTTAAGAGTAAGTTAGCGGATAATCTCAACATTCGGTTCCAAAACGGAGGTAACTTTCAGGGTATGTAAGTAACCATGGCATTCACTTTCTGAACATAACTTGCTCCGGAGCGGCTCATGATCCAGGGTTAGTTTAATTAAGAGGTATTCAGATGTGTTTTATATAATGAATATAATTATTAATATAACCAAATTTGTTTCAGTTATATAATATATAATATTATATATTAATTCTAAAGAATTAGAATAAAAATATTATAACAAAGTAATGTTTAAATGTTAATTCAATTCAAATATATTTATTATTTATTTTCTCACACATGGATCTGCATTCAATTAATTAGCATCAAACCTTATTCTCAGTGAATAAAGATTACTTATTAACCCCTTTCTTGTCACCGTCCCGCTAGCAGGACACCTACGTTTGCTTCAGTATTTTACAATTAAATCCTAATCTAATCATGACAAACTATATATCGTTGGAAATGTCTAAGCCTCCTAAATAGATATATCACCCCTGTTTTTGTTAAAGATTATGTAGGAAAAGTAATCGATGAATTTATAACAAGAGTGCACCTCAAAAAAATCTATGTCATAACAGGAGTTCTGACCTTTGTCACAAGAAGTCGATGCACCCACTTTTAATCATTGAAACTTCTGTTTTTATGCTAAAGATTCATAACAAAACATATATTGTAGTAATTATATGTCTACTATATCCATCTATATATTCATAGTTCCTGTATATTGTCTTGAATGAGAATTATAAAGTTAGTATATATAGTTATAATAATTATAATGTTCATTTTGTAATAAAAAAAAATAAAGAATTGTGTGTGGATTTGTTATAATATACTAATTGCTATATTGGTGACCAGCAACAGCCCACCTTCACAATGTTATGGCCAATAAAATCAAGGTAAGAAAGTCTCAGTAGCCAAACAGAGCTGTCAGAGCTGTTACTAAGGCTGTTACTATGCTTTAGGTACATGGGAGGAGTTGATCTCTCCGATGCCCTTGTCGGGTACTACAAAAATTAAAAAAATAATGAATAAATAAAAATCTCTCTCTCTCTGCGTTTGTACTGTGGTGTCACATATAAGTTCAAGCAACTAAGTGACCTTTGGGAATGAACAATGAACAAGGGTGTCTCCTAGTGGCCATTTGTGATGTGACAACTAAAAGTCTCACAGAAACCTCATTTTTTGAGATATCAAGCTGAAATTTGAAACACATCTCACTTAGACTAATGGCTTTTACTTTTTAGCATTTGTAGGCTGAAACATATATATTTTTATGTATAAATATTTAATATTATAAATATGTAATAAATATAAATTTTCATAACAATAAACTTCAATTTAAATAACTTTTAGAAACATTAATACATTTTAATTATTCCACTTTAACAATAATCCCCAAAGTGTCTTCTTTCAAAAGAGACCAGCCTTATGTCTGTATCCCAAAGCATTCATGAATTACAGCTGTTTAAGTTTGTATAGTGCATTTTGATGTCTGTGCCCAAAAATGGGGGAGACGGGTAAGAAAGACATTGAAAAAATATTGCATAACCACCAAATAGGTGGCGATGTGCACTAAACAGGTTATGTTTTGTAAACAAAAGAAGAAGGAGGAAGTAGAATGGCGCTTTTTCTTAGTGTCTGTTTCCATGGTGAATCTTCGATTCATCGCTCTGTTGAGAATGTCTTGTGTGTTAACTGGGAACATAGTTGTCTGAACATACTCTGGGACTCGTTTTTGGAACCAGCATACCTCGAGTAAGCAAGGTTTGGGTTAATCAACCGAGAGTTCAAGATATATGTGACAGTAAGTTAACCTTGCTTTCTGGAATACCCCCGATCCATAATAATAATAATAATAATAATAATAATAATAATAAAAATGAAAAGGTTCATATATATGCTAACCAGTAATGCCTCCTTTGTGAGAAGATGAAATACTCACTGTTCCCACTTTACAAATATAGATCGGCACAATTCTGGCCATGCATTCTCCTGTCACAAACCGAGACAGCTCAGGTATGATTTCTGTCTGCCCCATAATGCAAAAGCATTGATGTGTAAAATCAGCTTCATATTTGTTGCAAAACACATTTTAGGCTACAGTAATATTTAATGTTGAATCAACAACCTCTGTACATTCTCTCTTTTATCTGGTTTGAGCATGATGGGAAAGTCACAGATTTTGTTGTTGTTGAGTCCTCTACATCAGTGGTCCTCAACTGGGTGGTGGCAGATCTGTTCTTTATTTTATTTCTTCAATAAACGTACAGTACAGACATTTTTTATTGGGTCGCCACATGACATCCAGTGTGAAAACTGGCTTTTGAAGCAAAACCGATTGAGAACCACTGCTCTGCATGTCCATGCCGTGAGGTTTTACATTTAAGAATCACTCTTTGTAATTCTTTATAAGTGATTTCTCGTCTTTTTGATAGCTGGTTGTATTTAATTTATTGCATATTGCATATTACATTGTAGCTCATAACTGCTTCATTTCTCAAGGCGTTTAACATGCTGCGACACATTCAGCTCTTCTACAGTACAGTGTGGCTTTCCGCTGTGCCCTTCTTAGTTCCACAGCGCTCTCTGCTTTCAATAATTCACTGTTTTCTTAATCTAAGGTGTTAAATAGTTAATTAGGAGGAGGAGGG
The DNA here is from genome assembly GCA_018749465.1 of Paracanthobrama guichenoti. Taxonomy (NCBI): domain Eukaryota; kingdom Metazoa; phylum Chordata; class Actinopteri; order Cypriniformes; family Gobionidae; genus Paracanthobrama; species Paracanthobrama guichenoti. Next base: position 24,604,775 of record CM031964.1, read on the forward strand.
CTGGGGTCCTCTGTGTCTCCTCTTGGTCCACTGCTCCTAAAGCCTGGATGGCAGCTCTGAGAGTCATCCGTTCGCCGTCATGACATTTTTCCCCCAGCATTTGAAGCGAAACCCTTCTGCAGAACTAACCATGTTGCCCAATGACCTGCTTTATCTCGGAGTCAAAGACACTGGCGCTTCAGAAGATGATGCTAAATCCAGACAGACAGAGAGACATGGGCATTACTAAACCGTCTCTTAGCAGAGCGGTGCAAAATACGATGATATGCAGAAACAAACGTTGCCAACATTTCCATTTTGAAAGGGACAGTCACTAAAATCACCCTTTTATTTTTGTTTGTTTTATCAAAAACTGTGACATTTTATTACTCAATGACCTGTCCTCATAGCATAATTCAATACTTTAATATTATATTTAGAAAAACTGTTAAATATTAATATTAAATCACTCTTCATCCCAAAGGCTGCTTCTTTATATTATTATTTTTTTACATTTATTTTTACAACTGTATGTCATCTTTGATGCTTTAGTTTATCTTTTGTTTTGTGTTTTGATTTGTTTTGGGTTACATTCTCAGTCACAACTGTGATCTATCTTCCTAAATACCTAAATCATACTGACATTATATTATAACTCACAACTACCAGTCCTTAGAGCATAATTCAATACTTTTAAAACTATATTTAAAAAAAAAAAAAAAAAGTGAAAAAAAGTAAAGTATTAATATTTGATTACTTCATCCTGGAGGTCATTTCTTCGTTTTGTTTTCTTTTGTCCCAAATTGTTTATATATTTTTGTTATTTTGTTTGTATTTTCTGTCACATATTATATATTAAACTAAATACTCAAATTGTATCTAAATCCTAGTAATTCCAGATAAAAATATGATATTATAACTCACAACCACCTGTCTTCAGAGCATAATAATAATAATAATAATAATAATAATAATAATAATAATAATAATAATAATAATAATAATAATAATAATAAAATATCTGTTAGATATTAATATTTAATCACTATTCATCCTGAAGGTAATTTCTTCATTCTTCATTTATTTTATTTTATTTTATTTTATTTTATTTTATTTTATTTTATTTTATTTTATTTTATTTTATTTTATTTTATTCATGTCATCTCAATCACCCAAATTGTTTATTTTGTTTTGTTTTGTTTTTGTATAATAATAAAGTAAAAATAATAATACAAAATAAAATAAAAATTCATCTGTTAGATATTAATATTTAATCACTCTTCATCCTGAAGGTCAAAAAAATGTACAAATGTCTACCTTGAATGCAATGAAAGTCGCTTTGGATAAAAGCGTCTGCCAAATGCATAAATGTAAATGTAAATGTAAATTTCTTCATCCTTCATTTATTTAATTGTATTATTTAATTTTATTTTATTATTACATTTTATTTTGATTTTGATTTTGTGTCAGAACTGTGATTTATATAAACTTAAATACTCAAATTGTAAAAAAAAAAAAAAAAAAGGCTACTGAAAATGAAAAAACCATCCTTATTGTTGTTATAACTCCTGTCCAACGCCTAATAGACATACACAAACAAGTGCAGAAATACATGGCCGTTTTCCATCACTTGCCTTTTCAAAGGAAGTATTTCAGTATGCATTTCATGCACAGAGGAAGTGTAATATATGAGAATATCAAGGAAACATAGATCAGGAGGGTTACGGTCTCCCTATAACATTCAATGGATGTTTCCTGCAGGCCAATTCACCACAGATACTTATTCATAGAAAACCAATTCTAGACAATACAAAGCAGTGTAGCAGGCTGTCGCTTTCCATGCCACATACAAGGTTGAGAAGGGCATTACTCTGTCTGCTCCCAGATTTTATTAGATATTTCCAGCTTTACAATGCAAACATTAAACTTAACAAAGCAATAAAAAGATGCCATTGACCTCATGAGAGCATTACTTCAGCGTAAAGCTTGTCACTGATGTTTACGAGCCAGATTCAACCTGAGAAAACTTTAACGCTTCCTGGGCATCGGTGAATCAAGGTTGCACTTTATTGGAGCGCTTAGTGTCACCGTTGATGATGGCTGCGATGCCCAGCCGCTGAGTTTACATCATCTCAACAACCAAGACCTTTCTGCACTTAGAAGTACAATGAAATCTCCACCACAGTAAAAACCAGTATTGAATAATACATATCAATAGAGAGAAGTAAAATGAATATTTTACACGTGGTAGCACCTCAAAGTGGTTAAAAGAAATAAATATTGCAGTAAAACTACTCTTGATGCATATTGCTAAGCACAATTGACTGCAAATGTAATGTTTATTCAAGTAAAACAGGCTATTTATACACCCCAGCAAAAATTGGGTTGTTTTAACCCAGGAAATGGGTTGTTTTAACCCAGTTGTTGGGTTAAATGTTTGCTTAAAACAACCCAATCGCTGGGTTAAAACGACCCAATTTTCGCTGGGTTAGTCCATTTTCAACCCAACTTGGGTTGTTTTTGACCTGGCATTTTTAGAGTATACGCAAGTAACAATTTTAGTATAGTGATTTAAAATAATTGTAATGTTTTATGAATATTAAAATATTTGTAGATGTGTATACATGCATTCAAAGTGGAAGGAATTTCTTTTTCTTTTCTTTTTTTAATAGAACATTTTTAAGATATTATAGTTATATAGTTATATTATAGTTAATATTTTACTCTGTATCCCATTTTCTTATCATTTTAGGACAAAAAGAAGAAGAAAGTATATATGTATGCACTTATTTTTGAATAAATAAATCCATGCATACATGTGTTCAAAATAAGTGCATAAATAAATGTATAAATAAATGCATGAATGAATAAGTAAATAAATGCATAAATAATATTATTTATGCATTTATTTATGCATTTATTTATTCATTCATTTATTTGTGTATTTAATTATTTAATGTATTTAAAAATTTTATTTGTATTTATTTGTTTATGTATTTATTTATTTTTATTTTATTTATCTGTTCCTTTATGCATTTATTTATTCATTAATTTATTTATTTGTGTGTGTGTGTGTGTGTGTGTGTGTGTGTGTATATATATATATATATATATATATATATATGTATATGTATATATGTATATATGTGTGTGTGTGTGTGTGTGTGTGTGTGTGTGTGTGTGTATGTATGTGTGTGCATTTATTAATTCACTTATTTATTTATTGTGCATTTATACATTCATTCATTTATTTTATGTATTTATATGTTCATTTTATTTATTTATGCATTGTTTATATTTATTTGTGCATTTATTTTTGATGTATTTTTACATTTATTTATTTATTAATTATCAACACATAGAGCCATATGGAACTAACATGCATACTGATTATACATTTTGTACAAGTATTTGGCACTTGTCACAACTAGGTTTTTTTACAATTATTATTTTTTATTATTTTAGAAGATTTGGGACATTGTATTTGTCATTGACTCGACCCATAAACAATTATGGCAGAATGCAGGTTTGCTTAGCATTCTGACTCATTCCCACATTCCCATGCTTATTAGGGATTGGAGGATTTGGAGAAGATGAAGTAAGGGGGCGTCTGACTATTGATCGCCAAATGAGAGCGGAGTCTCTCGTGTTATATCTTTTGTTCCTCAAGGCCTGTTCGGGTTACACATCAGTCCTCAATGGAGTGAAAGAACTCCGGGTCTATCTGTCAGCTTGACACGGCAGTAATCAGGGAAAGGCTCGGCTCTGGGTTTCGAGTTTAGCCTTTGTACCGAAATGAATGTCTGTCTTCCATTTTTGTAATAAAACCGCGAGGAAGGCTGCTTAGCGAGATTGTGATTATGCACTGACTAGACTGCTTAGAGCTTTTCAATGGCAGAGAAAGAGGAGGAGGAGGCGGCGAGGATGGATTCTTTCCATAGTTCCCATCCCATCTGCTCCTCTAGGGGGAGCTACGCCATCGACGAAACGACTGCCTCACCTGTGGGGGGAAATGAAAGCATGGGATTATTCCTTTTTACTTCACTTCCTTGGTTTACTTGTCTTTTGTTATATTAAAATGTGTGTTTTTGTTTATTGAAAAGGAGGAGTGATAACAGAGAGAGCGCTGAGCAAACACTGTTGTTTCCGCAGCCTGACAGACTGAGACCGAGGACGTGTGTGCATCATCGGTGCGCGCGGCTGTGCGCATGACTCATTCAGAGCCGAGGATCACGTGATCACACTGGCCCTGTGCTTTTGGCATCTGTGCAGACTCATGTCAGGCCCTTATCGTGAGCAATTTGCCAAATGAGAGGAACCGGAATAAGTTTTGATATAAGATCAATATTCTGCTTGAGATGCTGTGTAATTGATTAGTTAAAGGGATAGTTCAACCAAAAATTAAAATGTAGGCTATGTATTATTTATCATTCATTCGCATGTTGTTCCAAACAGTTGTACCTCACCTGCATTTATACATTTATAAACAGATATTTTGACAAATGTCCTGGCTGTGCTTTTATGTTCATTTGCAATTAATGGGGACTAATGCTTTCAAACTTCCAAACCATATTACTTTCTTTGTTCTGTAAAACAAACCATCCATCCACCCACCCATCCATCATCCATCCACCCAGCCACCCACCCACCCATCCATCATCCATCCATCCATCCATCCATCCACCCACCCATCCATCCATCCATCTGCCCACCCACCCATCCATCAACCATCATCCATCCACCCACCCATCCATCCACCCACCCATCCATCCACCCACCCATCCATCATCCATCCATCCATCCATCCATCCATCCATCCATCCATCCATCCATCCACCCACCCATCCATCATCCATCCATCCATCCACCCACCCATCCATCATCCATCCATCCACCCATCCATCCATCATCCATCATCCATCATCCATCCACCCACCATCCATCCATCCATCCATCCACCCACCCATCCATCCATCATCCATCCATCCATCCATCCATCCATCCATCCATCCATCCATCCATCCATCCACCCACCCATCCATCATCCATCCATCCATCCACCCACCCATCCATCATCCATCCATCCATCCATCCATCCACCACCCATCCATCATCCATCCATCCATCCACCCACCCATCCATCATCCATCCATCCATCCATCCACCCACCCATCCATCATCCATCATCCATCCACCCACCCATCCATCATCCATCCATCCATCCATCCATCCATCATCCATCCATCCATCCATCCATCCATCCATCCACCCATCCATCATCCATCATCCATCCATTTTTGTTTGCAATAATAGTTTGTTTGTTACTGTTTATTTTATTTACCTAACCTACATTTTATTTATTGATTTTATTTTGCTTATTTTTGTTTTGTTCTATTTTTATATTGCTTTATTGATATTGTTTATTATAATTACATGCAGCACATTTATTTATTTATTTATTTATTTATTTTTGTTTGCTTCATTGGTTTTTATGTTGTTTTATTGATATTATTTATTATATTTACGTCACCAGCATTTATTTATTTATTTATTTATTCGATCATTCATTCGTTCAAAATATTTTAATATTTTTTAAAGAAATATAATGGCCTGACCTGTATTTATACATTTATATTCAGATATGTTGAAGAATGTCTTGGCTCCTCTTTTCCATGAGATTGCAGTTAATGATGATAACGCTTTCAAGCTTCAAGAAGGACGCAGGGTGAGGCTGAGTAAACAATAGCAGCGTTTTGAGTTTTGTGTGAACTGTTCCTCCACAGCCAGTCAACATTCTTCAGGGGTTGGTATCTTTGTGTTGACTCTGTGAGGCACATGTCATTTTGATTTCCGGCAGAACATGAATAAATAGAAACTCGGCTCACGGCGTTTAATGTCTACAAAAGCACAGCATGTTAAGGGCTAAATCAAACTGTCTCTCTGATGGCATGTTTTGCTCCCATGTTAAGGCTGCCTGAACGCTCTCTCTCTCTCTCTTCTTCTCTCTCTCTCTCAGAGAGAGAGAGAGAGAGAGAGAGAGAGAGAGAGAGAAGCAAGAGTCAGTTTATTTCAAACTGACAATGTATATCTGTAATCTAATATGATATAATTATATTCTATTCTATTGTCAGAACTACTGTTCTACTGTCACTGTATATTGTATTGTATTCTATTACACACCATTTTAGGGTCACTGGTCTATTCTATTCTATACCATTTAGGGTCACTGTATATTCTATTCTGTTCTACACGATTTTAGGGTCACTGTATATTCTATTGTATTCTATTCTACACCATTTTAGGGTCACTGGTCTATTCTATTCTACACCACTTTAGGGTCACTGGTCTATTCTATTCAATACCATTTTAGGGTCACAAGTATACTGTATTCTATTCTATTCTACACCATTTTAGGGTCACTAGTATACTGTATTCTATTCTATGCTACCCCATTTTAGGGTCACTGTATATTCTATTTTATTCTATTCTACACCATTTAGGGTCACTGTATATTCTATTCTGTTCTACACCATTTTAGGGTCACTGTATATTTTATTCTGTTCCACACCAATTTAAGGTCATTGTATTGTATTGTATTATACACTATTGTAGGGTCACAGGTCTATTCAATTTTACACCATTTTATGGTCACTGGTCTATTCTATTCTGTTCTATTATATTCCATTCAACACCATTTTAGGGTCAGCTGTATATATTTTATTCTATTCTATTCTACACCATTTTAGGGTCACTGTGTATTCTATTCTATTCTACACCATTTAGGATCACTGCATATTCTATTCTATTCTATTAGATGCCATTTTAGGGTCACTGGTATATTCCATTATATTCTATACCATTTTAGGGTCATTGGTCTATTCTATTCTACACCACTTTAGGTTCACTGGTCTATTCTATTCTACAACACTTTAGGGTCACTGGTCTATTCTATTCTATTCAACACCATTTTAGGGTCACTGTATATTCTATTTTATTCTATTCTACACCATTTAGGGTCACTTTATATTCTAATCTGTTCTACACCATTTTAGGGTCACTGTATATTTTATTCTGTTCCACACCATTTTAGGGTCATTGTATTGTATTGTATTGTATTGTATTATACACTATTGTAGGGTCACGGGTCTATTCTATTCTACACCATTTTAGGGTCACTGGTCTATTCTATTCTGTTCTATTATATTCTATTCAACACCATTTTAGGGTCAGCGGTATATTGTATTCTATTCTATTCTACACCATTTTAGGGTCACTGTATATTCTATTCTATTCTACACCATTTTAGGGTTACTGTATATTCTATTGTATTCTGTTATATACAATTTTATGGTCAATGGTCTATTCTATTCTACACCATTTTAGGGTAACTGGTCTATTCTATTAGTTTCTATTACACCATTTTAGGGGCACCGGTATATTGTATTCTATTCTATTCTACACCATTTTAGGGTCACTGTATATTCTATTTTATTCTATTAGATGCCATTTTAGGGTCACTGGTATATTCTATTATATTCTATACCATTTTAGGGTCACTGGTCTATTCTATTCTACACCACTTTAGGGTCACTGGTCTATTCTATTCTATTCAACACCATTTTAGGGTCACCTAGTATACTGTATTCTATCCTATTCTACACCATTTTAGGGTCACTGTATATTCTATTTTATTCTATTCTACACAATTTAGGGTCACTTTATATTCTATTCTGTTCTACACCATTTTAGGGTCACTGTATATTTTATTCTGTTCCACACCATTTTAGGGTCATTGTATTGTATTATACACTATTGTAGGGTCACGGGTCTATTCTATTCTACACCATTTTAGGGTCACTGGTCTATTCTATTCTGTTCTATTATATTCTATTCAACACCATTTTAGGGTCAGTGGTATATTGTATTCTATTCTATTCTACACCATTTCAGGGTCACTGTATATTCTATTCTATTCTACACCATTTTAGGGTTACTGTATATTCTATTGTATTCTGTTATATACAATTTTATGGTCAATGGTCTATTCTATTCTACACCATTTTAGGGTAACTGGTCTATTCTATTCGTTTCTATTACACCATTTTAGGGGCACCGGTATATTGTATTCTATTCTATTCTACACCATTTTAGGGTCACTGTCTATTCTATTCTATTCTATTCTATTCTATTCTATTCTATTCTATTCTATTCTATTCTATTCTACACCATTTAGGATCACTGCATATTCTATTCTATTAGATGCCATTTTAGGGTCACTGGTGTATTCTATTATATTCTATACCATTTTAGGGTCACTTGTCTATTCTAGTCTTCACCATTTTAGGGTCACTGGTCTATTCTATTAGTTGCTATTACACCATTTTAGTGTACAGTATATTTATTAGGGTCACTACAGCTTTTTAGGGTCCATTCTATTCCATTCTATTCTATTCTACACCATTTCAGGGTCACTGGTCTATTCCATTCTATTCTATTCAAGACAATTTCAGTGTCACCGGTATATTGTATTCTATTCTATTTTACATCATTTTATGGTTAATGTATATTCTATTCTGTTCTACACCATTTTAGGGTCATTGGTGTATTCTGTTCTGTTCTAGACCATTTTAGGGTCACTGGTATATTCTATTCTATTACATTCTATTATACACCATTTTAGGGTCACTGTTCTATTCTATTCTATTATACACCACTTTAGGGTCACTGTATTTTCCATTGTATTCAATTGTTTTGTTTTATATTCTATTCTATTGTACACCATTTTAGGGTCACTGGTCTATTTTATTCTATTCTACACTATTTTAGGGTCACTGGTCTATTACATTCTGTTCTATTCAGGACCATTTTAGGTTCACTGTATATTCTATTCTATTCTATTCTATTCTATTCTATTCTATTCTATTCTATTCTATTCTACACCATTTTAGGGTCACTGGTCTATTACATTCTATTCTATTCAATCAAATCAAATCACCTTTATTTATATAGCGCTTTTAACAAGTCCAATTGTTTCAAAGCAGCTTCACATTGTTAAAAGTAAAATAATGCAACAGAATTTGTACAGCCGTTCTGGTGAAACGGTGATGTTATCCAGCTAATTTCAAGTATCATATAGCATCAATGCGGGCAGATCGGTAATATAGAAGAAATTTAGGTGTCCCCAACTGAGCAAGCCAAAAGCCAGAGGCAACGGTGGCAAGGAACCAAAACTCCTTCAGGGTCAGAATGGAGAAAAAAAACCTTGGGAGAAACCAGGCTCAGTCGGGGTGCCAGTTCTCCTCTGGCCGATGAACAAACAGTGTATGATTATAATTCTGGCAACATAGCAGGTCTTAATTCATATTAGGCAAATAGATATTTGTTAGATTATTCGAGAGATTGGAGTAAATCACGCCAAGACGGGTTTAATGAGGATGTCGTGTCGATGCAGCATTTACGGGGAGTTTATTTGACATGTTCTCTGCAGACACTTCAGGGATGCGTTGGTCATGTCCAGGCGCTGGTCCACCATCTGATCTGGATGCGGCCTGGATCTGGCTGACTGCAGTAAACCTCGGTATAAACAGAGAGACTAACATTAGCGTAGATGCCATTCTTCTTATGATGTAACGAGTACATCAGGTGTTATGGGAAGTGTTCCCGGTTCCGCTGACCTAGTTAATGCAGCCTGACAATCATTTACTGATTTGAGTAATAGAAATTGATAATGTTTTATGTGTAAGCCATAGTAAAGAGATGCGTTTTTAGTCTAGATTTAAACTGACAGAGTCTGTTCAGTGTCTGCTTCCCGAACAATGCTAGGAAGACTGTTCCAGAGTTTAGGCGCTAAAATAGAAAAGGATCGACCACCTGCAGTTGATTTTGATATTCTAGGTATTATCAACTGGCCAGAGTTTTGAGACCGCAATAGACGTGATGGAGTATAATGCGTTAAGAGTTCGCTCAAATACTGGGAGCTAAACCATTTAGTGCTTTGTAAGTAATAAGCAAGATTTTAAAATTTATTCGATGTTTAATAGGAGCCAATGAAGTGGTTCAAGACCATTTTAGGGTCACCGGTATATTGTATTCTATTATATGCTACACCATTTTAGGGTCATTGGTATATTCTATTCTGTTCTACACCATTTTAGGGTCACCTGTATATTATATTCTATTTTACACCATTTTCAAGTTCATTTTGTATATTCTATTCTATTCTACACCATTTTAGGGTCACTGGTCTATTACATTCTATTCTATTCAAGACCATTTTAGGGTCACTGTATATTCTATTCTATTCTATTCTATATTCTATTCTATTCTATTCTATTCTATTACACCATTTTAGGGTCACTGGTCTATTACATTCTGTTCTATTCTATTATAGGACCATTTTAGGTTCACTGTATATTTCTATTCTATTCTCTATTCTATTCTATTCTATTCTATTCTATTCTACACCATTTTAGGTCACTGGTATATTCTATTCGCTGGTCTATTACATTCTATTCTATTCAAGACCATTTTAGGTCACTGGTATATTAAATTATATTCTATATTTTAGGGTGTATTCTATTATATGCTACACCATTTTAGGGTCCTTGGTATATTCTATTCTGTTCTACACCATTTTAGGGTCACTGGTCACCTGTATATTATATTCTATTCTACACCATTTTAGGTTCACTGTATATTCTATTCTATTCTACACCATTTTAGGGTCACTGGTCTATTACATTCTATTCTATTCAAGACCATTTTAGGGTCACTGGTCACCATTTTAGGGTTATATTGTATTCTATTCTATTCTACATTCATTTTAGACCATTTTAGGTCACTGTATATTCTATATTCTATTCTATTCTACACCATTTTAGGGTCACTGGTCTATTACATTTTTTCTATTCAAGACCATTTTAGGGTCACCGTTATATTGTATTCTATTCTATTCTACACCATTTTAGGTCACTGGTATATTAAATTATATTCTATTCTACACCATTTTAGGGTCACATTCTGGTATATTAAATTCTATTCTATTATACAATTTTAGGGGGTCACTGGTATATTCTATTCTGTTCTACACCATTTTAGGGTCATATTGGTATATTAAATTCTATTCTATTATACAATTTTAGGGTCACTGGTATATTAAATTCTATTCTATTATACAATTTTAGGGTCACTGGTATATTCTATTCTGTTCTACACCATTTTAGGGTCACTGGTATATTAAATTCTATTCTATTATACACAATGTTAGGGGGTCACTGTCACTGGTATATTCTATTCTGTTCTACACCATTTTAGGGTCACTGGTATATTAAATTCTATTCTATTATACACAATGTTAGGGTCACTGGTATATTCTATTCTGTTCTACACCATTTTAGGGTCACTGGTATATTAAATTCTATTCTATTATACACAATTTTAGGGTCACTGGTCTATTCTATTATATATACCTGTTGCTTTAAACCAAATTTCTTTGGATTTGTTCAAAAGGTGCTATATAAATAATTGATTGGTTGATTGACTGATTCAGATTACTTATAAAAAAAAAGTTTCACATTTTTTAACACGTTGAGATAAAACAAAAGATGCTAAACAATAGTGACAATAAAGAAATAGTGCCGTCAATTTAACACAGTTTATGATTATTAATTATACCAATAATAAAAATGCAAATGCATTCAACATTGTCCTCTGTTTTTGCAAGTAGACAAACAAAGTGTGAATTTTTTTTCTTTAACATTAACACCACAGCACTACAGTAGAGCACTTCCCACATAATAACACATACGCTATTTCCCTTACAGTAAAAACCTGTGTGATGTGGATTCCCTTGATGATGCTTGATGTGCCTCTTTCTTTGTCATTTCAAACACGTCATTTATCATCAGCATGTTTGTTCCTCTGCTCCAGTGTCTCTCATGGAAAGAAGTGCAAGAAGCAGAGAACAGATGAAATGAACAACAACAACAAAAAAAGATTTTTTTTTTTTTCCCCGCAGCTCTTATTTTAATGAAATGCAAGTGTAATTCCTCAGTGAAAGAGGCAGTAATTGCCCGAACAGTGTTATAATGTGACAATCGCAGTAGAACAAAGTATGAAATTGCAGGGGATTTTAATCACGGGTAATTCTCGTAAGAAGCCTAACAAGTTTAGGTAATTAAAAATAAATAAATAAAAAAGGTCTAAAATAGGGTTTTGTTAGCATGTCAGGGATCATATTCCCGCTCTGATTTGAATCCTTTGGGTTTGATAGCTACATTTAACAGGCAATAAACTGGAGGAAATCCAAAATGAGTCATTTTAATCCTCGCTCTATTAGAGAAACAAGAAACGCTACATGCAAATAATTATGAATCATATGGAATGAAAGCCAAGGAATATTATTCTCAAGGATGGGGATGAAATTGCTTCTGTGAGGTTGTAAACCAAGACATCAGCGTTTTACAAAAGAGGTCTTTTCAGTATTCATAAAGTCTCCAAAACTTTTCAGCAGGAATTTTCATAACTTGCTAAACGACCCTTTTCTGAATATTCCCACTAATGCACTTGCAGACTGTCCGCAGTGAGGAAAACTTTGAAGCGGCCAATTAAATCTGTTGTTAAATGCCAATGGACCATTGGCATTTTGGTGCCTGCAACATATGCAACATAAAATATTCAACTGAAATGTTAAATAAAAATGAATTATAGAAGGCAAAGTCATTGGATTTTCCATGAGTTTCACTCTCTTCCAACCAAACGATAAAACTCCGTGGTTATATAGCATAAAAACAATCAGTTACGAGGCTCATTAAACGCAATCGTTAAACAAACTGGGTAAACTCAATTTCCACTCAGTCCAAACAAGCTGCAGCAAAGGTGCCGTGATATGCCAAATGACAAGACAGCTAGCGATGCTAGTTATGGATACAAAGCCTGAGGCTAGTTTAACATTTTAAGACCTACTACAATAGTAAAATGCACCATGGTGGCGGAGGTTGTTACAGAGGCTTCGTTCTGAGTAGCTCAAGTGTACACACTGAACATAATATCTGGGAGGGTTTGCAGGAGGTGAGTGAATATATATATATATATATATATATATATATATATATATATATATATATATATATATATATATATATATATATATATATATAAAAGAAATATTACAATACAGAATATAATAACTGCCACACCTCATTTATCACCTTTATTTATTTATTTATTTATTTATTTATTTATTTATTTATTTATTTATTTATTTGTTTATTTCAACTATTTTAATATATAATAAATTAAAATATTTTAAATAAATAAGAAATATTACAATAAAAACTACAAAAGTAATATAATTTCCACACCTCATTTATTTATTTGTTTGTTTATTTAAAATATTTTATATATAATAGATTCTAATATTATAAATGTAATAAATAAATAACCTATTAGGTAACACTTTACAATAAGGACTCATTAGTTAATGTATTAACTAACATGAACTATCCATGAGCAATACATTTGTACAATATTTATTCATCTTTGTTAATGTTAGTTAATAAAAATACAGCCGCTCATCGTTAGTCCATGTTAGTTCACAGAGCATTAACTAATGTTAACAAATACAACTTTTGATTTTAATAATGTATTAGAATGTTGAAAAGAACATTAACTGAGATTAATAAATGCTGTAGAAGTATTGTTCATTCTTAGCTCATGTTAACTAAAGTAGTTAACTAATGAAACCTTATTGTAAAGTGTTACCAACTATGATTACCTCACCTTCTTTTATTTTAGTGTAATATTTTTAATTACATATATTTTCTCCTCACCTCATTTATTTCAAATGTTTTAATATTTCATAATATTATATATTTATCTAATCTATTTTATTTTTTTATAAAATATTTTACTTTTTTAAAATAATATTTTATAATATTTTCACCCATTTATTAGTTATTTATTTTACATTTTATATACAATTTTATAAATTATAATGTTAAAATGCATTCAATAAATTGAAAATATTACCTCCTCTCCTTTTTTATAGTAAAATATTTTACTTTTTTAAATACAAATATTTTCACCTCACCTCATTTGTTATGTATGTATTTATATATTTATTTTAATATATAATAAATTATAGTATAGTAAAATATATATTTAGATACAAATATTTTCAGCTCTTTTATTTATTTACTATAATATAAATATTATATTAACTATAATTAAAGCCACAATATGTAATTTTTGCCGCTAGAGGCGCTTATTCAAAACAAAGGCGTAGCTTGATGATTCAATACATTTTAATTTTTAATTTTAATAAAACAAATTACATATTGTGCCTTTAAATGTTTTAGTTTACAAACAATAAGTATTATGATTGCATCACCTCCTTGTAATTAATTCATTGTAATTTACCTGACCTTATTTGTCTCATTTCTTTATTAAAATAAAGTCAGTGTTCACTTGATGTAGAATATTTGATGTAGTATTTTACGTGAATGCACATTATTGTATCACATAAATAAATAAATAAATAAATAAATAAATGAATGAATGAATGAATGAATGAATGAATGAATGAATAAATAAATAAATAAATAAATAAACAAACCTATTTTAGAAATGTTACATGCTCTGCAAGCATCAATCAGATGGCAGCTGTTCTAAGTTTACCCTGAGTGAGGGGTCATCTTACCCCAGTTCATGGTTTGTGAATTTGGGCTATAACAAGATTACATGCTAAATATGTTGGAAATCTTCATGGCATGAGATGGCAATAGGATAAAAGGGCAAATCCTGAAAAAAAAAAAAATGTGTCTCGTAGTTTCGTAGACTCGTTTTCAGTGTTGCATTGATGTGCTTCTTTTTCCCATCGCCAGAGATCAGGTGGCATCTTGTTTGTCATTCATGAATGTATTAAGTTTCTATTAGAGTTGAATCAAAACCATCACCATGTGTTTTCCCCAGATTGAGCCTAATATACGTCTGATTTAAACCATGCATAAAGGCTGAGCCATCAATATCAGATGACAGCACTGGACAGAAAGAATGAAAGAGAAGAAAAACGTGGTAATTGCTATGTAAACATGTCAAGCCAAATCTTTCCCAGCAGGGACCGAGCATTGCTCATAATAGATCCAAAGTCACCCTCATTTCCCCCTTTCATTCTGTCTTTTAGCCTGTTCTGGCTAGGTGACTATTTCAAGTTCTTGCCAGCGTTTTGGAGCAGGTGTCTGAGGAACTGTTCAGTTTTCTAATCGCAGACTCTCAGGTGAGTAGAGTACCTTGTGTACTATGGTACTTTAGACTTTTTAAACATAAAGACTTATTTCTTTTATATTTTTCCTTTCTTTTGGAAGCTTATTTCCACCACACAATTCAGACATTTTTTCTCACAATTTTGAGTTTATATTAAAATATGTCAGAATTGATGTCAATTGTGACATAAAATGGCCATCCTGCATGATAAGAAAAGTCCTGTCTTTAATGTTTTCATGTTTGTTTTGTGTTTGAGCTCATGGCTTTGTCTTTCTTTTTTGTGTTGGCCATGTGCTCCTCTTGTCCTGCCTCCTTGTCTCCCTTTACCATGCCCTCTCGTTTAGTGTTTGTCTAGTCCTCTTTAACTTGAGTGTGTTCTCCTGTTTCTCATGTGTCCCTTCCCTTTATATTGTACTCCTTTCCTTATGTTATCTGCTGGGTCGTTGCTTGTGTCATGGTGTGCAACTGTTTAATTGTTTTGTGAGCAGGCTTTTTTTGTTGTTGTGAAAAGTGGATTAGTTTTGCCTGTGTTCTCATGTTTGTTCCAGTTCTGTCTGCATGCTGAAATCCATTGGCTGTTATCTCTCTCTCTCTCTGCCCAGCAGTTCAGTCGGTGCAGGGTTTAAGGAAACCTGGAGTGTCTGGCCTCTTGTGTGTGGTCTTCCTGCCTAGTCCTTCACTGCTGTCATCTGACCTCACGCTGTCCCTTCAGCATGTATGGCTGCTCTCTCAATGTGACTCTTTCAGTGTTTTTTCCTTACCCATTGTTGGACTGTTAACTTCAACCTCTGCCATCTTGTATCCCTCTGTTTGGTTATTAAACTTGTGAAACTCATTCTGCGCTTGAGTCCTATCCTTCACAGATCTGTGACATAACGAACCAGCCAGAACAGGACTCAGCAGAATGAGCATCAGAATACTGCCCCCTGCTAACACTCAGGAGAGACAAGCCTGTTATCAAGGTTTGATTGCCCTTCGCCACAGGGCTTGGATGTGGATGGTTTTTGCCCAGTTTTTTTTGGATAATGGCTGTGGGGCTGGATTATAATGACTCTGCGGTCAGGGACATTTTCAACCGCTGCTTGGATGATCCCCTACCACAGTGGGAGATGGAGCTCTTAGGAGCCTGGACTTTGAATTTTTCCAAGTATTTACACCACTGCAAGGCTCGGCACATCCTGACACCACCAGAGCCTCCCGGCAGTGATCACCTCACCTTTTCTCCTTTGAGTCAAGCTCTCGATCCTCTTCTGAATCCAACTGTGAAGCGATGGAAGGAAGAGGGCAGCCCAGGCTGCAGTGGCAGTGTCTGTCTCAACGGGGTCAGTTCCCATTGTCCCTAAGCCAGCTCCTACCATCCCAGAGTCCACTGAGTCAGCTCCAGTCACCTCTAAGTCAGTCCTAGTCACCCCAGAGTCAGCTAAGACCGTTCCAGCTGCCCCTGAGGCAACTGAGACTGCTGAAATCAGCCTTGAGCCAACTGAGACTGCTGCAGTTACCCAGGAGGCAGCCAATCATACTTTGTCTCGCCCTCGGAAGCCGAAAAAAAATATATAAGGCTCCCGCTTTGCAGCCTATTCCCCATCTTTCTGAGGTCTTGTAAGGGTGGATCCTCTACAGCGGTTCTGACTGCAGGGTTGCCGAATGACTAAAGAAACGTTATCAGCAAGATGACAGAAAACTGTACATTTCTCGTCTTTACCACCCACTGCAGCTTATACCAACGACGGAAATAAGCGCAGTTACAATAGCTAAACATGTGGGAGAGCGTTGCTATAATGTGACTATATTGTATTGCAATAGGTAACACTTCAAAGTCAATACCAAATCAAAACTAGTTAGCACATCATTTGTAGTTGAAAGAATTTAATGACAAAATCTAGTTATGGTTACACTTAAAATAGTTACAAAATAAATGTATGAGATGATGAAAACTTATACCATTAATCGTACCCAGCATGAATTTTACCTGAGAGAGAGAGAGAGAGAGAGAGAGAGAGAAGGAGAGAGAGACAAAGAAGAGAAGAGAGCAAAGAAGAGAAGAGCCAAAGAGAAGGCCCCAAGAAGAGAGCGCCAGAGAAAAAAGAGACAGAGCAACAGTTACAATCTTCTTTTATCTATTCCTTGACCATGTGACTTAAACCCTAACGTGAGCCATTCAAACTGACCAATCAGACCAAACTTCCCCACGGTGTTACATGTGTGACACATTTGGCCTACAGGCCTTCAGCATTTCTTTGTCTTTAGGAATTCCAAATGGCCCTCCTGGAGAGAGATGGGGTTGAAACCAGTAAAGCAAATGTCTTTGTTCATTTTACAAAATCAAATATCTTTGATTATTTTCAATTCTTTCAGTCCCCTCTTGGCACCATTGGCCACAATCATTGAGTACAAAGGTGGCACAGTCCACAAAGACATGCTTTCTGTTGTGTGTAGATGTCATCTTCAGACTTCTCGCCCACACTTGTTGCAAAAGCAGCTGGTCAGTCTTCAGTCTTTGTTCTCATCTCAGTCCTGCATGAGAAGGCTCCATCAAATGGTGTTGCACCAATCATTGATATGCAAAGCGTCCATTGAATCCTTCACACCTTGAGAAAAGTCACTGAAGGTTAGAGCAAACGCTTGTCCCTCTTTCTGAGGACACAGGATGTGAACTTGTGCAGCAGGGATCCTGTGATTAGAAGAACATATAGCACAACAAAGAACAAAAGCATACATGGTATTTGTCATTGGTCAGAAGTTTGATGTGGTCAGATTAAAATAGTCTCTGGCAATAAGCCATTAAATCGATGTACTTAATAAAGTGGTCAAGGCTGAGAATAAAAGAAGATCTCACAAGCTCTTACATTGTTTCTGGAAAACATTAAAAATAAATTGCATTATAACAAAACAACAATCATTGTTGGCTTAAATCCCCCTTTTCATGAAGAGTAATATTCAGTGTAACCAAATACAGAAATTCAGTTCCATAGATGTCCAAAAACATTGTTGCAAGTCAAATGGACAAAATACAAAGACTCAGAAATCAAATAAGTTCAAAATCAAATGCATTGTTACAATACAATGATAAAATAAATGTTTGCACTTAGGGAAGAATGAGAAATGCATAAATTCACGTAAATTTTGATATTTAACTTGGTGAGACACATAATAACTAACTGATTTAGTAAATCTGAAGAAAAACAAAAACATTAACTGGGAGAAATTCACAGTTATAATACAGTCTAGATGTAAAGACTTAAATAAAATAGAATACATTTTGTGAGACAGATGTAGATTTGACTTTGTCTGTGAAGATCAAATCTATGTGGCTGCATTTAGCTGTGGCTATGTGTAAATCATGCCCCAAACACGGCAAGGAGGTTTTACAGTTGTGATGCAAATTTGGTCCTGTTGTAACAGGAAGCCAGCATGAGAATGTGAGTAAGTGTGGTCTGGCTCAAACCAGTGTTTTTGTTAGGGAGCATGATAAAGTGCAAGGTCAAAGGTACTGAATCCTGCTGTGATGAAAGCATTTTCATGGTTAATGCAATTGTAAATTACCCTGTAGCCACATGGCAATTCTATGCTCCTGTACATGGTTTTACTGCAGCTATATGGAAAATAGCAGAGTTTTCCACTCAGGAGACAAACAAATTCAACATAGAAACACATGAAACTGGAAATGGCTAAACAATTCCAGTATTAAAGTTATTCCAATTTTCACAAGATACATGGCCTAGAATGCAAAGCATCAACAACCTTTATCCTAAGTGTTTCATACAACACTTACAGTAAAGCAATCATGTGTTTTAAAGAATAAACTTAACTAGTCTGTGTATATATTAACACAAACAACTATAATGTGTGTTCAATGCGCACAATGTGTTTAGTACAATTACAAATTTGAAAATACAAACAGGATCATTGCAATTTAGATGTTTAACTATTAAACTCACTGCTATGAGACTGCTAGTCCACTAGCCAGTGAGGTTAACAGCTGAAGGCCTTGCATGAACACTGCGGTTAACTCACTAAGAGTTTTACCTGCAAATGAGCGCTGATCTTTACTCTTAGAAAGTGATTTCCTAGTTTTCTGAAAATAAGGTGGAGGTCGACCTTTACCCAGTGACCAGCATCTCTCCTCTGAGTGGCCTATTTTCCTACAAGAACTGCAAAACCTGTTCTCTTTGCCATAGGATTGAATGCTATGTTCTCCTGGAGTTTGAGGATTTTCATGACTCTCTAATGCTTGTACACCATGCGTACTGGTACATGACTCTGCGCTATTACGGTACTGCATCACCTTAAGAACTGAAATGGGCACACTTTCTTGAGTTGCACATGCATTTTCTGAACTAAACGTTTCAGATTCATTAGAGCAAGTCAGCTCATCTAAGAAGTGAACATGCTTTTTAGTCCCATCGCTGTTAAGCGCTTTGGGAGACATGAACTTTTTAGCATTTAGCATAGCCTTGAGATCTGCAATGGTCTCCTTGTGATTTTTACACTTTTCAGTCAGGGCTAACTGCTCAGCTAGTAATTTATCTAGCTGTGCTTGAAGATCTTGAATCTTTGCCTCAGACTTTTCTGCTTCTGCATTTTTAGAATGCACTTCTTTACATTTCTCATCTAGACTTGATACTAGAAATGGTATCACATTATGTAGCCTTTTAAAACTTATGAAGTTTAAAGCCTCAATTATTTTACCATGTTTTGATTTCTTTTGGTGTTTGCCAATTATGTCCCACCATCGAATCATTTCATCATCTGAACTTTTAATTCCAATATACTCTGTCTTGAGTTTGGACAAGGTAGGCTCAACTTTTTCACTCCATAAAGCAAACAATAAGTCACTGTTATCAGAAATTTTCCCTTCCATCCCCGAGGAGATAATCTGAATATTCTCGGATTGTACAGTAATGGGACTATTGAAGCTATTTAAAACCTTCTAATTTCTGTTTCATGCAATTCATAAACAATGAAAACAGACTTACCAATTCCTTGGTCAAAAGGTCAGCTTTAATCCATTCACAAGATCAACTGTGAAAAAATGTCCTCATTCTGATGAATTTCAGAAGATTCACTGCAAGGGATTCCTGGGTTTCGGCACCATCTGTAAGGGTGGATCCTCTACAGCGGTTCTGACTGCAGGGTTGCCGAATGACTAAAGAAACGTTATCAGCAAGATGACAGAAAACTGTACATTTCTCGTCTTTACCACCCACTGCAGCTTATACCAACGACGGAAATAAGCGCAGTTACAATAGCTAAACATGTGGGAGAGCGTTGCTATAATGTGACTATATTGTATTGCAATAGGTAACACTTCAAAGTCAATACCAAATTGTAAGGTCCATCCGTTAGCCCAAGGACGGAATCTAACGGCCTGGTCGAAGGACTTCTGCGTGTTCGCCTTCTCAGCACTTCTGTTGGATTCACTTAATTTATGACCATCGAATTTTAAATCTGACTCCATGAATAATTTGATCTTACTCCAATTCTTTGTAACTTTGTTACATTTGTTACATTGTAACTTAACAGCTGATCATAAGTTTAGTTGTGATTTAATTTAGATCTTTGATTTCTCTTAGTATCTCTTAATTTCAAATACTGATTTCCTCCATGGGACCCGGAGTCGCTCAGAGGATAATGCTCGCGATTATAATTACATTACCTCACGGACGCAAATTAGTCAGTTCTGAGATTACAGAGGATTACAGAGTGAACTATTTTACCTTTTAAGTGAGTCGCAAATGCTTACTCATAACAGAAAGTGTAATTTTAGCAATAGTCACTTAGAGCTGTAACTTGATAATAACAGTGACACCCAGAAATCAGATTGTCCCTCATGCTTAGCGCCATGCTCCGGTCATGGGGTCCTCGGTATGAATCTGCCCTGACAGAAAGATTTACGGAAACTCCTACAACTCCTCATGCGACACTACTTGAGTAATGATTTATGAAAAATACAGAATAAATCCAGATTAACATTTATTTTGGCCAGACAGAACTTAAAGAACATAATTAAACATGAATCCATGGTACACAACTTTCAGCATAAAATACAATTAAGTAATATGAAAATAGTTTCAAAGAGTCATATCTGGCACAATACATACAGCGTGTGTGAGTGTCTCTTATGACACTGACACAACACTGCATGGGGGCTTCTGTCTACAGAATATTCCCCCCAAATGGCAGCCCTGCTACCCTTCCTTAAATACCCAGACCAGAACAAAGGGTTGTAACTATTTGCAACACAAACACCTAGTTTGGGGGGAGAAGATCAGATATCTTTGGAGAGACCACCAAAAGAGAACACAAGTCTCATATGTTTCAATCTTTCTAACCCTATCAGTGACTTCAGTGATGTTGAGACCATTTTACCAATCGCACTATGACCTTTAAAAAGACACCAGACATGAAAGGGATAAAACAATAGATTCACAAGATAAATCATATGTAGTATATCTGCATTCTGGGACTTGAATCAGGGGGAAGGGGAAAGGGAGGTAGAGAGGGGGAGAGGGTTTTGGTCAGGGCGGTGTCCTACAGTTTCTCTGTGAGATCTTCTCTTCAGATTGAGTTTTATTGTTTTAATGCAGGGTGTTGGATCTCAGCTTTTGTCTTAGCAGTAAAACCGGTCCTTACAGACGACCCTGGCCCCTTGGGACAAATTCATATGAGTTTCCAAGGGGACATATTTGGATATTCCCTGTTTCCATATTTTGGATGTTGTTTCCGGAGTGTTCATGGTGCTGATCCTGTTAACAGCACAAGTCCATGGGTGCAGGAATCAAGTAGTCACCTGAAATAGCAACATTAAGACAGACTGAACATGAAGATGAAAACACTGCAAAACACACCTCTGGCACAGTCCCTTTAGATGTAGGCGGCGCTGACTGGATGCGCAATTGGACAGGATATCTATGATCCTGTTGGTCAGGTTTGCTTCCACCTGCACTTGATTGTGATAGTTTTCAGTCTGTAGAATGACTTGTTGTCCCAAGTCTGTTGTGTCCATTAGCAGAAAGTGTCAGTGGAAAGTGTCTTTACACTTTGAGGAAGCATCTGTGTCCTGTCCTCCCCAGGATTCTTAGGTAGCTGACCCTTTGAGAAGTCCTCGGTCACCTTCAAGCAGAAGGTTTGGTTTGCCGGGCAGGTCAGATCTCCACGGGTGAAGGAATGGTTTCACTGATGAAGCTCCATTGTGTGTGAGACACCTGAACAACTTCTGAATAACCATGCAATAATTGAACACTGATGACTTTCTGGTTATTGTGAGATGGGAAAAGAGAGTTGTTGGATAAACACAAGAACATAAGAATAACAACACATGATAAACTCATGTCAGAAGTGCGAGTGGTAAATACGGTCTCATTTCTCAGGGTCAAATATTTAGTGAGTAGGTCTCATTTGATAGTTAGATTCTTCACTACCACTGACATGGAAGTGGAATTTAAACGTGGTCTGGATGAATTACAGGAAGGGTAACAAAACATCAATATAACAAGTATATTTACCAGAAGTATGCATAATCAAAATATATCACATAATTAAACATGGAATTACACAATTTAATAATTGTTATTATAAAAGTGTCTATATCAGTTGGTTTTTACTTTCAAATCATTACTGAAAGCTAATATTTCAATCAAATCACTTAGAGGATGAGATTTACAGAAACAGAGATTTAAAATCTCTATTTTAGCCTTTGCACTCATCTTCTGTGCATTTGATGTACAGGCTAAGACACACTCAATAATAAGGCAGGTCTGACTGAGAATTGTTTTATTAATTGATAGAAATGCCTGCACTCTGCATCTAACTCTTTTAGATATATTTTCATTGTCATTAGTGATATGTTGGAAACTAGGGGCCCTCCCAGTTTGCAACAATACCAATGACTGGACATAATAAAGATTTTGTCCATCAATTTACTAATCAATTAATTGTCAATCAATTGATGTGTGTTGATAGCCATGCACATGTTTTATGCATCTTACATGGAATACATATAGGAAGTTGACATGGCTGTAAGCCATAAACTTGTTCAACCTAACTGAAAAGGAATTATGAAAATAATTGCCCTTGTCCTATATGTATGAAGGTGAATAATGTATGATAGATTTGCATTATATTAATGATTTTGCCCTGGATAGTCCTATGATCTATTCCAGGTAGAGATGTTGTGTGGTTTTAGAGTTAAAAGTGTGTGTGTGTGTATGTTGTGTATAGGAGATGGGTGGTGTCTATCCTACCATAATCTGTGTTGTATAATTTAGTTCCAGTTTTTACACTGGGAAGCCATGTAAGCTATGTGTGCTGTGGGGTGTGAATGGCTTCATGAAGCATCTTCACTCCCATCTCCTATGTTAAATTGTGTGTGTGTATGTTGGCTTATGCCGGCCAGCCCAGACCCTTGTGGAGTCTGGGTCTGAAGAGTGGCAGCCATCAGCCTGAAAGGAAAACAACACAGAGAGAGAAACACAGAGAGAAACACAGTCTAATATTGACCTTTACACAAATTTCACTAAGATAGATGGTGCTATCTTATTTTTTCTTTAATGGCCTTAGCCAGACAGTTGTTGCATATGGCTTTAACCTGTTAAGGTTTTATGCCATTATGAGAGAATTTGTTTTAGTTTACAAAGACATGGATCATCATCATGATTATGTTTCTGTAAAGGAAAAAGGTCATATAAACTGATTTATAATGGTCAGATCTGACTGCTGGTGTGTAAATGCAGTCAGACCCGTTACACCTTAAGCTGTTGTTGCAGTTGTGTTTACTCAATCTGCTGTATTGTGATCATTATCACACTCAGGTCCCCTGGGGGGATCTCTTTGAATGATGCTGTTTATACAAGCCAGATCTGGGTTTAGAGCAACAGGTTCTTTGGTATTTATGGTGTCTTTCAAACTCTTGACCATTTGGATCTCTGTGGTGTGTATCCTGTGGAGTGAATGTCTGAGATTAACATACACACAGCTTTCATTACATTCCCGGTAAATAACTTTCCCGATCAGATCCCATCCCATCACGCGTCCCAGTGAGGAGGTTGCTAAAACTTGTACCCCTTTGTTTGTCATTGCATCACAATGGAAAGCTCGCACCTCTCTCTCTCCTGGGTTTGAGATTGGAATGTAAATGATTAGGTCTTGAATGAATTCAGCCTATTCAAGTTACAGCAATCAGGTTAATCATTTAACTGGGCATTGTAATTTTTCTCATTAAAGATTCTTGCACAAATAGAAGGTAAAGAAGTTCTTTCTCTTTAGGTTTTTCACTTCAGTTTTCTTTCTTAACATTAGTTTCTTTAACCATCTATGTTTCTCCTTCCCATCATTTCAACACTGATAGTGCTCTTGCCGTCTTGTTCCCTACCTGCACATCCCATCTTTCTACATTCTGATCCTTCTTCTACTCCTTCAACAATCTTTCATCCTCTAAATAATGCTGAATCATCATGAGATCAAAAGCCATTCCTAGCCATTATAATATAATTTACATTATAATCATAATATAAATCATATTATATTAAAATAGTATGAATTAAAAAATAATTTTATTTGCTGGTCTCAAGAGGGTCTCTGCTGAGCCATTTGTCCAGAACCATTTGTTATAATCTCCTGATCTTTCAGATTGGCCCCTGCAGCTCCTGCTGTGCTGGCGGGATCATTGTGTGACAGCAACAAGACCAAACTGGAAACCAGTTATCAACTTAGATGCTGTGGACGTTCAATAAACTGCAAACACTGAGCGCACGGGTCAAATCATTGCTCAATTTAAAGATTTTGTGACTACACAATATAGAATTGGGTACAATTTTCTTATTTTTAGATATTATCAATTGTATTCTTTGGAGAATCTATTTGCATATAAAAAGAAAGGTTTGACAAAGACAGGTCTGATGAAGAAAGACAAAGTTCATCTTTGTTCTGTTAATTTTCTCAGTCTCTTTTGAGACACTAAGCACACAAAAGTGCAGTGATTCCAATGTCTGAAATGAGACCATAGTAAAACGCTATATTTCACAACACATTTATAATTGTGACATCAGTCCTGAATCAGTTTTGTCCACCTTCACATTTTACACACAAAGGATTGTAGTGAGATATTTTCCAGTAAGATTTTGTTCACACATTATCGTGGCCATTTTTTTTTTTTCTCCGCTGTGTTGTAGCAGCAAAGCAAATAAACAAATGTAACTGGACCTTTAACTTACAGCCTTCTTTTTGAGTACCGAAATAAAATTCCTCTCTTGCTTGCTTTGCATAACAAGGAGAATTTTAAAGCAAGGGATATCATTTCTACTCTACGCTGTTGCTTTCATGTTCCTGATAAGCACTTTGGTTGTCTAATTCTCAAGCCTTCATCGGATTTATACAGTATTCAATATATTCCTAAACATTTCTAAAAGCAAAAAATGGACTTACCATCACAGCTGAAGAAAGAGAAGGAAATCACCTCTTGCTTGTTGTAATCCCAATACTTTGCTGAAAAGACACTCGCATCCTGGAGATCACGGAGGTCCGGTCACCATTTTGTAAGGTCCATCCGTTAGCCCAAGGACGGAATCTAACGCCTGGTCGAAGGACTTCATGCGTGTTCGCCTTCTCAGCACTTCTGTTGATTCACTTAATTTATGACCATCGAATTTTTAAATCTGACTCCATGAATAATTTGATCTTACTTCCAATTCTTTGTAACTTTGTTACATTTGTTTACATTTGTAACTTAACAGCTGATCATAAGTTTAGTTGTGATTTAATTTAGATCTTTGATTTCTCTTAGTATCTCTTAATTTCAAATACTCGCTCCTCCATGGGACCCGGAGTCGCTCAGAGGATAATGCTCGCGATTATAATTACATTACCTCACGGACGCAAATTAGTCAGTTCTGAGATTACAGAGGATTACAGAGTGAACTATTTTACCTTTAAGTGAGTCGCAAATGCTTACTCATAACAGAAAGTGTAATTTTAGCAATAGTCACGAGAGCTGTAACTTGATAATAACAGTGACACCCCAGAAATCAGATTGTCCCTCATGCTTAGCGCCATGCTCCGGTCATGGGGTCCTCGGCATGAATCTGCCCTGACAGAAAGATTTACGGAAACTCCTACAACTCCTCATGCGACACTACTTGAGTAATGATTTATGAAAAATAGAATAAATCAAGATTAACATTTATTTTGGCCAGACAGAACTTAAAGAACATAATTAAACATGAATCCATGGTACACAACTTTCAGCATAAAATACAATTAAGTAATATGAAAATAGTTTCAAAGAGTCATATCTGGCATTAATACATACAGCTGTGTGTGAGTGCCTCTTATGACACTGACACAACACTGCATGGGGGCTTCTGTCTACAGAATATTCCCCCCCAAATGGCAGCCCCTACCCTTCCTTAAATACCCATAGACCAGAACAAAGGGTTGTAACTATTTGCAACACAAACACCTAGTTTGGGGAGAGAAGATCAGATATCTTTGGAGAGACCACTCAAAAAGAGAACACAAGTCTCTATATGTTTCCAATCTTTCTAACCCTATCAGTGACTTCCAGTGATGTTGAGACCATTTTACTCAATCGCACTATGACCTTTAAAAAGACACAACAGACATGAAAGGGATAAAACAATAGATTCACAAGATAAAATCATATGTAGTATATCTGCATTCTGGGACTTGAATCAGGGGAAGGGAGGAAAGGAGGTAGAGAGGGGAGAGGGTTTTGGTCAGGGCGGTGTCCTACAGTTTCTCTGTGAGATCTTCTCTTCAGATTGAGTTTTATTGTTTTTTAATGCAGGGTGTTGGATCTCAGCTTTTTGTCTTAGCAGTAAAAAACCCGGTCCTTACAAAAACAAAACTAGTTAGCACATCATTTGTAGTTGAAAAGAATTTAATGACAAAATCTAGTTATGGATTTACACTTAAAATAGTTACAAAATAAATGTATGAGATGATGAAAACTTATACCATTAATCGTGACTCCAGCATGAATTTTACCTGAGAGAGAGAGAGAGAGAGAGAGAGAGAGAGAGAAGGGAGAGAGAGGACAAAAGAAGAGAA
>CM031964.1:24684839-24698550 GCA_018749465.1 Paracanthobrama guichenoti
CGTGAAGAAATATAGAGCAATGATATCTCCCAGTGGTGCAGCATGTACAGGGTGAAGAGCAACGGTCCCTGAACTTGTGATCGGTGTGACATCTCTTCATTTACTGCTACAAACTGATAACGGTCAGATAAGTATGATTTAAAGCCATGCCAATGCAGTTCCACTAATGCCAACATAATTTTCGCAGTCTATTCAAAAAATATGTTGTAGTCGATAGTGCTCGAATGCAGCGCTAAGATCGAGTAACACTAATAGAGAGATACAACCACGATCGGATGATAAGAGTAAATCATTTGTAACTCTGATGAGAGCAGTCTCAGCACTATAATCACAGTCTAAATCCTGACTGGAAATCCTCACAGATACCATTTCTTTCTAAAAGGAACATAATTGTGAAGACACTGCCTTTTCCAGTATTTTTTTGACAGGAAGGGTAGATTTGAGATCGGCCTATAATTGACTAATTCTGTAGGATCAAGTTGAGGTTTTTAATAAAGTGGTTTGATAATAGCCAGCTTAAAAGTTTTCGGTTACATATCCTAATAACAAAGATGAGTTAATGATATTAAGAAGAGATCTATGACCTCTGGTAGCATCTCTTTAATAGCCTAGTTGGTATAGGGTCGAGCATACATGTTGTTGATTTAGATGATTTAACGAGTTTAGTCAATTCTTCCTCTCCTATAGCAGTGAATTAATGTAATTTTTCTCAGTGACACAACAATGCTCTGTCTCATGTGACACTGTAGTAGACGGCTGCATGGTTATAATTTTCTTCCTAATATTATCGATCTTACACGTAAAGAAGTTCATAAAATCATTACTGCTGTGCTGATTACAACCATCAGAAGTAGAAGCTTTATTTTTGGTTAACTTAGCCACTGTATCAAATAAATACCTAGGGTTGTGTTTGTTTTCTTCTAAGAGAGGCGAGACATAAGCAGATCTAGCAGTTTTATGGCCTTTCTGTATGCGATCATGCTCTCTTTCCATGAATTACGAAAAACCTCTAATTTTGTTTTCTTCCAGCTGCGCTCCATTTTTCTGGCTGCTGTTTTAAGGGCCCGGTGTGCTTTCGTTGTACCACGGCGTTGGACTATTTTCTTTAATCTTCTTTAAGCGCTGGGGGAGCAACTGTGTCTAAAGTGCTGGAAAAAAGAGAGTCAATAGTTTCTGTTGCAAAATCGAGTTCCTCCTAGGCTATCTGGGATGACGAGGAGATGAAACTGATGAGGAAGATTGTTTAAAAGCAATTTTTAGTGGCGGCAGTGATAGTTCTGCCATATTTGAAGCGAGGGACAGCTTTGCAGCCTTAGCTAAATTAAGTATACATGATACTAGGTATCTGAGGCTACTAGGCTTCAGGATACATCTGAGATGTCGTCGCTCTGCTGCAGAATTTCAACGGTATCAACATTTATTCCATGTGACAATATTAGGTCTAACGTATGATTAAGGCGATGAGTGGGTCGTGACACGTGTTGCCTTACTCCAATAGAGTTTAGAATGTCTCTAAATGCTAATCCCAATGCGTCTTTTTCATTATCTACATGGATATTAAAATCACCAACAATTAGTACTTTATCTGCAGCCAGTACTAACTCGGATAGAAAGTCAGCAAATTCTTTGATAAAGTCTGTATTGTGCCCTGGTGGCCTGTATACAGTAGCCAGCACAAATGTCAAACGGGATTTATCAATTACACTACATAATGCTACATAAAGCACCAAAACTTCAAAAGAATTATATTTGAAACTAGACTTCTGAGTAATACTGAAGATATTATTATAAATTACAGAAACCCCTCCCCTTTACCTTTCAGACGCTGGCTCGTGTTTATAACAATAATCTTGTGGGGTGGACTCATTTAAAAGTAATGTAGTCGTCAGGTTTTAGCCAGGTTTCTGTCAAACACAGCACATCTAGATTATTATCTGTAATTATATCATTAACAATAAGCGCTTTTGGGGAAAGGGATCGAATATTCAGCAACCCAAGCTTTATCATTTGATCATCTGTATTATATCTGTTGTTTATTTTGTAAGAATGGATTTCACCTGAGAGCAAACTCAAGAGATCTAAGCTACACTAAGACAATAAAACTTCACTCATCTGAATAAGAAAAACAAGACTCAATCTTATCTCCTCCCCTGCCGAGTTCTGACCCTCTCACTCTTCCTGCCTCGGAGACCACACAATCATGCAAATCTCACAGATACTGCCACAAGGTGTTTCTTTGACTTTTGGTGTTTCTGGTAAATAGGTTTCATTCCCACATCAGAGGAACAGGTCATAATAAAGACAACAGAGCTTGTTCCCTGGTGTGGGAGATGCTCATAAAGATCTTTTTATAAACATTTGCTGTCATCCCCCAAAGCTAGGTGTGACCATTTGGTCACGAGAAAGTTTCAACCAAAAGCTGCATAAATATTTGGGTGCTAAATGTTTATTGTTCTTTTGTTCTGGTTGAGTATTTAAAGGGAATGGGAGACCACTCATGGAAGCATCTGTAACCAGAACTTCCCACGCTGTTGAAGTGTGTCTCTATTGCCAGGTAACAATGACTCTTGGAAACTATTTTTTATGTTTTTTAGAATGATGTTTTATATTGTATGCTGATCAGTTGTGTATTATGGATTCTTTCTAAATTCTTTTATTTGATATGTTTACCTGGCTATAATAAACATTAATCTTGATTTATCTTGTATAAGTCTAAATTCCTTTATTTAAGTAGTGTCGTGTATATGGAGTTTTGTAGGAGTTTCCGTAAATCTTTCTGTCAGGGCAGATTCATACCGAGGACCCCATGACCGGAGCATGGCGCTAAGCATGAGGGGCAATCTGATTTCTGGCTGTCACTGGTATTAACAAGTTACAGCTCTCGTGACTATTACTAAAATTACACTTTCTGTTATGAGTAAGCATGTGCGACTCACTTAAAGGTAAAATAGTTCACTCTGTAATCCTCTGTAATCTCAGAACTGACTAATTTGCGTCCGTGAGGTAATGTAATTATAATCGCGAGCATTATCCTCTGAGCGACTCGGGTCCCATGGAGGAACGAGTATTTGCAATTAAGAGATACTAAGAAAATCAATGATCTAAATTAAATCACAACTAAACTTATGATCAGCTGTTAAATTACAAATGCAACAAAATTACAAATAATTGGAGTCAGATAAAATTATTCATGGAGTCAGATTTTTGAATTGGATCTTCACATTTTAATAAATTAAAGTGATTTTTCTAGAAGCGCCAGAAAAGACATACACGCAGAAGTCCTTCGACCAGCTGCTGGATTCCTACGTTGGGCCAATCAGCTGGACCTTACAAAGTGGTGACTGCCCTCCGTGATCTCCCAGTCTCAGGAGAGTGACGTCTTTTTGGCGCGACAATTCAGATCCAAGCCGAGTGAGCATGAGGTTTGAGGTTCTACTTTTCTGTCTACAAATGTCCTGGTAAGTCCATTTTTGTTTACCTTTTAGAAAGTGCTGAGGGAAACCTAGACACACCCAATATAAACACATTTGTAGAACGGGTCGGTATACCCACATTAGACCGGAGACCGTAGAAATCCGGTGGTGTTTAAGATTACTAGAAAACAACATGGCTTGTCAGGGAAATGGTAGTTCGAGTGTAGATAAGGAGGTAATGGACACTCTTGGAGTACAAATTAAAGATCTTCTCTTTCGCTTGCGTGAACAAGGAGTAGATTTTGAGTGGCGCAATGATCAAATTTTAGCCTGGTATAATACAGAGGGCCGAAAATTAGAAACTAAAGCTCCTTTTAAGAAAATTCTGGTCGCGATCGTCTATATGCTACGTCGAAACGATTTGACAACTATTACAGAAAACGAACGCGTAATAGCAAACATAAAAGAGCTAGAAACGCAGCGATCAGACGAGCTAAAAAAGCTAAGAGCACAGGTCGAAGCATCTGTATATGATAAACAAACTTGGGCAAGACAGGGCAACGCTTGATGGAATCGAAAATGAAAAAGCTTGAAAAGAAGCTTCGATTAGATAAAGAATACACATCTGCGCTCGAAGAATGTTGCGAATCAGCAGGATTTCCTGTATCTGCGGTAAAAGTCGCGGCGATAAACAGTAAAATTGTTAGCGAGATATATAGCGACAGCGATGATGACATTGCAGCTCTATCAAGCAGTATGCAAGGCCATCTGGACCTGAGAGAGCGTGAGTTTTCCTAGAAACCGTGAATGAGGAAAATAGGCCCAAAAGCGAAACAACGTAGTCCCATAATGACTCGAATTAAATCAGGCTCGGTTCACGAAAACCAGTGAAAATAGCTGTGCTTAAAACAATGAAAAATGGAGATGATGAAGTCACTACCATTAGCCGCCCTTTAACTGCGAAGAATGCACCAAACACAAAGAAGTTGTGGGAATGATGCCCGAAAAGGCCCGCTCCAACCCTACTGGGACAACTTAATGTTACAGGCATCAGTGTACAAATTAGAGATCAGGGATGTTTGGCAAGTAGCCCTCCTTACTATTCCAGACGAGCTAAAACCAAAAATGCCCGTGAATTGAGAAGTGGAGAAATTGTAGTCAAACAGGAAGATGAGGACGAAAGCGATGTGTATGAAAGATTGAGGGGACTCTATTAGAGTTAAGGGGACCAACACACGCTGAGTGGAGTAGAATTTTAGAAATAAAACAGGCAAATAAAGAACCGTTTGAAATTTATGCTGAGCGCCTATGGGTGACCTACAAAGAGCATTCAGGGTTAGAAGATGCACAGCACGATCAGGAAGTTTTACTACAACTCCTGAAAAATAACGCCGGTTCCCATATACAGCAGGCATTAGCTCACGGAGCCGATCCACCAGAGAATACCTACCGGTCATTAGTGGATTGGGCTTCCAAAATAGAGGCCAGACTAAAACAAAACAAAGCTCGTTCCATTGCAACAACACAATGGTTGGCCGAAGGAAAAGGTGTTGGAGATCCTAATCCTAAACCTCAGATACCGCCGTTGTAAGTATTGCAAGAAAATCAATCATACCGTTCAGAACTGTCTTAGATTGAAAGCGGCGTGCAAAAAGGGAAGGATAATTCAGAAAACAGCTTAAAGAAAACTGAAGAAAAACAACGAGCCAAGAGAGCCCGTATAATAAATTGCAGACAGAGCTTGCAGCCCTGTTAGCGAAATTTAGCGAACCCCAATAGAGGTGCGTGGCCTCCGCCCGCTATAGGAAGCGTTGTCACCAGCGGTAACCGCATCAAAATACGAGCTAATCTTGGAGGCGGTTAGTTAATATTCTCGTTGATTCTGGAGCCGCCTGCTCTTGTATGCGAACCTTCCGGTACCCCCTAAGTACGAGAACAATTCAAATTAAAGGTATAGGCGATACTTTGATGACCGCAACACAAACAAAACCAGTGAGACTCGATTTGGGCATGGTAGTGCTAACAGAACATTTCTGGTATTTACCAGAGAATAGTGAAGGAACTGTGCTGGGAATGGACATTATGAGAAAGCATGGATTTGTCATTCATTGCTTTGAAAAACAAATTGAACTACAAACAAATAAAACCACAAAGAGATGCTTGCCTAAAGGCAATGCAAGCATTATGTCCATCTCCAGTTCAGATCCAATTCAACTTCTCATCAGCAAACACAGCAATGTTTGGGCTGATCATGAACACGACTGCGGCCTTGTTGACTTTGAGGTATGCATCGAGGGAGAGCCCCCTCCCCCGCAAAAGCAATACCGCATCAAGCCAGAGGCAGAGGTCGCTGTTCATGAGATAGTACAACAGCTTGAGAAAAGAGGAATAGTTCGGCGATGCAGTTCAACCACAAACTCCCCGTGTCTGCCAGTGCCAAAACCTAATGGTAAATGGCATCTGTGCATTGATTATCAGCGTCTCAACAAAGTTTTACCCAAAGCGACACCAATAGTAGCAAATCCAGCTACTATTTTATCACAAGTCTCAACCAATGCTTCGTGGTTCACAGTGCTTGACATCAAAAATGGTTTCTGGTCTCTTAAAGTTAAACGAGAAGACCAATGGAAACTAGCATTTACTGTAAACCAAATGCAGTATACATGGGAACGAATGCCACAGGGCCTTCACAACAGCCCAGCCATTTTTCACAGAGCTGTGGCAGATGTGCTCAGTCCCTTACTAGGGAATGGCAAGGTCGTTCACTATGTAGACGACATTCTGATAGCTACAGAAGAACCACTTGCAGCTGGTTGATGACGTTTTGCATAGGTTGGGTGACGCAGGCTTTAAAATGAACAAAGAAAAAGCCCAAATTGCACTAAAAGAGGTACACTATTTAGGGTACACTCTGACGCAAAGCCACAGAGACTTAACAGACGATAGAAAGAAATGCATTGCCGAACTGCCTCGACCTCATACTTTAAACTCGCTGCAAAAAGTATTAGGAACAGCAAACTATCTTCGAGAGTTTATCCCTGATTTTGCAAACACCGCTGCGCCATTGTATTCTCTTCTAAAAGGAAAAACAAAACCAAATGAGGTCCTTGAATGGACTGACGAACACGAACAAGCTTTTAGCGATTTGAAACAGCGTTTGTGCTCCGCGCCTGCCCTGGGACTGCCCAACGTATCCAAAGTTTTCCACATTCAGGTAGACACGCATGAAATAACATTAAGCGGAGTCTTAGCTCAGGAACATGGGGGAAAACTGCGTCCAATCGCGAATTACAGCCGTAAGAAATCTCTGGTCGAGCAAGGATTCGACCCATGTACACAGCATGTGCTAGCGGTGCATTGGATGCTAAAAATAACAGAACCCATTGTCGGTTTTCAACCTGTTGTTGTACATACCATGCACACGCCTGTACGAATGCTGCTACAGGGGCGAATAAAGGAGTTTCCTCCCAACGTTTAGCGAGATGGATAGCAGACATTCAAGCGCGTGAAATTACAATAAAAACACACGAATTTTGCCGCATCTGCTCGGGGATGTTGAGGAAATCCACACACATATCAGCCTGTCAAAGAGGCACAAAGCCTTGTGCATGACCAGCCATTACCAGGCCAAGCACCTGTGTACATAGATGGTTCCCATTCTGTCAGAATGGTCATTTTTATGCTGGATGTGCTGTGTGGGCTCCCCGAACGGATGCGAGACAACAATTGTTGTTTAAATTACCATCTAGCATATCCGCAAGCAAGCCGAACTCATTGCATTGCTAGAAGCGATTAAGGCACACCCTGAACCGCTTTGCGTGTATACAGACAGTCGGTATGCGTTTGGCGTTGTAACTGATTTTATGGCCCAATGGCAGTTGCGAAAATTCCTCACCTCCGCCGGAACGCCTATAAAACATTTCAGCACTATAACGTCAATATGGCAAGCAATACAAGCGCGAGAAACCCCCATGTCTGTTGTGAAAGTGCGCGCACACATCAACAAAAACCCTGATGTGCATGAGGGAAACAATAACGTTGTTGACCAATTGGCTAAGCTGGCCGCAGTAAACGGCGACCAGTGGGAAAAAGAGACACCCTCTGCTTCTGTGGCAAGTGCTGTCCAAGTCACCCCATTGACCTCAAACAGTATCAACAAGATCTGTGGGTCTCTAATGGAGAACTTGTACCGCGCCTGAAGCAGGATCAGATGGTGAATGTAATTGAAGGCATAGTAATTCGAGATGGAAAATTTGTCGTTCCAGAAGCTCTTCAAAAACCAATAATCAAATTATACCATGAGTATGCGCATGTATCGGCGACAAGAACCACGCAGTTGATAAAAAATCAGTTTTGGTGGCAGGGAATGACAGCTGACATTGAAAGATGGTGCAACACCTGCGTGGTGTGTGCTACCATCAACCAAGGAAAACACGGCCGAACAAACCTCGTGAGGCCAGAACCACCGAAAGGACCCTGGGAGTCCTTACAAATGGATTTCATTGGTCCACTATCCAGTGCCAAAGGGGGGTATCGATATTGCCTTGTGATAATTGATAAATTCTCAAAATGGGTTGAAGCAATTCCCACTCGGAATAACACGGCAAATACTGTGGCACGTGTGATGGCGAACCAAATCATCCCTCTTTGGGGGGCACCAATTCAAATTGAATCCGATCAGGGGACTCATTTTACTGGACAAGTGATGAAAAACATGTGCAAAATGCTAAACATCAAGCAAAGATTCCATATTCCATATAGGCCACAAAGTTCAGGGAATGTTGAGCGATCTAACCGCACCATAAAAGAAAATATTGCAAAACAGATAGCACAACACCAAAACAGGTGGATTGATGCCTTACCCACAGTTCTGACTGTGTTGCGAGCAACCCCATCAAAAGCTACAGGCATTAGCCCATATGAGCTTATGACTGGAAGGGTGATGAAGTTGCCCATTGATCCAGAAATTTCCCCAGCAGACCTGGGGCCTCTCATGCTTGCAACTCAGCAAACTGTGTTGGTGAAACTGCAAGAAAGATTGAAGGTGCTGCACACACAGGCTGTACTGAAACAACAACAGTCAGACCTGTCAAATGATGCGCAATTTAACCCAATCTCTGAAACAAAATTTTCAGAAGGAGATGTGGTTATGGCACGCGTCTTTGTGAAACAAAATGCATTTTCCCCTAGATGGCACGGGCCCTATGAAATTAACGCTGTTTGTAACAGTTGTGTGGCCGTGAAAATCAGAGGAAAATTGAAATGGTACCACATGTCCCAGTGTAAACCATTCAAAGGTTCAGTGAGTTAAATATGATCTTCTTTCTTCTCAGGAGGATCACTGCAATTCCATGGAGGCCGGATGCCAGGGTGGTATCCGGACCAACCTGCATCGAATTGGGACAACGCATCACACTCACACACACCCCTAGGATGCGAGAGATGGGTATGGAAATATACCAAGGGACCATTCACATCTTACACTCCAATTACATACAAAGAAATAGTCACATGGCCCCCGGATTAGCACCGAACCAAATTGCACCACAAAAATCTGCTGTAATACAGGTTCTACCCATCTCCCATACCAAAACCTTACCGGATACACACATGCACCACAAGTTCACCATAATCTTACGGCCTGGGACCAACTTAAAAATGTACCCAGATTCAGAAATTGGTAGGATGTACACATTTTATGAGAAGAACAATTATGGCACAGATCCAAAAAATGTTACTTCATTAAAGATCTTGAATCTACAACATATAGGTGCACACACACAACAACACATAACCATACACATTTAAAGTTTACTGAGCTTCTTTTTGATCTAACAAAGAGGGCATCTAATAACAATGTAAAACATTTGTTTGGACTAGTCGGAAAGAAGGAACATACTGTGTGGGAAAATGTGAAGCAAATATGGACAATTTTACTAGCCCTCACAATTGCTCATGGACTTTACACCATTGCTTTAATTTGACTACCTGTGGATACGAGAAACCCACACAGTGTCCAAAATTACATCCCACCCCTCAGGTGGTCTGATCAAAGGAAATGTAAATAAGACATTGCTTCATGATGTCAACCTTGTGATAACACATGTGACGTATAACATCTCTAATATTTTGTCTGCTTATGTAAAACACTGTAACATTAATGACAAAACATACACATGGCTACAGTCACGCGTCGATGATTTAGTTTCTGATTACAAAAATAGACTTGCAGTCCAAATTCCACCTACTCGTACTAAACGAGACCTGCTTGGAAATATAGCAGGCCTTTTTGGTTCAGTCAATTCTATATCCAACACCTACAAAATAACAGGTCAATCTCAATTTTCAACATGGTTGGCAAATCAGGTGGCCACTGGTTTCCAACACATCACTAATAGTAACGAGAATATTATCAAAGCGGTCAGATCCGAAGCGCAGGCGCTTCTGACGACCAGACAGACAATTTTCAATCAGACCCGTACCATCGAGCATGACTTAGCCTGTAGGTTGTATGCACAAGATTTGTTTGCTGCAGCAAGACAGGAGATTTTAGATCTTCGTCTCCATAAAACACCTAGGCATGTTTTAATTGATCTTATTGAAATTTTAGACCTGCATAGATGGCTTGCATCAGAGAAAATGAAGAATATTAATTACTCTGAATTATTATCAACGTCAATGATGTATACTGGAAATGAATGTACTGGCTGCATTGGGTTCTTTGCCACTTTCCCTTTAATCCACCCAGATCAGGTTTACCTAGATTCCACCGCCATACGCTCTATTGGTGTTGTAGTAAAGGATCAGATCATTAAATGGGACCATCTTACGGGGTATATGACTTTGAAGGGCACTGAAACCTTGTTTACCACACGCACCTGTTGTCATGAAACATCAAGTTATATTATTTGCACTTGCAACACGTTACAACCTTTTTCTTCTAATGACTCTAAGCTGGTTAACGTCCAGTCATTGCATGGTCATTCTGATGCTGTTCAAG
The DNA here is from genome assembly GCA_018749465.1 of Paracanthobrama guichenoti. Lineage (NCBI taxonomy): Eukaryota > Metazoa > Chordata > Actinopteri > Cypriniformes > Gobionidae > Paracanthobrama > Paracanthobrama guichenoti. The sequence goes on from CM031964.1 coordinate 24,695,253, forward strand.
TGTCTCACACACAGTGGTGCGTCGTCAGCGAGATGAATTCCTTCACCTACGGAGGTCTGACCTGCTCTGCAAACCACACCTTCTGTTTAGAAGTGAAAGAGGACTTTACGATGGGTCAGATAAACATCCTGGGAAGGGTGCCCATGGACTCAGACATTTCTCCCTGGTGGGAGGACACTTTCTATGAACAAAGCACACAGGACTTGGTAAAAACAATGGACTTAGTACAAGAAATTATCTTGCAGACGGAATACCATCTCAACCAAGCACAAGTGGAAGCAAATCTGGTGAAAAAGACTGCAGAGATCCTGTCCAGTTCCTCTACCCGCTCAGCACGTTATGCTTACACATGGTGGGACTGGATGTTCCGTGGATGTGCCATCACCAGCGTGCTCATCTTCTTCTTCACACTCTGCCAGTGCTGTTACTTTAGATGTCTTCTTCAAACGATGCGCACATCAACCAACATGGCCATCGCACTCAGCCCATTACAGGTACCAGCTCTACGGAAAGTGCAGTTGTAAAGCAAACTTCAAGAAATCCCTGAAAATGGCCTTACTGGGCATTGCCTGCGCACTCCTGCCTGTCTTGTCAGACTTGGTGCAATTGGATGCTTCTGCAGAGGTCAGGTACGGATGCCCTTCCCAAAGGTGGATCTCAAGCCAATAACACAAAAGCTGATTGGCTGCAATATAAGATGCATGTTTGTCTCATTTGTAGTTGTAATACAACAAAAGTTGCTTGCTAGTACAACTTGATGGTTGGACTAGCAAAAGAAAGTTGTTGCAGTTTAAAACTAAAACAAAAAAGGTACCCGATAGTGGAGTTTGTGGGAGAAGAGACAACTAGACCTGTAGCAAAACGATGGTACTCAGATGACCAATCATGGTGGCCTCCATTCAAAGACCGGTTGCCGAAGAGTGTCAGGATGAAGACACACAGCCAAACATCAAGCCGGATTTCTGAATCCGGTAAGCAGAACAAACATCATTAAAACAGACGGCAAATTCTCAGCCTATTTTAACAACATTGCCAAAAAAAACCAAAAAAACACATGCTATATCTAGGACATTTATTATCAAAAAGTTGAACCTCCTTAAAAGAATCTACTTTAAGCCAGTCTTATGAAAATCTCATGAAAAATTATTTATTATATTGCGCACAAAATACAATTCAGACGAGCAAGAAAATCCTTGGGGTGAACACCACTGATCTATAAACACCCACTTAACTTTCAAGGTAAAAAAACAAACAAAAAAACAGTGGTTCTCCAGTGGATATGTGGAGAAGAAACATTTATTAAGCATTTGTTAGGTTTTTGCCCCTTCGTGCCTCATCCCAGTTTTCTGTTTTGGCAATTGAATGAACAAATACTCAGCGCTGAGGAGAGTGTAACATCTCACTTTATTTGATGTAGAATTAGTGGTTATATACAAAGAATACAAGGGGTGTAGAAAAGGTTTAACCAATGAGAGAGAGAGTACATCCTATAGCTCAGGGTATAGGGATGTGATGCATATAGAAAAACAAGTCCAAATATGGTACTCTCCTGGTCCAACATCCAGGCTCTCCTTGAGCTCCTGAAGACCCTTAGCAGAAACCTATTCCTTATAGGGACTGGTCCCATATGTTAAACATAGGAACATAGAGAATACAGCTTCCACACACAGGGCAAAAACCCTCTGTCCCATTTCTTTCAATGCTGAGACCAACATAAAATCTATCAGTCATGTAGCGCATGACATGTTCACAATGTCAGTAATATCTACAAGATGTGTCATTTCATGTATTGTCTATCTGTAGCCACGATTTAGCTCTGAATTGGACGGGCTACGTGTAGTCTGCTTTTAGCCTACCCATTTGTAAACGTTTGAATTAGTATTAGCTTTGCTGTCCCGCATAACATTCACAATTTGAGTTAAATAAAAATATGCAATTACAACTCTCGACCGCTAGATGGCAACTGTAGCCTGTACTACTGGCAACGCCAGATCTCGTGAAAGACACAAGAGGAGAACAACAATGGCCAACAGCAAACGCTAAAGGACATTCTTTGGCCTTGTAAGTATCTGTGTTTTCGTTTTGACATGTGTTCATTATATACATTATTTGTTATCGTGTAGGAACCTGAGATTTTAGCTAGTAACATTGAAGCCATGTTGTGGTTAGCTTAACATGCTACATGTACCTGTCGGTATCTTCAAGGGGATAAACATGAAATATGTGCAACCTATAATAATTGAATAATAATAGGCCACAAATATCATTTTACTCTTTGGATCATAAAAAAAAAAAAAATATATATATATATATATATATATATATATATATATATATATATATATATACTACTACTACTACTACTACTACTAATAATAATAATAATAGTAAACTGTTCAGAACAATATATATATATCACATGTATTGAAGAAAACGTCAAGATTACGTTTGAAACTGTTCAACAAATGTGTTGACATTCGATTGTGCACTCATGCGCTCTGCTGTACTCACGCATGCGTCCTGTGTGTTTGCGTGCATTTGAGCACATTTTAGTTGCTATAGCAACACGTGTTATGAATTCTGACTGAACGTAAACACACTGGAAACCATCGCTATCTGTTGAGAGACGAGGCGAATTCAGACACTTGAGGAATATTTTCTGTGTGAATCTCGAGATTTGGAGCTTTTCTGAGGATTTCTTGGAGGACTTTTTTTCTAGAAGGAGATCAAGCATTGTTTTCTTTACATAGATTGATTTGTATTATTTCTGAGAAGAATTTTATTTTATTTTTATTTTCTTATTTTAGACGGAGTTTTGAGTTTTATTTATTTTTTTATTTAATTTAATTTTTTATTTTTCGTATTTCTGAGGAGCGTTATATTTTATTCTCTTGTTTGTTTTGTATTTTGTATTGTTTCTATTGCAGGTTCGATGTCGATGGCTCACATAACGTTAGCTGAAAGAGGAGGTGAGTGTTTATCTTTGAATTAGTTGTTTGGTATGTTATGGTCTGATGTTGTACAATGATTGACTAAATGTGAAAAAACTTCTGCGAGGTCACCGCTTACTGTACCATTTAATGTATTTGATTCCTTGCATATGAAATAAAACTTTTCAATTTTAGTAACTATATGAACAATTTGTAATTGACCACTGACATTTGATTATTGATTACTATGAAAACATTACTAATTAGTTGATGTTGGGAGATTCGGTTCTGATGACCGCGATCAGGATCCGCTGCCAGACCCGACCCAGACAGTGAGCCAGGATCTCCTGGGATATTTGGCTCTTCTG
>CM031964.1:24699550-24735280 GCA_018749465.1 Paracanthobrama guichenoti
TAAATACTAAACTGATATCATCAAGTCATACTTAAATACAATGTACTTTAAACATATTCTACATTTATAGTTACCAGTTACCTTAAAGGGATAGTTCATCCAAAAACGATAATTTGATTGCGCCCAGGTAATCTTCAAGACGTAGGTGTGTTTGTTTCTTCAGTTCTGTTGCTCTCTAAAAGGCTGTATAATTGATGTTACTGGGGTCTGTCGAGTAGTAAGAGAGCGCAGTGAGTTAAAAACATAGACACATGAATCCATTAGTGGAAACATGATAAAGGTACATCAGATTAGAGCAAATGACAGGAATGAGAGAATCTCGAAACTATTGTGGGAAGTGAAAGTAAAAGAGTGTCTGGGATGTCAAGCACAGAATGGAAACAGTTGGCAAGAAACAATGGTAATGGTACAATTATAATTACTGCATCATTAAACATATGACTGTTATTTCCTGACATCGCCCTGGGTTATCGTGCAAATCACTATATGCATGTGAGAAATACTCGGTGCGCACTTATTCAGGAAGAAAAGTAACCAGCGCGCAGTTAATAATATATGCCAATAGTTCAAGAACGTAAGGGATGATAGTGCTGAGGATTTACCTTAGATACAACCAGAGAGTTCGTGGCATTTGCGCTTTAATAATCCTCCCATCCATTACACACTGGACCGTGGCAGCGGCTGTGCGCGTGAACGTTTTGCTTTGAACAAAGTAGTTATAGTTTGCTCTGGCTTTCGCGTAAGTTCATTTATGTTTGATATTTTGCTTGTTAAATTAAAGCTTTGCCGTTAGATGCAGCCAGCCCACGCTGGTCATTACAGGAACGGCTTCATGCCAAAGACAGTGGATCAAGTGCTTCAAGACAATATTGCATCCTAGCACAAGTCATAGGTTGCAAAACATTTATCTCCACTTTTCTTCTATAGCTCAGCTCTTCTCCCTCTTTGGTGTGCATTCAATTTACTTTCTAAGATGACGTATGACAAAACCTAAATTCCTGGCCAGTCGTCTCTCACAACCCGGTGACACACACCCTACATCAAACACTCAATTCCTACCTACAAGAACTCTGAGTTCTAATGTTTTAGTTTCTTTTTAAAGTGATAGGTAAGCAGCCGACAGTGAGTTAACCACGCTTATTCAATTTAGCTTCTCAATCAACACTTGACTTGTCTTGGCCTATAATAAAGTCAAGGATATAAAAGTATCAAGCATATCACAGTGTTAGTTTATATGTTTACTGTCACCACTACAGCAGAAAGGTACTGCAAACTAAATGTATGCTTATACGATCTAATAATAAACTAAATACACAAATAAAACATGGGGTTTGGTCTCACTCTACACCTCTCCAAATGAATAAAAGATGTACTGAGGGGTGAGCGTGGAGGCAGAGTACAAATACTGAGATTCAAGAGTTTTATTTGTCACATACACAGTTATATACAGAATATGGGGCAACTGGCAGTAAATGTAAATAGGTCCGGCTTCCATGACAGCAAATTAAGAAGTTAAAACACAAGAAATTATAATAGAAAGATATGTGTGTGACTATTTTATATATATATATATATATATATATATATATATATATATAGAGTATATATATATATATATATATATATATATATATATGTATGTTCATATCCGCAAATTATAATAATCAAGTTACAGGAAAAAAGGTACAATATGATAAAGGAATAAAATAACTAAGGACTCTGCAGTGAGTAAACTGTAGACTCGTAAAATATGTGGTTAACATACAAATGTATAAGAGTATGCAATGTGCAAACAGGTGTTTATAAACAGGTTGTGCCACACAGTAACAACGAACAGGAAAGTGCAGTGCAATGTCAGTGTATCGAAGGTTATCCTGGCGAAGCTAATGTTGATTTGCCAGTCTAGGAGTCTGATGGCTCTAAAGAAGCTCTCCTGAGTTCTGCCTTGGCCACTTGTGGTCGGGGGCTTACCAGACAGCAGCGCAAATGAGGGTCGGCAGGTGATTAGAGTCCTGATGATCTTGCAGCTCTACCTTTGGCAGCGCTGTGTAGACGTCCTGCAGGAGACGGAGCGACTCCTGAGATACGCCTCTGGATGTTTGATCACCTTGCAGGGAGCTTTATGTCAAAGTGACTGGAAGCTGTTCCCCATACTCACGCTGTGATCACAATGTTCTGCAAATGACTTCTAGAAATATCACTACTCCCACCCTTAATTACATAAGTTAATGCACTATGAACTAATATGAATAATTTTGTACTAGAAGCTCAGCTCTTACGCAGAGCTCTTCAACATTGTCACCATAGTCTCAGAACATATGCTGCTCAGACAGACACTCACAATGTGTTGCCTGACAAAGATACGAGAGGAGGGCATTCCTGGAGGAGGAACATGGTGGAACTATGAATTGTGGTTTGATCCTATTTACAGTGTTTGTTACACGGGCTAGTGACATGATGAGCATCTCTGTGTGTGCACGAGAGCATCATTTCCTTTGAAGATGAATAAATTCCCACATATCACTTCATTCTATCATATTTAGAAGTTCAAATTTGCAATTTTATAACATCCAAATGAAACATTGTTTTAATGTTTTCTATATCTTAAACCCCCAAACATGGTGCAACTGTCTGAACAAATGAATAGATTTGAAGAAAAACTATTTAAAATTAATGTCTGATAAAAATTCTAATACTAATTATTCAGCTTGAAACCTTTCATATAAAAATACACTTGTAAATAATGACTAAACTTCATGATCTGTGATTATGGAGTTGTAAGTGTAATAACAGTAAAGATGATAATGATCATCAGAGGTTTCTTCAATCACTGATCCTGGAGCAGAGTAAAGGTCAGTAGATCTCTTCAGATACCGTAAACTGATCATTTCAAGAGTTCCACTGGTCATACACTTTCCCTGTCAGGTGCTGCGACTACATCTGTGTGGTGTTAATACATAGTTGTGTGTGTGTGTGTGCAAAGCTTCTTTTTATTGTTATAGAAGCTGGTCACATAATTTAGAATATCATCAAAAAATTGATTTCTCTCATTGACTCTATCTAAAAGTGAAATTGGTATATTATATTCTAGTGATTCTAGTATTAAAGTGAAACTTTTCTAAATAACCAAGATTTCTAAAAATCTTTCTTTGCATTGGTTTGAAAAAGTTGATACTTATTCAAAAAGTAAAACTCTGTATGGCTGTATCTATTCATTATACAGACTGGATATATTTCAAATGTTAATTTCTTTTATTTCTTACTAATGTAACTGATAAACCAAGGGGAAAATCCTGATTCAGTATCTCTGTACACCAGAAAGTAAAAAGAGCTTTGGTACATGTTGTTCATATTATGTCTCCAAATGAATGAATCTCCTTCTAAAATGTTATTGAATGTCTGAGGCAGAGTTTAAAAGACTGCACACAATCAGTTTAAGATATAAGCATACAAATGTTGGCTAAATACCCCAGGTGCATCAGGCATAGGCTTTTGGCTTTCTCAAAAGCGTAGGAACTTGATACATTTTGGGACACCATGATCCCTGATTTTAAATCTGGCAATTCCACTGGATAATTTGAATTTAGTTAAAGGACTCTCATTCAAGGGTCAGGTGTTACTGTGGAAGCATATGGTAAGACTGCTCTCAGAATTGTTCAAATATTTAACTTTTCTGACACTTTCATATTCTTAATTGTTTTTTGACAAATCTGCTAAAATTAATTTAGTGTATTCATTTCTGTGAATTTAACTAGCAAACCCGATTCCAAAAAGTTGGGACACTGTACAAATTGTGGAATAAAAAAGGAATGTAACTACTTACAAATCTCATAAACTTCTATTTTATTCACAATAGAGTATAGATAACACTGTGTACTGTTAGAAGTGAGACATTTTGTAAATGTCATGCTAAATATTTATTTCATTTTGGATTTCATGAGAGCTTGTTACATCCCAAAAAAAGCTGACAGGGAGCACAAGAGGCCGGAAAAGTTAAATGTACATATAAGGAACAGCGCTGAGGGGACCAATATGCAAATTTATTAGGTCAATTGGCAACATGATTGGGTAGGAAAAGAGCCTCTTAGAGTGGCAGTCTCTCCTAGAAGCCAAGATGCAGTGAGATCACCAATTCTCTGCACGCTGGGTGCCAAAATACTGGAGCAGTATTTGTGAAAGGAGTTTCTCAGAGGCAACCGGTAAAGAGTTTAAAGTTATCATCACCAATAGTGCATAATATCATCCAAAGATCTGCAGAGAATCTGGACAATTCTGTGCGTAAGGCTTTGGCGCTGAAAACCATACTGATGCCGTGGATCTCCGGCCCTTAGACGGCACTCCTCGCGCATCACATGGGCAGGAATGCTACTGTAATGGAAATCACAACATGGGCCCAGGAATACTCCCAGAAAATACTTCTGTCGGTGAACACAATCCATCTGCGCACCGCCAGCAAGCTGCCGGCTAAAACTCTATAGGTCAAAAAGAAGCCATATTCTAAACATGATCCAGAAGCGCAGGCTGTTTTCTCTGGGCCAAGGCTCATTTAAAATGCACTGTGGCAAAAGGGAAACTGTTCTGTGGTCTGACCAACCAAAATTTGAAGTTCTTTTGGAAAACTGGGACGCTAAGTGTCATCCTGACTAGCAGAGGACATGGACAACCTAAGTTGTTCTTGAAGGCCTAGTTCAGGAAGCCTCCTGCATCTCTGATGGATGGGGTCTATGGAGGCGCAGTGGTATGGGCAGCTTACACATCTGGAAAGGCACCATCAATGCTGAAAGTGGGATATCCAAATTCTAGAACAACATATGCTCCCATCCAGACGTCGCTTCCTTTCTTAGGAAGACCTTGCATTTTCTCCAACATGACAATGCTAGACCACATACTGCATCACACTAAGGTGACTAGATTTCTGAAATGAAAACTAGGACATTTCCTATTTGAGTGTCTAAAATATCATATACTTCTAATTTCTTATTATCTATTAATTGTGCAAGTCAGGGACTATATTTTTGAATGTTTTGTTCCTGTGAGCGCCTCTATATTATTAACATTAATAACTAGTTTCCAATATTTTGATTTTAGGTCTGGTTTAATTCACACACAAACAATGTAGGAAATAGTTAAACAGTAACCTTGTAAATCACAAGCTGCCTAAAAATAATACTTAAAATCACGGTTATCACAAAAATAAAAACAGCTATTTAACAAATATAAATTGTATTTAATTACCTTTAATTTTCTAAGGGTTTATACTCGTATATATTTACTTTATTTTTTTCATTTCAGATGTTGTTACGTTTGTGCTTGAAAATAACTTTCATCTTTTTAATTGCATTTTAGGGGCTTATTTGAAGTATTTGTTAAATGTTATTACACATTAAGTATGTGCATTCTGCATATGTATTGTTTTTATAGTTCTGGATGTGTGTAAATCACTGCGACCGCAGAACCATTGTGGGACAAAACAATCCTTGTGACCCTGTTGAGGCGCTGCTATAAAGCACACACAAACAGTAATTCATTTAACAGGAATAGTTAGCATGTTACATTACCCTCGAAAGCAAAACAATGTTTCTTTTGATATTTGAGCAAAAATGGCTCTGCTTCATTACTTTCTTCATGAAGTATATATGAACTCTCAGGTCACTCCTGGCCACCAGCCAAAGTACTAACCTCGTGAGAGATGGTAGATTGGAGTGGCGTGGCAGAGGGACTCCTCTCCTTTACATGGGGTCATTGGGAGTCTTTTCAAACATGTATAATATTGTATTAAGGAGAATCTACATTAAACTGTTATAGACAGTAAATGGTGAGGACCAGAGTAGGAATGGGGGGTAAAGATATATGCATGTCGTCTCCGATGGGGATGCTAAAGGAATGAGTGAGTTTAGATGCTAATTTTCTCAGATAGTTTCAAAATTTCAATCAGACATTCTCATGCTTGAAGTTTTCCCAGTCTTACAGTAGTTCTTAAAACTTCACAAAAATGTATAATTAAGCCAAATGTGAGGTGTGTACAATTGCAAAACACATGACTTTGGATTATGAGTTGGTAAGGTAATAACAGTAAAGATGATAAAGACTACCAGAGGAGCTCTGTTAACTGATCCTGGGAGCAGAGGAAAGGTTTGTAGATCCTCTCTCAGATACTGTAAAAACTGATCATTTCAAGAGTTCTATCAGGTCAATACACTTTCCCCAATAGAAGTGTAACCACAGCATTTACACACAACTATTAACACTGCAAATGTGAATTCTGTTGTCAGTGAAATGAAATGAGCATTTTGAAATGTTATTGAACTGAGATTTAGTTTCAAATATTACTTTGTTCATGACTCTAAATACATTACATCAGTTTTAGGAAAAGATTTAAATCTGGCAAACACAAAACCAATTCTAGTTTTGAACACACATGACTAATAAATCATACACAAACACGCTTCAGCACAAGTTGTGAACATGCAGTTATTAATCAGTGTATTATGAATGAAACAAACATTGAAGCACAGTAGAGAAATTAGCTTCATATAAAGTTTCAGCATAAACCTCTCTCATGTACTCGGTTAAAAATCACATTTCAAGCCGATAAAACGCCTTAAATCCTCGGGGTTTGAGGAAAGCTCATACTCAGGCAGCTCATTCACATACTTGAACAAAAATGCAGATGAATTAATCATCGATTCTTAACCTTTGAGACGCTTTGAATGATCGAGTGAACAAATACACGCCTTTCTCTCTGGGATCTCCAGTGGACTAAAGCTAGAGCGCAATGCGCCGGTGATGCGGCTGCTTTCTTTTAGCTTATTGGCGGTTAAAATAACTCTCCGGTGCACTACCGGCACCCACTGATCCGGGAGAATGGACTAATGCTCTGTATAAACACCCAAACTATAATACGTGCAAAGACCAACATTTTTCTAATGAGATAATAACAATGAAACAAACATAAAAACACAACTATCTCTTCCCATCATTATGTTCTCCAGTCACTGAGAGAGAGAACTGTTTAGCCTAGCATTTTGAAAGTTGGTGAGGAAATTTCTAACATAATGAAATATTATATTCTGACAGAATCTGTTCTGAGAGGAGACTTTAATTATGAAGTTGAATTTTCTGAGGTAATTCTAATTTTCAAATCAAGTTATATTAATGAATTTTAAAAAAAGTTATGGGGAAAGTCTCAACATGTTATATATCTATAGAACTGATCTGAGAGGGAGTGGTTTCTGATGTGAAAATGTGTTTTTCTGAGTGTACCTTTGACCTCAAACTAAGTTATAGTAATGATCTGAAAAGTTATGGTAAAAGTTTTACATGATATATTATGATTCTACAGAACCTGCTCTGAGAGGATGGTTTCTTGATAGAAAATGTCTTTTCTGAGGCAATTTTACCTTCAACAAAGTTATTATAGTAATGATTTTTAAAAAGTTGAATGTAAAATATCAGCATGAATAAAAATAAGATCTGACAGAATCTGCTCTGAGATGATGGCTTCTGATATGAAATGCTCTTTTCTGATGTAATTTGACCCCAAATCAAGCTTAGATTAATGATTTTTAAGAAGTTAAAGTGGAAATATCATCTTATATAATATATATTCTGACAGAATCTGTCTGAGAGATGGCTTCTGACAGGAAAATTTATTTTCTGAGGCGAGTTTGACTCTCAAATCAAGTTATATTAATGATTTTAAATGCTGAAATGAAATATCAGGTACATTAAAGTATATTCTGGCATGAATCTACTCGGAGATGATGGCTTCTGACAGGAAAATGTCTTTCTGAGTGTAACTTTGACCTCAAATCAAGTCATATTGCATGGATTTTAAAAAGTTATGAAATTCTCTAACAGAAATAAGGACTCTGAGACAGAATCATATTTGAGAGGACACTTGACAGGAAATGTCTTTTCTGGTGGTAATTTTGACCTCAACTGCTAGTTGAGTTAATATCTCATATCCATAATATTCACTCTTCCCATCATTATGTTCTAAAGTCTTATAGAGAACTTGTTCTCACTGTAGTATTTTGGAAATTATGTGTGCACATTCCATTAAAATATAAGAATTGTCCATTTTGACTTCTAGGCATACTTCTTGAACAGCTCAAAACATTGGGGCCTGGGAATGACCTTTATATCACGTCAGAGGCCTACTATTCTGTGTGTCTTAATATGATTGTGGCAGCTTCTCTGAAATATCTCCTGATTAATGTTTAGAGAATTTCTAGGTTTAATCATACATAAGGTTTCCAGCATGAAGTTGAGTTGCTACTCAAGCTCATTTTGTAAAGAGAATTCAAATGAAACTTTATAAAGCATCAATATCCTATATTCAGTAACTTGCCAAACCAAAACCAACCCCAAAGCACGCTTGTTGCAAGATCGTAACAACGAGTGAAACTGTAACAAACTGCTGTTTGGTTATTCTGCTCATGCCCTCTTCTCAGCACCCAAGACTCCAAGCTAATGTGATTTTTACAGTCATTCTGCTTTCCACACGCTCTGCTCACCCAGTGCACTATGGCTTGAGTGCACCCTTTGAAGTATTAAAATTGACTGCTGGACTGAGTTTGCTTAAGCTGTTTATCTATGTGTGGTCGGCCACCAAAATGCTGTGCAAAAACAAACCGCTTAAGTTCTCATTCTTGTAATAACCTTTCTCCTCTTTCTATTTCTCACCCTCCTCCAGACCCCTGCACTCTCAACTAATGGATTATTTTTGGAACAACAGATATCTTCCTTTGTTCACTGGATTCTAGCCATGCACATGCGATTTCAATATTTCAGGTAAAAGAATCCGGATATCAAATAATTACTTCATTATTAAAGTGTGCAAACATCGGGGAAGTAATATTACTGATTTTATAAAGTTAGAGGAGCATTTCAACATAATAAAATATATTCTGACAGAATCTGGCTCTGAGAGGAGGGTTTCTGGAGCAGGAAAATGTCTTTTCTGAGGTAGAGTTTGACTCAAATCAAGTTATATTCTGGTGATTTTTAAAAAGTTAAAAGGTTTTCTGGGATTATGCCGCTGCGGTCGCCTGTCTCTAGTGTAGTTGTGACGCTTTTTTAAAATTCATGAATCATTACAGTTTAGTGATCTGTTATCAGAGGTGATCATGTCCAAAGTTGTTTTTCTGAAAACTGCGCATACACACTTCGCGTGAGTAGGGCCGTGTCATTGTCTGTGTGTATTTCCACGGTCCTCTTAACGGCAATTACTTATAATGGGCTTTTTAGATGGTACTGTTAGCATTCGTTATTAATTTAGCTAATGCTTCGTTCCGTTTGAATTGACTGGTATGCGGGAATGACTCGAGCCCACGAACCTGCTCTGTTAGCAGGACACCCTGAAACTGAATGTGATGTTAATAATTTTAGCCAAAAATACAACTATCAAACAACTATCCAAACTGTTTTAGACCTTGGGGTGTGCATCTTTGTAGGCTCATGTTACCCTTGCAGAATCAGATAGAAAAGAACAGAATCAGAGAGATTTTTTCTCTGTAGAAAATTGTACTTTGTGAATTAAACTATAAAACACATAAATACAGAGATAGATAGAGATGGAAAATTTCATCTCATGATTACAGTGACCCAAAATGAATCCTGTCTAAAAAGTCCTAATGCTACACCTAATGCTAATCTGATTCAACAAGCCTTTATGTAGAAAAGGCAATATATCAAAACAAAATTTGTAACAATATGTACTCTTTGTTTACATAAACATTAAAATAATAACATTAAAAATGATGGCCAGATTTTAAAGGAGTGTCTTGGCAAACATGTTATCTCCATAATGCACAAGTTCTAAATTGAGTTTTGACAAAAAGGTTTTATAAGAAGATACAAAACTACATATATTTAGCCTCTAAATCATTTTTATAAAAGTCAAAAAGATAAATCACTTGATACTTACAGTACATATATCCCCTATTATTAATAGTATGTGGTTTGATTTTTCCTAATACAGGCCTGGTTTACTATGCAAACAAGTGCAGCTTTACAGGGGGTATGGTTTATGTAAATGAGATGGTAAATGAGCCCTGTTGTCACCCAGCAGGTGAGAATAGGTGACAAACTGCACAATCTTTTAGAGGCTGCTTTCTCCTTTTGAGCTTTTCTGGAGTGCTCACTTTCAAATGGCTGCAACTTCTCCAAATATTATCAGATTTGGCATGTGTTACATCGCTGGGAAAGCTTGGAGAGACTACACTTAAACCCAGAATAACTCAAAAATGCCCCTGAGCATGGCATATAAGGAAACAACTGGAACGTGAGCTCTGGTCTAGAGGAATACAGAAAAGCAATGGCTCATATTAAGGACCTTTCTTGTAGCCAAACTTCGTAAACTTTAGTTTTGGTACAGTCTGATACTACTGTAAACCACTGAGAAACCTTTTGTTAAATTTGTTTTGGGATCAAGCTATAGTTGCAGCTGACTATTACCCATCACTTCTTCAATCACTGCGCACATTATTTCAGTATGATCACTATTGACAGTAATAAAATCACTGCACCAAACTTCCTGGTGACTCTCCTCTCCCCAGTATTTCTCAAACACTCACAGTTCAACATGACATGGATTATAATAATCATCTTGATTGAGCCTTTGTGTCTCTGCATACCCCAATAACTGCACCCATGTCCACTCCGATAGATTTATTCTTCTGTAAAGCTAATTTATATATTTTTAATAAATGTAAGACAGCCGGGGTGGTGTTTATTTGTCTAATTTCATGTCTGATCAGAATTGCATCCCACAATACAAAATCTAGATGTGGTCCCAACCTATGTGTTCCTTGAATGCATATTATATCCAAGGTCTGTCCTTTCTGTTCTTCTCAAATTCCTGTCCATTTGTTACTAAAACTTCAGCAGCTATTCCCACTTGAAAGACAGAAATTACTATTATTACCATACTATTACTATTATTTCTCTTAACGTGCTTTTCCATTCTGTACTTGATATCCCAAGACACTCTTTGCTGCTTCCACAATAGTTTCAATTCCTTCCATTCCTGTCTATTTTTCTCTAATCTGATGTACACCACTTTATATACACTACTAATAATGGATTCGTATGTCTATGTTTCTTTTTTAACTTCACAGCTTCTCTTTTACTATAAATAGACCCGCAAATACATCAATTATATCAATGCATTCAATACATGAAGTGCACCATCCAACTTTCTATTTAGCTTATAGAAACAGTATTAATTTCAGTGCATCAGCAGCGTGGTATGGTCATACCACTGTGTCATGAATGCAAAGCCCTTAAAAGATGTGTGCTTATCCTGAGCGTGAGTCTGTGGGTCAGCTCTCACCTGCCTCTGCATGACATCTACACCCAAACGCTGCAAAGGCAAGGCAGAGAGCTACTAAGATCACTGGAAGGACTCTAATCACCCTTGCAACCTCATTTCACGCTGCTGCCATCTGGTAAGTTACTTCTGGTGAATTTGCATCAAACGCATGGAGCTTGACCTTACTCAGGACATCTTCTACTGCCGGTTGTATATTCTTGCATATAATCAAAGAATGTGACAAATAAAACTCTTGAATCTTGAAATCTGAGAAACAGAGCTACTGAAGAAACAAAACATTGGGTTTACATCTTGGATGCCTCTGGGGCCCATCAAATTTTCAGTTTTGGATGAACGTATCCTTTGTTGTAATCTGGTACATACATGTAAGAATATACGTAAAGTGCACATTGTATTTGTTGTAACTGATTTATGATATCGTGGTTTAGTATTTAAGGTAAAAGATGACTTACATCTGTTATGTGCAAAAGCTCCAGGCCAAGTTCCTGTCTTCTCTCATTAAGCCAAATGAGCCTGTGATTACTGAGATTCTCACTCTTGTCTTTAACGGCCTTTTTGAGCCCCTGTAATCAAGTAGCTTGATTAGATTAGGATTGGAGTCTGGGGGGCAGGTCTCTTTATATATACAGTATCAGTATTCTTGTGTTCAGATTGTCTCTCCCTCTACTGGTGCTAATCCTCTCCCCTGAAATGTGGATAAACTTCAGTGTAAACTGGTTTGAGTAGACTTGATGATCACAGATGAAAATACAGCAGCAAGTTCTCACAAAGAATCCTACTGAAGATATATCTAAGTCTCCCTGGTCTCTGCTTTCATGAGGAAAAGAGTTTCCACAGAAGTTCTCTTGGAACTTAAATTATAGGTAATTCATATAATTAATTAACAATATCAATCCAAAATTAAAGCTACAAAGTTATAAAATGCTGCAATCATTTTTAAGGTTAAATTAGATAATTGTGTCAATTGATCTTTCTCTACAGAAACGCTCGATCTGTGCCAATAATTTATGTTTTAAAGCATAACTTCGTGGTAGATCAATGTACAGACTCTGGTGCACAACACAATGCATCAAACAAATTAACGCTTTTATGTCCTTTCACTTCATATTTCTCTTTTATTTACTTTTTGATGTACTGGACATGCGATTAAACAGTTTTTCTTTGATTTCAGACCTGATGGAAGAGAACGAGGAGAGTAAGAACTGAGTGAAATGGAGGAGGAAACATCATGTCACAACCTGCAGAAAACTTTGAGTCGCCTTCAAAGACTCAAGATATATCTGATATAGAAAGGTTAGCCGTTGCAAACTATCACTGCGCCAGTGTGGGAACAGCTTCACATAACTGTCAAACTCCTTAATGATCATGATGAGAATCTACACCGGAGAGATGCCAACCACATGCAATCAATGTGGAAAGAGATTCTCAATGAAACATCATCTTGAGCATCAAGGCTGAGAGTTCATGACTGAGAGAAGCCAGATGTAATGTATCAGTGGTGCAAAAATATTTGTTGACACACTCAGCCCTGGAAGAAACACCTGAGAGTTCATATGAAGGGAGGGGGCTTGGCTATTCATGTTCTGTGTGTGGGAAGAGTTTCTTTCACCAGCGAAGTTTCAGTGATATAATATTACGAGAAAATACACACTGGTGTGAGAGAGCACATGTGCTTTGGAGTGTGAGAAGACTCTTACTACAGCAAACCATTTAAAACTGCACTCAGAGAATCTACACTGGAGAGAAATCCTACCAGTGTCTGCACCTTCGTGAGTGCAGATTCAGTGTGGGCCATCTAATCTGAAAAGACACTTGTATGATCCACACCTGAGAGAAGCCGCACACGTGTGATCAGTGGGGAACAGCTTTACCATTAAAAGTTACCTCAAGAGACACATGAAGATCCATGCAGTGGAGGAAACCACATCACCACAGTCTGGAAATAAGAAATTCATCTTTATATGCTGAGCAAGAAAGTTAGCTTGTGACAGGAACAATTTTTGACTGCTTGGAGTTTCATCATAATATGAAAGCAAGTCCTGGCTATTACTTAGACATGCAGCCATATTATTATGATTTAAGTCTTCAGTGGCTTCTACACCACATACTGTGGCACAATAAATCTTCCTCACATGATGGGATTGACTACTTAACTTCGTTGAAATTTCCATACTCAATGTTATCGATGCACTCGGTCAATGCCTGGTGTATATGTGGGTTTCCCACACTCAGCCCTACACATCAGAAGGGTCATGTACTCTGGATTTAGTGTTTCACTTGGTTTTAGATGTTTTAATTCCTCTCTCTCAGATCTTCTGGTGTGAATCAGATGATTTGGCCGATCTTTAACAGTATCTGACTTCCACCTTCCATTCAAGGCTATGAAGAAAATACATCCTTTTATAAAGACTTGATTCTCACTTGATCAAGTGGACATGCCGACGCCAAGATGATGATTTGAGCTTCTGCATGACGAGATGAAAGGCTTTTCGTGACAGAAAATCCAGTGGATAAACATGGCTCTAGTCGTGGAAGAGGCGCGTGAGACATTAGCTTGAGTCGGGACGTGGGAAAACACATCAGTGTCAGGAAAGGACATCAGTCTGAGCACAGCAGCAGTGCCTGTTCAAACCTTCATATTGTCATAAAATATATGTATACATCAGGAAATGAAATGTCAGCTATTGTCACAATAAAGGTAACATGAACATGAAAAAAGTCTCTGTGTCTTTCTTTTTCCAGAAAAACACACCTGAACTGGAACTGCTCTTGTCAGACACTGAAAACTCCTCAAATCTCATAGGAACACAATAATGGATTATTATCTCTATTACTTATTTGATCAAGAGCTTATCTTTATTGGTTCATTTTTATTTTTCTGCTAATAGAAATGCATCATGGAGTGATTCCATAACTTTAGTCCTGGAAAGCGCCTACTTTTGAGCTTCCATGTTTTTAAATGCCTAATAAATGATATTTCCCTGCATATACATGACTGATATTAAATGTGACCAATCACGGGAAAGTAGGAAGATACTGTTTCCGTTCTGGGGCATTTTGATGGTCACACATCCTGAAAGTGTAGTCTCCAAGCTTTCAACGATGTAACATATGGAAATCTGATAATATTTGGAGAAGTTAGGCCATTTGAAGGTAGTGGCACTGTGAAAAGTTCTAAAGGGAGAAATGGCCCCTAAAGATTGTGCTGTTGTCACCTGTTCTTCACCTGCTGGAGTGACAACAGGGCTCATTTACATCTCATTTACATAAGCCATACCCCAAAGCTGCATGGTTGCATAGCAACGGAGCAGACGAGAACCGGAAAATCTGGACTCAGATACTATTAATAATAAAGGATAATGTGCACTCAAAATGCTCAGTAATTATCTTTTTTGGACTTTTTATAAAAATGATTTAGAGGCTGGAAATATGGAGTTTTATCTTTTTATAAAACCTTTTTTGTCAAAACTTCAATTTGAACTTGGTGTATTGTAGATAATATGCTGGTGCGACACTCCTTTAAATCTGGCCATCATTTTTAATGTTATTATTTTAATGTTTATGTAAACAAAGAGCATATATTGATGCTAATTTTATTTGTTGTTTGCCCGGTTTTCACATAAAACTTGGTGAATTGATTTTCATTGTGTAGCATTAGACTTTTTTTGAACAGGATTCTGTGATAACTGTGATCATTTTGGCTCACTATAATCATGAAATGAAATTTTCTATCTCTAGTTATGATCAACCATGATAAACTAAAATCAACTAATTATGTATAGTTTTGAGAGTATAATATGCAAAGTACAATTTTTCTATGGGAAAAAAACTCTTCATTCTGTCTTTTTCTCTGATATTTATGGGTAACATATAGGCCTACAAAAGACTCTTTTTAGGTGGTCTGAAATAGCTGGATAGTTAATTGATACTTTTGAATAGTGGTAATAACTCATAGTATCATATCTAATTCAGCACGCTAACAATACAGGTTTTACGTGGCAAGTCATTCATACCCAGTCAATTCAAGCAATTGAAGATTTTACTCCAAATTAATAGCAGATGCTAACATGTCCATCTAAAAGTTCATTATAGTAATAAGGGTTTTAAAAGGTTATACCGATGCGCACGATTACTTATTAACATTATTATAGGCAACGTTAGCGTATGAGAAGGTCTGAACATGGACTAAACATTGAGATAACGTGTAATGTGTTCTTAGAACAAACATAAAATGACAAACTTTGTTTATGGAAACTTCACCCCATAAGAAACAGAAAAGCATTCTTGCAGATCTCGTTGCTGTAAGTGAGCGGTTTTGAATACAAGACAAAAGCTGAGATCCAACGCCTGACCAAAATCCACAACCCTCTCCCCTCTCTACCTCTCTTTCCCTTCCTCTGATTCAAGTCCCCAGGAATGCAGATATACTTCATGCATGATTTATCTTGCAGACCCATTGTTTTATCCCCTTTCTATGTCTAGTGTCTTTTTGTAAGGTCAAGAGTAAAAGTATTGGTAAAATGGTCTCAACATCACTACAGTTTCTACTGGGTGTAGGTTAGAAAGAGATTGAAACATATGGAGAATTGTGTTCCTCTCTTTTGGAATGGTCTCTCCAAAGATATCTGATCCTCTCCCCAACTAGGTGTTTGTGTTAAAAATATTTACAACTCCTTTGTTCTGGTTCATGACTGGGCATTGCTCCAGGTATTCTGTGATGTCGAACCAGTTTCTGATCCTCAGGCTGTCCTGCTGCTGAGATGCTTCCTTAAAAATGAATGGAGTGTAAGCAGAACTAGGAATTATGTCACTGTTGGAAATAGTTTTCTTCAGGAGACTAAAGGGACATTCTTAATTAAAGCTACACTTTTTTTTGACCTTATCCCTTGTGATTGTGTCTGCTTTCTTTTCTGCTATATAAACAAGGCAGCAATAAATATGCCCAACACTTATGACAGTAAAAGCATTCTCGCTTTGGGTGGACAGAAGGTACCTACCTGACTCAGGGTAGCAGAAGGGCAAAGGCACTGGAATTAGTAGGTACTGATTCTATTACAGGTTTTGATCCTTTAGATACAAAAATATTCTTTTATGAGTGAGCACAAACTCATATCTACAAAACTGCAGCTTAAAGACAAAGAGGACAATTTCTTGCCTGGTTTGGTAAAATTACAATACGCCTAGGCAAGCAGCGTCTCTTTAAACTCTTCCAACAGAAAGGAGTTCTCTGAGGAGAATTATAATCAATAGGAATGGCAGTTGGCACACCACTTATCAAAGAGAATCTCTTTCTCTCTGGCAAACTCAATGAATGTCTGACTATTTGGGTTTCTATATCTCCGCATTTTTGCCTGTATGCCTCTGTGAACAAGCTTCATAGGCACGTAGAGCTGCTGTTTTCACCAAATCATATTGCAGGGGCTATCTCAATGGAGGAGTTACACTACTTGAGCCTTCCTGTCAATTTGTATTGGAGCAAGAGAGACCTGGCATCCTTTGGCAATAGGTGAAAATAGTCGCACTGGGCTCAGATGAAATGGTCTTTAAAATAAGAGCCGATTTAGTCTCTCGAAAAAGATGGAACCAAAGTAATGTGTATTTATCACATCTAATGAAGTGAGTAGGTTGGTCTGAGGATGATTTGATCCTGCGCCCAGCAGATTCCAGTTCCAATTTACGTAAAACGCAACAGCTGTATCAGCCCCACTTCAGTTCCGCGCACTTCTAAACGTAAGTTTATTTCAGCCTTTACTTGTGCCTGGGCTCTGTCCTGAGCCTCCCCATCTGGAGACCTACCAAACGGACTTTTTTAGTCTGGCATCTCTCCTGGGCCTTCTGTTCCCCATCCAGAGGAGACTGGAGAAAAAGGTCAAATCCTGGTAAGGTAGCTGGAGTCTTAGTCTCAATAGCTACCTAGGGTCCACTAAGATCTGCACTTTTTAACATATCTGATCTAATTTCAGACATACATCCTACTATTTACCACAGCATCAGGATTCAGTAAACTATCAGCACTATCTCTGCGACTGGTCCTTTTATGATCTGCAGCTCCACCCAATTCTTCTGCAAAATTATCTCCTCCGTTTTTAACTAGCTCCTTCACTATACTTCCTGATACAACAATACCAAAGTGATCTGCAACAGTTTCTAAATCCACCTCACGGCATTTATCAAGTTGCGCAAAACACTAGGGTTAAGTCAACAAACTGGTTTATATCAAACGACACCATAATACTACTTGGGATTCCATTCACAGTCCATTTTCAAAGATTTCAAAAATAGCATCCTGGATGAGTTCCCCAATTTTGTTACTGGTCCCATTAGTGGTCTAGGGGGTATTCTGGGGGCAATATAAAATAAACTCCTAGGGAAAGGAAAATCTTCAGCTAGGGACGAAATGTGTAAGTAAAAACGAACCAAAAGTGTGGATTAAAGCAGACTAACAACAAGAGCTTGAAATATAAGTAGTAAAGCTTTACTGAAAGATTATGGGCATTTAAATATGTACAAAGGGAAAATCAAAAAGGTGAAAAGGGAACGATAGTGTTACAATAAAAGAAGAAACAAATAAAACAAAACCCAATTAATTCACAATATAAAAGAAACTGTTGAAAACAAAACATAAATAAAACCTAACCACTCACTTCACAACCAAAACTCATAAGGGGGTGGTAAACCACTCCTTTACCTGGTGTAAATAGACAGAACCATACAAACTACATGTGCACTCTGTGTATAGGGCCCACAACCTGTTCCTCCTAATTCAAAAACAAAGATATTCTAAAATAAAAAAATACACCTAAAGGCTCCGCAAATTAACTCTAGGTAAAAGTACATCAAAATAATAAAAAGAAACAATGACAAACAGAAAAGCTTCCTACATTTACAATAATAAGCTGTGGCCAAGCAAGAAGCAGCCCCTCATAAAACTGCCATCTTGAGTTTTATAGGCTTTGCAGATCTCAGGGCATGGTATACGATTGAATGATCTGCATGACAGTGGTGCAGGCAGCAATTGGCTGGAACGTATGCAGGTGGATGGAACTTAATGGGAGTGACAGGCTTTCTGGAAATAGAAATACAATAATGGTCATTAAAAACATGAGTCCTAAAGGACGAAATAGACTGCACAATAGAGTATTCACACTGGAGAGAAGCTTACACATGCCCTCACTGTGTGCACAGACTTTCGCTGAAAAAGGAAACCCAACAGACACACATGAGAATTCACACTGGGGAGAAGCCTTGTTAATGTGCCAACAGTGTGGCACAGTTTCTACTCAAATTGGAAACTTAAATAAAACACAATAGACTTCATATTTAGAGAAGTTTACATCACACTGGGGAGCAACTCTACACCTGTCCTCAGTGTGGAAAGAGTTTCAACTGGAAAAGGAAGCCTTTAATATGCACATGAGAGTTCACACTGGAGAGAAGCCGTTTACATGTGGCACCAGGGAAAAGTTTTAGGTATAAAATATTCTTAAAGTAATAGTTCAACCAAATGAAAATTATCCTATGATTTACCCACCCTCAAGCCACTCCGAGGTGTATATGACATTCCTTCATGAGATTCCTTCTATGACATACGCAAACTGACTTGCATCAAAAAGAGTAACTCCTGAACCTCTCTGATGTGACGTAACAGGAGCATTGCAAGTTTTGACGCTCTTGTGGATAGTGCTGGGCAACAAACTCAAGCCCCTCTTCTTATATCGAAATCCTTTTCTCTTTAAAAATTCTCGCTTTAGACTCTAATTCATGACCGTGGTGTTTTGTTTTGTTCTATCCTCTGCGCTTTCTGCATTCAATAACACTGCTGCCTCTAGCTGCAAAGGTCCTGGGCCTAGTAGGGCACTCATGCGACGTAAGTAATGACACACAGCCGAGTGAATGGTGTGTGAGTGGAAGTTAATGAGTGAAGGGCATGGGCAAACCAACTGAATGCAGCTCTGGTCTAGGGAGGAATACAAAAGTAATCATTGGTTACACCTGATGGCCGCCATTTTGAAAATGGGGCCTTCTTAGAAGTCAAACTTTTAGTAAACTTCTTTGTTTTTTTAAGTATGTCTGATACTTACTGTAAACCACTGAGAACTTTTGTTAACTCCTGTTTTGGGATCAAGCCATATTTGTAGCTGACTATTACCTCATCACTTCTTCAATCATTGTGCCATTATATCAGTGAAGTGATCACTATTGTGTGCATTAAAATCACCACACCAAACTTTCGGTGACTTTCTCTCCCAGCATTTCTCAAACACTGCTGTTGTTCAAATATGACATGGATTGGTAATAATTATTTTGATTGGAGCCTGTTTTTTTTTTTTTTTGTGCTCTGTATACCACCAATAACTGCATTCCATGTCCACCCGACAGATTTATTTCTTCTTGTAAAGCTAATTTATATTTAACAACAAAATGTAAGACAGCTGGGTGTTTATTTGCCCTATCATGTCTGGACTGAATTGTTTCCTGCCAATACAAAAATCTAGATGTGGTCTCAACTATGTTTCTTGAATGCATATTATATCTGTGGTCTGTCCTTTCATTCCTTCTTACCTTCTGGTCCATTTGTTATTAAACTTCAGTTATTCCAGTGAAAGACAGTAGGCACCATGGTCATTACCACATACCATTACCATTATTTCTTGTAACTGGTTTCTATTCTGTACTTTTGACATCCCAAGCATACTTTTTTGCTGCTTCCTGGCTGGGCTGCTCTAATTCTCTCATTCCTTATCATTTTGCTTCTAATCTGATGCAGGATACCCACTAGTATGTGCTACCACTTATTATGGATTTGTATGTCTATGTTTTTTAACTCATAGCTCTCTTTACTAGCAAATGGACCCCTGTAACATCAATTATATTTACTAAATACAGAGTAAATAGGAGCTACTGAAGAAACAAACATACCTATATCTGAGATCTAGGGGCCCACCAAATCTTCGCTTTTGGATGAACTATCCTTTAAGGTACCTGGTATTACTAAATGTAAGAATATGTTTGGAAGCATATACAGAATGCAAGATAATGTATTTACGAAATTGGTTTAGTATTTAAGGTAAAGATGACGACATCTCACAGTAAAAGTCTCCAGGCCAGTTCCTGTCTTGCTCTTCTTGAAGGTCAAATGAGCCAGATTACTGAGATTCTACCTTTGTCTTTACTTGCCTCTGAGAGCCTGTAATCAAGTAGGGGCTGATTAGATTTAGGATTGGAGTCTGGGGCAGGTCTCTTGCTATATTAATAGCATTTGGTACTCTGTGTTCAGATTGTCCTCCTCTACTGTGTGTTAATCCTCTCCTGGAATGTGGATAAATCATATGTAAACGTGAATTTGAGTAGACTCTGATGACCACAGATGAAACATGAGCGCAAGTCTTGGCTGCAAAGCAATCCCACAGATATATTCAAGTCTCCTCTGGTCTCTGCTTCAAGGAGGAAAAGAGTTTCCAACAGTTTCTGAACTTGAATTATAGGGTAATCTTATAAAAATTAATTAAATATCAATTCTAAAATTAGGTGCCAAGTTATGGCAATGCTGCATACAATTTTAATGTTAAATTAGATAATTGGTGTTTGGCTGATCTTTCTCTACAGAAACTAGATCTGTGCCTAATTTATGTTTTAAATATTAGCTGGTAGATCAATGTACTAATTCAGTGCAATAACACTGCATCAAACAAATTATCAAGTTTTATGTCTTTTCACTCTATATTTCTCTCTTTTATTTACTTTGATGTACTGAAATGCGATTAAACAAGTTTTTCTTTGATTTCAGACCTGGAGGAAGAGAACGAGGAGAGTGCAAGAACTGAGTGAAATGGAGGAGGGAAACACTCAAGTGTCAACCTGGGTAGAAAAACCTTTGAGTCACTCAAAGACTGCAAAAAGACATTTATAAAGAAAAGTAAGAGCTTTGTAAAATCTTTCACTCATGCTTCAGTGTGGGAAGCTTTTACATACAATCATCAAACCTTGTAATGATCATATGAGAGTTCATACTGAGAAGCCGTTGTCACATGTGATCAGTGCGGGAAGAGTTCCCAGCTGACTCCATCAAACCTAAAAGTCACATGAGGATCCCACACTGGAGTGAAGCTGCAGGCATGTGATCAGTGCAGCAAAACATTTTTGGATACATCAGTTCTGGAAGTCACACCTGAGAGTTCATAAGAAGCTGGAGCTTTCATAATTCATGTTCTAAAAGGGGAAAGAGTTTACTTGTACCAAATGGTTTATATAATACATGGAGAAAAATACACACTGTGTGAGGAGAGTACATGCTTTGGAGGTGAGGAAGACTTTACTACACTCAAACCATTTGTGAAACTGCACCAGAGAATCTTACACTGGAGTAAAACCTACAAGTGTTCACACTGTGACAAGAGATCCAGTCAGTCAGCACATCTGAAAACACATGAGAGGAGCCACACTGAGAAAACCTTACCAGTGTCTACACTGTGACAAGAGATTCAGTCGTGTCATCAGATTCTGAAAACACATGAGAAGATCCACACCGGGAGAAAATCTTACCAGTGTTCACACTGTGACAAGAGATTCAGTCTGGTCATCTAATCTGGAAAAGATGGCCACTGAGCGGATCCAATACCTGAGAGAAGCTGCATACGTGTGACTGTGTGCGGGAAGAGTTTCACTATTAAAAAGTTACCCAGAGACACATGGATGAAGATCCATGCAGTGGAGAAACCACATCACCACAGTCTGAAATAAGTAGTTCATCTTTATATGCTGAGCAAGAAAGTGGTTTGTGACAGAACAATTTTTTGATTGCTTGGAAAGTTTTCTCATCATAGTCAAGAAAGTGTCTCACATTATTACGTAGACATGTAGCCGCTATTATGAGACGTTAAGTCTTCAGTGGCTTCTTCACACCACATACAATGTACACAAATCTTCCTCACATGATCAGTGCAGCAAAACATTTTTTGATACATCAGCCCTGGAAGTCACACCTGAGAGTTCATATGAAGGAGGCTAGCTTATGTAGTAGCCAAGCCAGTGTGGGATTGACTACTTAACTCCCTTAGGTATCGAAATTTGATACTCATTGTTATCGAGGCAATTCGGTCAGTGCCTAAAAGTATGGAGCTCTATGACTCCAGTCCCTACACATCAAGAAGGGTCATACTCTGGATTTAGTGTTTTCACTTGGTTTTAGATGTTTTAATTCCTCTTCTGCCAGATCTTCTGTGTGAATCAGATTATTTGGCTGATCTTTTTAATGAGGTACCTGACTTCTGCTCTCTCCATTCAAGATGATGAAGAAAATACATCAAGGTTTTCAGACAGAAATCCAGTGGATAAACATGGCTCCAGTCGTGGGAAGAGGCGCGTGAGACATTAGCTTGAGTCGGGACTGTATGAAAACACATCAGGGTACAGAAAGACATCAGTCTGAGCATTACAGCAGTGCTCTGTTCAAATCATATTGTCATAAAATATATGTGCATCAGAAAAATTAAATGTCAGTTATTGTGACAATAAAATAACATGAACATGAGAAAGTCCTGTGTCTTTCTTTCCCCTGTAAAACACTGAACTGAACTGGTTTCTGCTCGACACTGAAAACCTCCTCAAATCTCACAATACAACAATGATTATTATCTCATTACTCATTTGATCAACAGCTTATCTTTGTTGTCCATTTTATTTTTCTCTACTAATAGAAATGCATCAGGAAGGATTTCATAATTTTAGTCCTGAAAGCCATTTACTTTTTGAGCTTTCCATGTTTTTAAATGCCTAATAAATGATATTTCCTGCACACATGACTGACATTAAATGTGACCAATCACGGAAAGTAGGACACAGTCGGTTCTGGGGCATTTTGAGTTAAACAGATTCTGAAAGTGTAGTCTCCAAGCTTTCTAACGATGTGTAACACATGGAAATCTGATAATATTTAGGAGAAGTTGTGGCAGGCTTTGAAGGTAGGCACTCAGAAAAAGCTCAAAAGGGAGAAAACTGCCTCTAAAGATTGTGCAGTTGTCACCTGTTCTCACCTGCTGGAGTGACAACAGGCTCATTTACATCTCATTTACATAAGCCACACTCCCGTAAGCTGCATGGTTGCATAGCAACGACAGATCGCAACGGGAAAAAATCAGACTACATACTATTAATAATAAAGGATAATGTGCACTGTAAATGTCAGTAATTTATCTTTTTGACTTTTATAAAAATGATTTAGAGGCTGAAATATGTGAGTTTATCTTTTATAAAACCTTTTTTATCAAAACTCAATTTGAACTTGTGCATTGTAGATAATATGTTGCAAGACACTTTAAATCTGGCTCATCATTTTTAATGTTATTATTTTAATGTTTATGTAAACAAAAAGTGTATATTGGATGCAAATTTTATTTGTTATTTGCTGGTTTTTACATAAAACTTGGTGAATTAGATTTCATTGTGTAGCATTAGGACTTTTTGAACAGGATTCTGTGATAACCGTGATCATTTTGTCACTATAATCATGAAATTAAATTCTCTATCTCTAGTTATGATCAACCATGATAAATTAAAATCAACTATAATTATGTGTTTTTATAGTATAATATGTAAAGTACAATTTTCTATAAGGAAAAAATAATCTCTGATTCTGTTCTTTTCTGACATTTAAGGGTAACATAGGCCTCACAAAGACTTCTTTTAGGTCTAAAACAGTTTGGATAGTTGTTAATACAGCTGCTCCACAGCTTGGTTAATTTCAAATTCAAGAACCTTTCAAGGACTTTCCAGGTCCAATACCCTCAAATCTCATGGGGACTTAATGGGGACACATTTCTGAGTGAGAGCAAGGTTGCATCAAAGGTTACCGTGGTAAAATACATTGTTACAGTTTTCAAGTGTGTCAAACACAACTATGCAAAAAGCTTTTACCTTTTATTTTCTGGCCATATGACTGAGGTCTGATATTCTATTTGTCATATTTCTGTTTTGCATAAAACTGAAGAATATTCGGTACATCCTATACTGTATTCTTAAAATGATCTGATATTAATTTTTGCATGGATTTCATTGAAAAGAGCTTAGGCCTGGTGTAAATCAGTCTATTTCTGCAATATTTCACGGTGTGTCTGTGAACGCTTGAGGTACCGTAGTAGTTTTATAACGCGCAGGAACATCATGGTAACGTGAGCAACACAAAAGTACCACGCTGGAAACACTTAACGTAACGCCAGAATCGCAAATAACTAACGAATCAAGTATAGTCCACGGCGTGTTACGTAAATAACACAATATCGGACCGGAGAGAATAATATGGAATTTCCTTCCAGAAAACTTCTTGCACAAAAATAAATTCAAGCACTTCAAGATCTCTGTATCATAGTTTTTATGCGAAGTCTAACAACTCTGTTGATATCCTCAGGGCTGATGAACCTGGCTAGTGGACGTGGCAGTGAGTGCTTCTTCTCAAACGTGGTCTTGTCTCATAGTGTTTGACTAACTGCAGCCAGGGTGTCTCTGCCAATGCTGGAAAAAAAATCATTTAACATCATGCTAACAGGCATCTTGTCACCTATATCAGAATGATTGTAAAGCAAATTATAGGTACTTTACTTTACTTAAGTCAATTTTTATGATGAATACTTTTACTTTTTACTTCACTACATTTAGAGTCTGTATCTGTACTTCCTGGTTTAGTCTTGGTTTAGTCCTGGTTTAGACTCAGTTAGTGGTTAGACCTGGTTTGAGTCAAAGGATTAAAAATATACATTAAACTTTTCATAAATACTTTTACTTTGACTTTTTAACTCACCTCATAAGAAACAGAAAAGTATTCTTGCAGATCTCGTGGGTCTCCAATGAAATAAGTCGTCAAGCCATCACTTTCTCTTTGTCGGGTCTTTCGGCAGAGAGTTCTTCTTTTTCCCTCGTAGCATTTACAAATCAAAGTTATGGATTTTCCCCATTTCTCTGTCTTTATCCCCATCAAATGTTACATTGTCGATATATAGCTATGCGATACTTCTTTGGCGGCGCCCATCTTCATTGAACTTGATATCAGCTAGAGCCGCCAGAGCGCTGCATAATGGCGTTGGCAGCCACGCTTCCATGCTTGGAGAGGCGGGACAATGAAATATACACAGACAATGACACGCCTACCGCGTGCTAGAATCTCAGAAAAAAACAAGCCGATTTCAACCTCAATGTACACTTTTTAATATACTCAATACTACTATCTCAAGCACGGAGAGGCTTCTTCGTGATCTCAACTAACAGATCTGCAAAAAGCTAACATCACCAGCTTTCTTTCTCATTTTGCTCGAAAGTTGTGCTGCTGACTTGTGTCACTGGTTTCAGTGGATGGGTCACATATAACAATTCAAACACTTGTTAATGCACAAAATACAACCTTTCTTTTTAATTCTTTCTGTTCTCTCCTCTGATAGGTCCTGTGGTTCTGGACCCTAACACAGCCAACTTTCACCTCGCAGTGTCTGATGATCTGATAAGTGTGTGGCATGAATTTGACATGTGTTATGAGGAGATTCCCAATAACCTGGAGAGAGATTTGATCATTGTCCCTGTGTGTGCTGGGCTCTGTGGGCTTTTCCACAGGGACGCACACATGGGACGCTGATGTGGAGAACAACACGCCCTGATGGTAGGTGTCGCCACA
Organism: Paracanthobrama guichenoti; assembly: GCA_018749465.1. Classification (NCBI taxonomy): domain Eukaryota; kingdom Metazoa; phylum Chordata; class Actinopteri; order Cypriniformes; family Gobionidae; genus Paracanthobrama; species Paracanthobrama guichenoti. The sequence continues at coordinate 24,725,545 of CM031964.1, forward strand.
GAGTCCATGCTAAGAAAAGGAACCAATGGCTTGTTCAGTGAGTTCGTGTATCGGACTTAAAGGTGAAATTCTTAGTGTCACAGATCCTCTGGAGTCGCACGCCCACTACTTGGATCTCCAGAAACCCACTGTAGTGAGGGGTGAAACTGGACTTGAGTGCAGGACGGTTGTCATTCTCAGGATCTTCTGCAAAGAGACTGTTCTATCACACTTCTCACACACAGTTTCCCCTGAGATGGTCTTTTCCATTCTTCTGCACAGAGGCCCATTACTTCCTCTCACTGTTTTGCCTGGGGTCAAACCTGAAGAGATCTGAAGAGAAGAATGTTGGCTGTCAGGGGAGAAAGTGTTCTTGATTTCCTCTTTTTTTAAATTGTTGCTTGTTCCGGTTATTGATATGGTTCTTCAGTTTGTAATCACTTTGAGGAGTGTTCAAGGTTAATGTGGATTGAGTATGTTATTGTTACTGGTAGTTTTATGTTATTTCATAGAAATAATTAATTAAATATTTTAAATGTTCCTAAATCCTAAATTACAGAACCATACAGAGATGTTTTGCTCTCATGTTTGTGGAAAAAACTTAATGTAGTGAGCTTTTTATTTCAATATAAACCAGAATGACCTCTTGATGATTGGGACAGGACCATACTGTCTTTATTATTACTTCCAAATAGTTGTACTAATAATTGTATATTTATTAAAAAATGATATATCTCTAATGTTTTTTTGTAAAACTGATTGCTATACGAGAGCAATGACTAAATGAAGAGTGACCATACTCTTCTAATCTGGACATCTTGAGATCTGGGTCGCTGCTGAAGAGAGCGATTGGTTTTGTCCTCAAAACACAATCACACCATCAGAGAAAGCAAACAGAAATGCTCAGATTGTATTAATGAGTTGAAGCAAGTTAGTGACTTTCAGAAAATCAACGTATACCATTAAAAATAACCTTCTTGATTGTAACTCTTGATTAATGACTAAATTCAGACTGAAAAAGGGTGTTTTTGGTAGGTTACACATGTACATCTTTTTTAAACACTAGATTAAGAAGACATTAATACACAATAATAGCAAAAGTTGGCAAATGTAATCAACTCCTCAATAAAATAATCCACCGCTTACATTTATTTAAACACTATTTCCAAAATGGCATGTAGCTCAAAATAAAATATCAAGCGAATTTATTTAACATTAAGTAAATAAAAGGGTATTTTTTCTATAATTAGTTAAATTCATAAATGAATGCATAAAATTCATGTCAAAACTTAAAAATGACAAAATATTACTATAGTGGATTAGAGAATAATGATTTAAATAATACCCTTTTAATATGGGTAGATGATAAACAATCAATAAAACGCTTTTGAAGAAAATGCATATTGTTATGTAGTGTGAAGTCTGATGTTTGGGAAAATATAAGGGCTCACTAACTTAAGAATATAGGTGTGTCAGAAAAGTTAAAAGTTAAATATTTGAACAATGTTGAGACAAAATCTTACCATGTGCTTCACAGTAACATGACCTTGAATGGGGTCCTTTAACTAATTCAAATTGTCAGTGGAATTGCCCGATTTAAAATCAGGATATGGTGTCCCAAAAATGTATCAAGTTCCTACGCTAGAAATAGCCTATATGGATGCCTGAGGTATTTATTAACATATGCTTTACTTTATAATTTATAAAAGTTGTAATTTATTAAACCATAGGAACATTTTTGAGATTTGGCTAAAAACAAAAATTCTAAAGACAAAGCAGTTTGTATATCAAGATTCAAGAGTTTTATTTGTCACATACAAAGTTATATACAGAATATACAACCGCAGTGAAATGTAACAGGTCCATGTAACAGAAATGTTTAACCATTTACTGCATTTAAATGATGACAATACTAATTATATTCATTTATCTTTGTGTAACAGTCAAATGTCATTCACGCCAACAACCCATAAGACAAGAAATGTCACTTGTTTATTATAAGCATTTTTTAAACTCAATACCAAAGAGCAACGCTCTACATTCCGGTTAACCACTCTGTAAGACATCACAATGTGCTTGACACGAGATATATTTAGAGGAACATCAATGTGCTATTGTTTGAAAAGTGAACAAGCTTCATGAGAGAACTGACAAAGCAGAACGTAAGGATTTCAGAGAACAGCAATATTTGTCTCCAGAAAATGTCATCGCTTATCATTCGCCTCGGTACCGCCATCAACCATCGTGGCCATCAACCATCAGGCAGCATCACCGCGTGCAGATGCCACCAAAGCCTCGAGAGTCTGAGAAGCCCACTGGCCAGACACTCACACACACACACCACTCATGGTGATTGGAAATGAGTGCGTGGAAATTGGTCTGACCCGACCTAACCAGAGTCAGACAACCATCAGGCAGCATCACCGCAGTAGATGTAACTGATCGAGAGTCTGTGAGTGTGAAGCCCACTGTCCAGACATTATCCACACACACACCACTCATGGTGGTGATTGGGAAATGAGTGGTAAAATTGGTCTGACTCGACCCAACCAGAATCAGACAACCATCAGGCAGCATCACCGCAGCAAATGCTGCTATCAAGCCTTGGGAGTCTGTGAAGCCCACTGTCCAGGACACTCCACGCACACACCACTGGTGGTGATTGGAACGAGCCGCAAAAATGTTCTGACCCGACTTAACCAGACAACGCGGGCTGAGCTGAAAGGCCACAGTGGGCAGTTAACAAATCTCCACTCCCACTTCTGCCTCCGCTGGTCCGTACGGGTTGCTGTCAAGACGACGAAGCCCCCAGTGACAGCGAGTTTGCACACATGCCTGCTGCTGATCTGCCACAGCCTGCGACTCGCTCGCTAACACCGTGGCTCCGTGGGAGAAACCAGAAAGCCAGAGGAATGTTGGTTAAGCAGAGCCCTGTTCGGCCCAATACAAAAGAACAGCAGCAGCTGTAAAAGAAGGAGCCATGTAAAGACAAACCGCAAAAGCCAGTGAGACTTCTGGCTGTGGCTGATTTTCCTCCAGTGAGTGACTCCAGTGAGGGCACTGATGTGCAGAATGGCCGCCAGCAGCATTCAGAGCGCCAGCAGGCAGCAGCTAACAACTGTCCCGCGGAGAGCTGCCTGAGAGCATCAGTGTGGGTGTGTCCAACATAGAAGTGCGTGGGGCGACATGTTTCTGGGCGCAAGCTTGAATGGTCTCGTGGAGCATGCTCACAGACCATATAGACACCACAAGACCCAGACAAGTCCTCTGCACAGACCCTATGAACAGCTTTTTAACTCCCATGGAGTTTGGGGTTCCTTGCTTACAGTCGCTTTGGCTTGCTCATTTCGGGACGCTAATATTCAGCAGTATTACTGATTTGACTGCACTGACGCTATTGGACGAGAACTGAACTGAGCTGGGATTATAAAAACACTGTTGAACTGAACTCATTCCATAATTGATGAATTTTACAGTTATTGAATAAGAAAATCTATCACTGAATAAATGTTGTAGTCTTTAATAAGACTCAGTGTTTATTTCATTCATACAGTGTGAAGAATATTTACATTTGATTATTCAGTTTCTTGCTTGAATGCTGCTGTTAAATATACCCTTCTGTACCTGAACATTTAAAGCAGTTTATTTTTATATTGTATTTGTCATATTGTTTTTTCTATATGAATAAACATTAATTAAAAATAATCAATATTAATTCATACATTGTCACTAAATGTTTCAAGGCCAAATCTTCCTTGGGTATCCTTTGGGTGTTTTGACCTGGAATATTCTGTTTTTACTTTTTTTATTTTTATTCAGTGTTCATATGAGTGATACAAGACCCGCTATAGGAATAAATGGGAAATGGGGTTTTGTATTTAAGCAAAATAAAAAAATAAAAACTGAACAATCAAGAGAACACACACAGACACAAATGAAGGTGTGAACTACAGAACATCCTTAATGCAGAACACACACACACACACACAAACAAAGATTGCAAATCTGACACTTAAAACGCTTCAAAATGTTGCAAAAACAAGCTTTCTTTCGTAATGTCTAAATATATAGGCTACCTGAATGACTTCTGAAATGAGTCAGGGAATTGTGGTGGTGCGTGAACTTCATGCGATAGATGATTGCTTAAGAAATGCACAGAGAATTTCATATTTGCTACTCCTGAGACGTATGAAGAACTGAACAGAAATCTGGATGAAATTCACCACAATGCTACTGTGCAGAGTGAGGGAACTACAGTTAAGTAGCTCAGGTGAGTTTCTGCTATGTTCTTTATCTGCAGTAACCGTGATACACAAGCGGCATCTGAACTACAGTTTATGGGTTTGTTTAGCTCAGGTCAGACGGCAGCTATGGTAATACAACTGTAACTTCTGCCTTTTAGTCCAAAACATGCTATGTGTAACTTTATCTACATAATTTTATTATTGTACATTTTACAGGAATAAGATTAAACAAACTGTATGCTCAAAATCAATTATTTGAAAGAAAATACTGAAAAGACGCTACTGATGTCTACTGAAAAACGTTATCACAGTTCCATTAAGGCCAGTCAGGCCATAAAAATGTATTTGTATGTGACATTCAGATTATCACACATCAGTGTACCTTATTTATGTTCTAAAATGACAGAAACAGACACTCCAACAGGTCAAAGTTTCATTTTCATTTTTCAGCTTTGTGCCTGGTCAAGTTCCATGATTCATAATAAAGAAATTGTATTTCCTTCAACATTTGTACTAAAGAAAACAATATTGAAAAGTCATTTAAATCTGCCATCACCCTGTTTTTAGATCATTACCTTGTTCCATTCATTCCTTCCTTTCTTTCCATTCTTATTTGACACCATTTTTCTAATATTATACTGCTTGCCATTAGAGCTGCATGTCAGTAAACAAATTATATGTTACTTTCAGTTGCAGGTAGTCAGCCGTAGACCAGTAGCCATTCAAATAACACGGCGACCAAATTGAATTTTTAATGAAGCAAGGTCACACAGTCAAGCGAATGGCAAGAATGTTAGGTGCTCATCCTCATTTCTGTACAAGAGGTCCAAGCTGCTTGGTGTATCAATCAGAGCAGAATGTCAGAAGGATGATGAAGAACTTGAAAATGTAGTGAGACGATTCTTAATGCCAGTATCCAAATACTGGAAGTGAGGTAAGCCTTGTTTGATTTCATTTTAAGGTCTGTCCTATCAGTTCATAAATTTTTTCTGTAGTCAAACTAACCATTTAGATGATGCAAGCCTTACTGGTTGCAGAAGGATTAAGGGTTTCCGGGCATAGGGTTCGAGATGTTGGTCCAGATTTCAATCCAGCTGCCGCTGCTGGAGACGGAGAAGCACACAGGGCTAGAAGAGTTTATCATGTGCCCTGTCCCAACAGTTCGGCGCACATTACTGATGGCAACATGCACTCATAAGGTTGGGGTTTAATTGTAGTTTTTGTTCTGCTAATGCAGCATGAAAATGGTGCGACAGTGCGTTTCGCGTATGCTAAATTATAGCCTAGTGTAGTCTTTGCATTATCCAATTCTTGATTTATAGAATCTACAGCCAAATATGTTTGTGACGCATGCATTTACCACAACCTAAGCAGGCATTGCAAATCTTAACACGATGACGTTACAACATTTCAACATATCGACTCGGCCTCCAAAACTAATAAATGTTAAATCATTGACATTTTAGATCCAGTGACGCTTTGTAAAGCTGAGTTTGAAAGAGTATGTACTGGTCATAAAATTAGAATAAAATCAAAATGTATTTCACTAATTCCATTCAAAAGTGAAAACTTGTATATTATATTCATTCATTACACACAGACTGATATATATCAAATGTTTATTTCTTTTAATTTTGATGATTATAACTGACAACTAAGGAAAATCCCAAATTCAGTATCTCAGTAAATGAGAATATTGCTTAAGACCAATACAAAGAAAGAATTTGTAGAAATCTTGGCCAACTGAAAAGTGTGAACATGAAAAGTATGAGCATGTACAGCACTCAATGCTTAGCTGGCTCCTTTTTGCCTGAATTACTGCAGCAATGCGCGCGTGGCATGGAGTCCATCAGTCTGTGGCACTGCTCAGGTGTTATGAGAGCCCAGGTTGCTCTGATAGTGGCCTCTTCAGCTCTTCTGCATTGTTGGGTCTGGCATATCGTGATCTTCCTCCTTCACAATAGCCCATAGATTATGGGGTTAAGGTCAGCAAGTTTGCTGGCCAATTAAGAACAGTGGGATACCATGGTCCTTAAACCAGGTACTGGTTGCTTTAGCACTGTGTGCAGGTGCCAAGTCCTGTTGGAAAATGAAATCTCGCATCTCCATAAAGTTGGTCAGCAGCAGGAAGCATGGAAGTGCTCTTCCAAATCTTCCTGGTATACGGCTGTGTTGGACCTTGGACCTCAGAAAACACAGTGGACCAACACCAGCAGAGATGACATGGCACCCCAAACCATCACTGACTGGAAACTTTATACTGACCTCAAGCAATATGGATTGTGTGCTCTCTCTCTTCCTCCAGAGACTCTGGGACCCCTGATTGACTTTCATCAGAGAACATAACTTTGGAGCACTCAGCAGCAGTCCAGTCCTTCTGTCTTTAGCCCAGGCAAGATGCTTGCTTGCCGCTGTCTGTTGTTCAAGAGTGACTTGACTCAAGGAATGCTGTACAGCTGAAACCCATGTCTCCAGATACACTGCCTGTGTGTAGTGGTTCTTGAAGCTCTGACTCCAGCTGCAGTCCACTCTTTGTGAATCTTCCCCCACATTTTGAATGGGTTGTTTCTCAACTCCTCTCCAGTGCGCTTTTATCCCATTGCTTGTACACTTTTTTCTACATCTTTTCTTTCCTTCGCCTCTCTCTATTAATGTGTGCTTTGACACAGATCTCAGAACAGCCCGCCTCTTTTTGCAATGACCTTTGTGTCTGTCTCCTCCTTGTGCAAGGTGTCAATGGTCGTCTTTGGGACAGCTGTCAGGTCAGCAGTCTTCCCATGATTGTGTAGCCTACAGAACTAGACTGAGAGAGCATTTAAAGGCCTTTTGCAGGTGTTTTTTGAGTTCATCAGCTGATGAGAGTGGCACCAGGTGTCTTCAATATTCTAATTTTCTGTGATAATGAATTTGGGATTTTCCCTTAGTTGTAAAAGAAATAAACATTTGAAATATATCAGTCTGTGTGTAATGAATGAATATAATATACAAAAGTCTACTTTTTGAATGGAATTAGTGAAATAAATCAACCCCTTGATGATATATCTAACCTATATGACCAGCACTTGTATATATAAAGAGCTTTCAGTAAGATTTTTTGGGCACAAAATTGCAAAGTTTTTCCAATTAGATGACATCCGGGATTCCACTGATGACCATATAAGGACTCTTCTTCACTTCTCTATATGGTTTGAGAGGGATCTAATTATATATTTACATAATTTCTTTCATAATATTTATGAAGTGGATATTTTATTCAGTAAAGCAGTTTGGGTAGTAATGTTAACATTTGATTTTAATTCAATCTCTAAACCCAAAGAATCAGGGCACATGTTATAGTTTGGCACTACATCACAAATGGAGAGTCTATCGCTATTTATCTGTTGCTCTGTCATTTCTTTTGTGAATCTGTCACCAACATTTAAGGACTTGTTTCAGAAGCTGATCAGGCTCAAACTCCTTATATCGGTCAGCCCATAACAGTGAGAGTGTCTACTAGATGCTCAGCGATATGTAATTTTAAGGAGTCAGGTATCCATATTCTTATTCTTTTTTACTTTCAGAGCATTTGATGTTATGTATGGATTATCTTTGAACTGATTATGTAATTGGCATGATGCATTTACCTGACTAATAAAATTGTTACACTGATTGGCCTCTGGACTTACTCTGGAATTATTAACTATCTTTAGTAGAGTTGATGAACATGTGTATAATTTCAAATAAAGGTTAAACACACAATACAGAATAATTAAATGTGTAGTTAAACTATTAAATATAAATGACCAGATAACCAATAGGCATTCTAACTTCAAATTCAAAATATGTGATAAAATGGAGGCCAGATAAAGATAAATTGAATTAAATCCCTTTGCCCATCTGGAAAAGATTGAATCGCAAGAGAGACCTTTCACCCACCAATCGTAAGTCTCCATTGTAATCATTGGGCGCGGGCTTACACCGTGAGAGAGTGGAAGAAGCTAGAGCTGGCAGAATTACACCCTCCAAATGTATTGATTAGCCAAATGAAGAGTGAATCGAAGTTAAGCAAACTTTATAGTCAACAGAAGTATAAATCTGTACTTTCACCTAAATACATAAAACTGTAGGCCTGCACAAAACAATATGTAAAATATAAACGATACAGAGACGTGAGGAAACATTCGCCAATAGCAGCTTATCCACAGTCGGGCCAGGGCGAGCCAGGGCTTTCAACGGCTGGGACGGGGCTAATAGCTCTGTCCTGTAGCGCTGAGCTCAAAATCACGTGCTGTGTTTCCAGCACTTGACTAAACCTCCCTTAACTCTTTCTCTCTGAAACAACGCCACACAACCTCACTGGGCTTCACCAACAAAGTGTTATCAGACTGAAATCAGAACCATTGCATAAAATGAACATGTATAAATGTTTGCTCTTTCTCTGTTTTTTACTTAAAGACTTTCACCTGTTAATAAAAGTAATTTACATTGATAATAATTCATCAGTATCAGGATTGCATTGTGCATCATGCAGAAATAAAGTGGTTTTACCAATATTTCTCAGTAGAGAAGGACATCGTGAGACTATTCAGTCACGCTCTGTTCACAGACAGCAATAAAACTCTGGGGTTTGGGTCCACAAGTTAACATTAAAACATTCTCATATGTTTACTTCACATTCCTTAGAAATAATGATAATTTCTGTAATTTTCTAGCCATCTGAGGAGCCTTTGAGCGCTTCTCTCTCCAGTCCCAGTGCATAGTGTTATCCTTCAGCCAGAGAAACAGAGGAGCTCGAATGCAAACAGGAGTTATAATGAGGAGGATATATTTAAGTATTATATTCACAGTTAACATGTATATCAGGCAGTCCGGTATAAACAGACGCAGGTGTATTGTCAGATAAAATATGGAACTAAATAAATATGTTAATTGTGATATTAGTGTTTTGTCTTATAATGATGAACAGAATCAGTCACAAGAAGTTATTTCAAACCGCTCAAGGTCTGAGTTTTTAGTTTCAACAGCTCTACGTCTTTCGATCAAGCTCATGAACTAGCACGCTCTGCTTTTGACCTCAAGCAGGGAAACACAGCTAATGATGAGGTGGAAAGAAAGGTTCTCAGTCCGGATAAGACCTTAATTAGTCTCTAGGGAAAGTCCATACTTAATGGAGGGGAAGGGAGCAGATGGATGATGATCCATAGATGCTGTGCAATTACACAGGAACTCAACCGACCGATATGAGTCGATGGGCGCCCTTGTTCGGGGTGATGATCTGCTGATGTGATGCGATGACAAATACCAGTGTATAGGTGTGTAGTTTGCATGACGGGTGTCTGTGCAGTAAGCATGGTTAGCTTGATAAACATCGTCTATAATAAAACAAGGTTCAACCCGATCCACGCTAAGCCCCGCCCTCTCTTAGTTACCATTGCTACCGCCTGTCAAGCTTCACGCCTGTCAATGCCTATTTTCCAGCATGTCTGCGCCGGTCTCAGATATCTCCCAGGAAATACTAAGTCATTTCTGGAGAA
>CM031964.1:24757988-24772644 GCA_018749465.1 Paracanthobrama guichenoti
AGTCACTTTAAGGAAAGTCATTTATGGGTTCATGCCCTAAAGTAATATATTACTCCAATTCTGAGGGAAAAAATCACCTTTTTTTTATTCAATGGCAGAAACAAGCTACCTTAGTGTATGATTAGAGCTCATATTAAAAACTGATTTTTAATGGCAATAAACTGTACGCCTTTTAAAGACTTAGAGTAATATATTACTTTAGGGCATGAACCCATAAATGACTTTCCTTAAAGTGACTTTAGTCGTAATAAGCTGTTGTTGTATGGAAGAAATCTTCAAAGAAAATTACAGCATACTTGTTTGTAATGACATATGGTCAAATAAATAAGGACAGTCTTTTCAACTGTTCTTTTCCTTTGTGGTTTTGTTGTTGTGATAGGGAGGCGCAGCTACACGGTATGGCGGGGACATTTTGTAAACAGGGGAAAAGACGTGTACCAGGCCTGCCTTCGGTCGCTCTCTCAGCCTTTCCTGCCCTACAAACTGTGAGTCCCACGAACAACAGCGTCAGCTTGTGTATAGTAAGTGCACTGGTGCCTGTGGAATCACTGCGATCATGAATGCTGATTGTTGTTGTTTCAGGCCAGAGAAGATTGAGATCGGTAAAGTCATGAGCCTGAAGCAGGTGAAGCAGAAAATCCCTCCTGCCCTCTTCTCCTGGAATCTCTACACGGGCAGCCATGAAGGTTGGACCACTCATTTATCGTCCTTGACTAATTTGCATGCATTTTGGCAGATTATTTGACACAACAAAAAGAGAACTTTTTATGCGTTTTGCCCATTCATTTACATGACAACAGCGTTTTGGGCGCCTGAAAACGTAAGCTTTTGAAAACGGGTTTCAAAGTGCAAGGTTTTGAAAACTATAATGGTCAAAAACAAATCAAAAACAAAAATGGTGGGAATGTGCCTTATGTAAATGTTTAAAATTGTATATGTTATGGTTACTGAAAGAGGTTTGTGTTCGTTATCTTTACATTTCCCAAATTGTTCAGCCCTAGAAGGATTAGGAACATTTTGGCCGATACCGATAACCGATAATTCTTTATATTTGATAACCGATATTTTGGCTGATAAATCTTAATCCAAATTGTTATATTTTTTTTTTTTTACAAAAACAAGAGTCTCATCAAAAGCCATGTCCCAAGCACTTCAACATAATTCAAACACTTCCAGTACAGTAGCCTCTAGTGAACCAGTATAAGATTCCTTATCCTTTAAAGTTAATTTTATGCTCTGATGGCCAACTTTCTTTATCAAAAAAATACAGATAAATAAAACAGTGCCTTAATAATGCAAACAAGTCATTGGACAAGATTACTTGCGTATAAAGAATCAAAATATATGTGCCATGGATAAATATATTGGAGTAGACTCTGCACGGACAATAATTAAATGATTTTAATTACACTATATTGTTGATGGAAAAAAATATGAGAAAAATAAGTGTTAGTTATAATAAATAATGCATCAATGTTTTTGAAAAATAAACATCTAAAATGAATGTTACTGTTTCAAAAAACAGCATTGCTGTTTGAGCTGTGCTGAAGCTGAACACCAAACTGAAGGGCTTTGTTAGCGGGTTAATTAACTCAACGAATCGCATCCTATATGAGGTTAATCAGATATTTATACAACAAAAAACATACCATTACAACTTATTTTAGCACAAAATGACATTAATGCACAAGTGAACTTGAACTTATGTGCAAGTCAGAATGTGTAACCAGTGTTGTGGTTGCGCTGAAACTTGCTCAAAAACTTCTCAAAGTGATTCCAATCTTATTCCAAGTGATTCAAAGCCATCATGGCGAACAGTGCGCATCTGAAGGAAATAATCCAGTATTTATTATATACAGTATATAATCCAGTCTCTGTGCTTCTCACTCAGGGGTGTGTCTATGTTAAAAGGGCAGATCATGGGCGGGTTTCCCTACTCTTACCTAGGAGTAGGGGGAAATGTAAAACAGCACGTTATGAGAGATTGAAAATGATTGATGGGGATTATAAAAAAAGTGTTGGTTGGATTTTTACCATTTATAGGCTGGTTGTTTACACACTGTGGACACACATCTGTGTTCAAACACCTTATAAAAGTGTTTTTATGTTTTGCATAATAGGTCCCCTTTAATATGTCTGCCTAATTTTCGGGGTGATTATGGTAACATTAAAAATGAACGTATGAAGTGAATTCAACTGATATCTGGTATTCTTTCCAAATATAGCAATTCAAGTCATCGCTATGTATTTAACACTGCAATATTTTTTTCCAATACACATGATTGTAAGGATGTTAAAGTTGCATTGAGTGTGCTTGTAGAGATACGATAATATAATGTAAATAATGTCTATGTTTTTGTAGTGTCTAAAAGTGGCATGTTCTGCAGTCTGTTTGACGTGGTGGAGAAAGACAAATCTCCAAAGAGTTTGACCGCTCTGCTGCAGAAACTGGAGGAAGAGGGTCTGGTGAGCGTCTTATCTTGACTCGTATTTCTTTGACTGTTGGTACAGGAGCTGATTATTGTCTTGTCACTGCAGGTGTTGGTGAATATGGTGAAGGACAGAGGTTTTCTCTTCTTGCTTTCTGCCAGTCAGATGGCCAACTCAAGCGGTATGATCTAATGACGGTGAAATGTCAGTGTGAAAAAAGTGCATCTTTGAAATATTTCAAATGTCTTTGATTTTACAGAGCGACGAGGCGGTTGGAAAATGTCCTGTATACAAGCTCTTTTTATTTACCGTGAGAAGCGTGACTTGTTAAAAAGCTGTGAGTATTTGAAGAGATGTAAATTTATGTGTACCTTTTTAAAGCCAGAAACATTTTATGTAGACACAGACATGAATGATTGGCCAAAATATTGCAAGCACTTTTGTTTAACATACATCCTTGCATCAGTGTGGCAAAAATGCATTTCATTAACTGAAAGAAGTGATCATATTAGCTTCAAATGTCTGTGCGGTTAAACAGGTGTTATCATTCATGTAGCTAGTCATAATCATACACAGTTTATCTTATTTCAGCTAGCTTGGTCAGCAAGCTTCTCTTCAGACTAGTTTCATCACAATACAAAAATGTCAGTAGTCGGTACCAATACCAATATCTGTTTCCATCCAAAGCTGTGAATTTAACTTGTGTGCAAAATTGGATTATTGCATAAAACATTTGTGAATAAAGCAGCGTTTCCATCCCATGTGTTCAAGGGAACAAAATCGTCACTTCCTAGGAAATTGGAAAATCTGGAAATCTTCCTGGTGTAAAATATCTGTAATGAAAATGGATGCTGCTGCAATCAGGGAAGAACCTGTGGATGTTGCTGCTCAGAGCAGCAGATGAAACGCAATAAACGCTGTCATGTTCTCTTGCGTTCGGATGCTGGTGTTCGGGAACACAATCATGTGAGATGCTTCTGGAGGGAATTAAACCAAACCATTCTGATGACAGACTTTGGCTCTGGAGTTTTAAGAAAGCCCAAACCAACATTTGAGATGCTGTGACGCGATTGGTCCGCTGGTTAGTCCAGTTATCCAGTCACATCCTCTGCTGAGGTGAAGTACATGATATAATTTATTACGTTTCATCTGTCATTTATGATGGAGGATAAAAGAGCCAGTTTCTTTCTCCATTGCAGAAACTTTATTTAAAAGATATTTTGCGCCAGTTTCCCAGGAAGTGATGATTTTGTGGAAACGCTTCTTTATTCGCAATTGTTTTATGCAACATTTCAGTTTTGTGCACAAGTTATATTCGCAGCTTTAAATGGAAACATAGATATTGGCATTCAGACGCAATGTACAAAAAGCTTATCTGCATTTTCATATCACAATAGAGTATGTTTCAGGCTCAAGTCTCATCTTAATTTTACTATTTAGTAATGAAACTCATTTTAATTTGTTTGTCTTTGTAAAGCATCAACCTGCAAGCCAGTGTCATCAGAGAATCCCATCATGCCCCAGCACGATTCGTTCATCTCCGCTCTTCACTTCACCCTCAGCAAGGCTCGCAGTGACCCTCCTGCTGACCCCAGCAGCACCATAGAGCAGCAGGTGTACGACTACCTCACAAATCTCCGTGAAGGCAAGCCTATGCAGCGCATTAGGACCGACTACGATCCCAAACTGGATGTCAGGGAGAGGCTTTTCCCTGCACCCAGGCAGAAGACAAACTGGGAGGCCTTCATGCGGCCCTACATCTACAACCCGGCTGTGTTCACAATGGTTCTGGAGAATGTGAAGAAGAAGGTGGAGGAGCTGCAGGTTCAGAGCGCTGAGAAGGCACCCCCTCATGATAATCCAGAGAGGGTAAAAGAGCTACTGGAGCTCATTCAGTTGAATAAGAAGAGCTCAAAGGGAAAGGCAGGAGGTCCTGAGGCTATGGAGGACATCAGTGCACTTAAGAGGAAGATGGATCTCGACGCCCATGAAGGAAGCTCAAAACGCCAGAGAAACCAACCCAATGAAGAATTCAGGGATGGTAAGGAAAATCTTGTGAAATAGGCATAGAATGAAGATGCAACTAGATTTTAAGTTTATCGATGCAAAGCTTCTATTCAGAATCTTGTTTGCACTGAAGATTCTTTTGACAGTGTACAACCAGGGTCAGACATTTCCATTAAGGAGCAATATTTGCCCCTTGGAATTGGTTTCCACTGACTTTTTGTACCTTTTTAGGCATAATTTTTAATTACCTTATTAAATGTATTTGTGTTGTCTTTTAGGGCTGCCCCATCCAAAGATTTTCCTAGTCCTGGTAATCGTTTGCTTAAAGGTGCAGTGTGTAAATTTTAGTGGCATATATCGGTAAGGTTGTGATTGCAACTGCCCACCGCTCACCCCTCCCTTTCGAAGCACATAGAGAAGCTACGGTGGCCGACACAGGACAAAGATGTCATCGTCTGAGACAGCAGAGAGTTTGCCCATTTAGGGCTACCGTAGAAACATGGCAGTGCAAAATGGTGACTTCACTGTAAGGGGATCCGCGGTGTATGTAGATAGAAATGGCTTATTAATAATAAAAACATAATGCTTCATTATGTAAGGCCTTTATACACCACTGAAAACATAGTTATGTATATTATATTATATTGCATTTCTGTCAATAGATCCTCATAAATATTACACACTGCACCTTTAAGCCATTAGTCAATTAGTTGCACGTTGATATTAATTTAAGTACTTTAATATATTGGGTGGGATTTCAGGGCTGAAAAAGAATATTATATGTTACAATAACATACATTAGACTCTCCCCTGTAAAGGCCTCCTTCCCTTCCCCTCTGTACAGATAAAAACACATACATATTCAAACGTGCTGGCCTATAGGCTTAAAACTTGGTGCTTGCGTACATGCTGTCGGCGTTATCACATGTTCGCCTTTTTTGGGGTTTGCCCGGGGATGGTGGTGGTATAGTCTCAAAACTATTTCAAAACCTATTTCATGGTTTGCATTCTCAGGCCACCAAGTGCTCTTACCGTGCAGATGGGCATCCAGAACGCATTGGGGGTTTTCTGTTTTAGCTGAGGATGGTGTTGTTTAAGTTATGCCAAATTAAATGATTAATTTGTTTTTACAACAGAAATTAATCAAAAACCTACTTTAGCATTTTTTTTTAAGCAAAAAGAATTTCTTATCACTGTAAAGCTGCTTTGAAGCAATCTGTGTTGTAAAAAGTGCTGTATAAATGAAGCTGACTTGACATTAACATTGTTCAGCAATAAACAGTAAATACTAAACCATAATAATGGGCCTTTAAAATATAAATGATCAAGTTTATGCATAAAACTTGCCACAGGACACCGGTAAAATTGATTATGAATGAGACTTACTGAACATTTTAATAATTTATTAATAAACTTATTTTCTGTGTGATTCACCATCTCTGTGCATCTATAGAGAGAAATGTACTTGAAGTTAAATGTCAACAGTGAAGCTACTAATTTAGCTTCCACACTCCGAACAAACACTTGCATATGCATGAGTTAATAATTGAGATATGCATGAGTTAATAATTGCGCACATTTATAAAGTTAATGTTAGAGTAAACAGCCATGGCTAACATTAGGTTACGTTTCAAATGATAAGCCATGGTTGAGGTTGATTAATGATAGGTGAACCTTTGCACATCACCTTTTTGGGGTCATCTTTTACCCGCTTGAAATGATCCCATACTTGAGATTTCAAAATGGACAAGCCATGGACTGTGTGGTTCTGCAACCAACCCACCAATTCAAATTTGTCGTTGACTAACGTTTGATCAACTATTAGGGGGCTGCCCTGTTGTCTTTTTATGTCAAATACTTAAATGTATCCAATTACTTTTTATAATTACTAAATTAGAAAATGAAAAAAACAGGAACTGATTACAGGGCATGTCATTATTATTGTAGGCTACACAAACAAAGCAAGCTATGAACCATTATTACTTATTTTTTAGAATAATTAAGACTTTAAATTGGCTATTTTAGTAGCATGAATAAACTTTGAATAAAAATTAATACATTTTGCACAGAAAGCGAGCAAAGAACATTCAGTATCACTGAAGTACCATAAGTTCAGTCTAGCTCGCGAGTTCTGCTAAAAAAACTCAGTTATACTCAGTGACGGTCTACACTGCAAAATCTCTTTTTTGCATTGTATTTGCACTTTGCTGTTTATGACGAGAATTCATAAGCGCACAAAATCAAAACTCCTGCGTTTAACAGTGTCTATTCTTAACGCCTCTAATTGGCTGTTGCATTCATAAGCTCAACAGAAACGTGTTGTGCAGTGCCATTCCTTGTCTTGAAATTGGGAGCATTTTTGTTCATTTTGGTGGCTTAAGCCCGTTAATTCCCGACCCTGGTAATAGCTGTCATTCATTTATGTAATGCTCTCTTTTCATCAGCGGATGAGAGGCAGTCCACTCCATGTCTCGCCAATGTTCTGAGCAGTGTCGGTCTTCAGGACACAGACCTGAGGAAGGACAAAACTCAGAGTGCGCTGAAAGTCATGCAGATGCTGGACAGCTTCGGAAAGACAAGTCTCGACACAGACTTGCGCAAAGACAAGACCCAGGGGGCACTAGAGGTCATTAAGCTGATAGACACACTGACCAGAGGCACCACAGAATCATCTGAAGACACAGAGAGGAACGACACAACGGACATTTCCGACACCGCTCTGTTCGACAGCATGTTAAGACTCGGCCTCCCAACTGACCGCGACATTGACCTGAGGAAGAGATTCATGGATGATGAACCAGAGAGGACCGACTGTCTTGAGGTAGATCAGTGTGCTCAAGCAACTTCACAAACTGTGTATTAAGTGTTTTGCGTTGTGTTCTTTGGTCTTAAAGTGTTAGTCCACCCAAAAATTTTGTCATTGTCATTTCTCACCCTCATGTCGTTCCAAACCCGTAAGACCTTCGTTCATCTTCTGAACACAAATGAAGATATTTTTGATGAAATCTGAGAGCTCCCTGACCCCTCCATAGACAGCAATTTAATTAACACTTTCAAGGTCCAGAAAGTTAGTAAAGACGTCGTTAAAATGGTCCATGTGACTCCAGTGGTTCAATCTTAATTTAATGAAGCGACTTTATTCAACAATTTCGTGCTAGCCTGTGTCAGTCTACTGCAATGACATGAGGGTGAGGAATTAATGACAGGATTTTCATTTTTGTGTGAGCTAACCCTTTAACACCTTTAACTATATATGTGTATTATTGTCAGGTTAGGTAAAGTAAATCAAGTCTGCCCTAAATTATAAGCCATTGTTCTGCTGGTGAATGTAGAGCAATAAGTCATCTGCAAACATTTAATACATTTAAAGATAAAAACCAGAGCAGATGTTTGATTACTACTGCACCTGGTGTATGTGCTTTACCTGAATAACAGCTGCTAGTTTTGCTTCTAGCCAAAGTATTGTTTCTTTTTATGATGGTTTGCATTTCTCCAGTGATATGGTTAAAAAGCCATGAAGTCCAGATATGGATTTTGATTTATGTTTTTGCCGTTTCAGGAGGAGACCGCTGGAAGCTTGAGTAGTTTAGAAGCATTTAGCCCTTGTTCAGATTCTGGTGGACAGCAGCGTGGCGTTAACCTGCTCGGGGAAAAGACAATCCCATGGGTACTAATACCCATCACAGGTAAAGTCACTGATGATGTTAAGAACACTGCAAAAATGTCTTCTATTGACCTTGCCAAGTCAATATCAGCAAAAAAGTTTTTAAGGTCAATATTATTATATTACTATGCATTTTAAGTTAACAAGGCCAATAGAGGGTATGCATTGATGGCACTTTCCTTTGAGTGGCAAAAGAGCTGCTGCATGACTGAATTTAATAGGGGAAATGATTATCAGTTTAATCTAAAGGATAGTGTTCATTACAATTTACCAAAGATCCTAGTGATCCAGTGATATTGATATGCAGCCAGGAATCGTGTTTCCTGACATTTATGAGCATCCCAAAGGTGTTCTATCGGGTTGAGGTCAGGACTCTGTTCAGACCAGTCAAGTTCCTCCACACCAAACTCACTCATCCATGTCTTTAGGACATTGCTTTGCGCACTGGTGCACAGTCATGTTGGAACAGGAAGGGGCCATCCCCAAACTGTTCACACAAAGTTGGGAGAATGAAATTGTCCAAAATGTCTTTGTATGCTGAAGCATTACGAGTTCCTTTCACTGGAACTAAGGGGCCCAAACCCTGAAAAACAACCCCACACCATAATTCCCCCTCCACCAAACTTTACACTTGGCACAATGCAGTCAGGCAAGTACCGTTCTCCTGGCAACCGCCAAACCCAGACTGGTCTATTGGATTGGCAGACAGAGAAGCGTGATTGGTCACTCCAGAGAACACGTCTCCGCTGCTCTAGAGTCTGGTGGTGGTGTGCTTTACACCACTGCACCCGACGCTTTGCATTGCACTTGGTGATTTAAGGCTTGGATTAGCTGCTCAGCCATGGAAACCCATTCCATGAAGCGCTCTACGCACTGTTCTTGAGCTAATCTGAAGGCCACGTGAAGTTTGGAGGTCTGTAGCTATTGACTGTGCACCTCAGCATGCACTGACGCCTCTCTGTGATTTTTACGTGGCCTACCACTTCATGGCTGAGTTGATGTTGTTCCCAATTGCTTCCACTTTGTTATAATACCACTAACAGTTGAGCGTGGAATATTTAGTAGTGAGGAAATTTCACGAATGGACTTATTGCACAGGTGGCAACCTGTCACAATACCACGCTTGAATTCACTGAGCTCCTGAGAGCGACCCATTCAAATGTTTGTAGAAGCGTCTGCATGCATAGGTGCTTGATTTTATACACCTGTGGCCATGGAAGTGATTGGAACACCTGAATTCAATGATTTGGAGGGGTCTCCCAATACTTTTGGCAATATAGTGTCATTCATGAAAAAAGTTCTAACATAATGAAATACTAAAAGACTGTAAAGGTGCTGATATACGGCAGAGTTCTGTCATTTTTTCCAGAAGGTTTGAAGTATATCAGGACCTTAAGAGAAATTATCTTTGTTTGAACCATGTGGATGATTTTTCTAGATGACTTTTTAGCACATTTCCACTTGAAAACTGGATTTACGTAGTTGCTGGAGAATTGGAGCATGGAATAATGCATTACTGATGTACTGAACAGAGTACTGAACTTAAGGTGGTGTCCCACTAGCCAATTTAAGGCGCACTTAATTTGTTTGAATGACTTTCAGCCACAAATCATGTTGTCTTAAGCTAGTGGGACACCACCTTAAGTTCAGTACTCTGTTCATTATATCAGTAATGCATTATGGGGGACACACATAACACTGGCTGTATTCGAAAACGAATACTCTCTTGAGTAGGTACTTATTTTATGTAATCTGGACGTACTACATTCGCCATGTTGTCATTATCACAGGGCCGTAACTACTATAGACACTGAGAGGGACATGCAAATATTATTTGCAAATAGTCCTAAAATTATTATTATTTAAGTTGAGGACACTTAAACACTATTGACACTATATGACAATTGAAATTAGCTGGATGACATCACAGTTTTCACCAGAGTGGCTGTACAGCCGAATCAAATTCTGTTGCATTATTTTCCTGTTAGCACTGTGAAGCTGCTTTGAAACAATCGCCATTGTAAAAAGCGCTATATAAATAAAGGTGACTTGACTTGACTAGACTAGAATTAGACCTAGAATTTTGTTCGCTGTTCTGTTTCTTTGTTTTAATAAAAATTGGTCCCCCCCAATGTTCAAGAAATGGTTATAGCCTTG
The DNA here is from genome assembly GCA_018749465.1 of Paracanthobrama guichenoti. Taxonomy (NCBI): domain Eukaryota; kingdom Metazoa; phylum Chordata; class Actinopteri; order Cypriniformes; family Gobionidae; genus Paracanthobrama; species Paracanthobrama guichenoti. Next base: position 24,768,247 of record CM031964.1, read on the forward strand.
CATTATCATGTGACCTACCAGCGTCAGTTGTGTCGCTTCACTGCCATTAAAAAATCCTGTGGCCTCATGGGATGGTAGTGTCCCTCATATGCACACTTTGGAATCTCACCGGAAGTAAACTGCCATTCAAAAGTTTTTGATCTGTAAGATTTTTAATGTTTTTAGAAGTCTCTTATGCTCACCAAGGCTGCATTTATGTTATTAAAAATACAAAAAACTGTAATATTGTGAAAAATTATTAATGTAAAAGCACTCAAAATTTGCTCAATTCAGCTTTGATCACAGGAATAAATTACATTTTAAAATATATTCAAATAGAAAAGTTATTTTACATTTTAATAATATTTCACAATATTAATTTGTTTTTGTATTTTTAATAAAATAAATGCAGCCTTGGTGAGCAGAAGAGACTTCTTCTAAAAACATAAAATCTTATAGATCAAAAACATTTGAACAGCAGTGTAGCTCATTAGGGTAATTTTTGCTTACTGTTTTAGGAGTACTGTGAATTCAGACATACTACTTTTGTCACATACTGTTTTTCGCCTGTTGTATTGTAGGGGTGTATGCAATTTCAGATGCCGCCACGGTTTCTGAGAATTAGTACTAGACCGAGATGTTAAAAAAATAAACTATAAAGATATTTATCATTTCATGTACGTTGTTTATAGGTCATTTTTTTTCATTTTCTTAATTGCTCACTTAGGTCTGAAAACAGAGAGATATTCCCAAAGACAGATGGACTATCCTGAAGATCCACGCTTCCTTCAGAGCCCAGTTGTATCTACACACACCACACCTGAAAAGAAAGATGTCTCTCCTCTCTACCAGCCTGACAGCAGCAGCATAGCAGTGGATCTGGATGTACAGACTGCAGCAGAGGTTGAGGATGAAGACCCTGCTCCTCCTGCTGTGACTACACTGAAGGACTGTCCTGCAAATGAAGCCCTTCCATTAAGTGGTGGTGTTGACCACATAGTCGATGAGCAAATCTCTGGCTTTTCCAGTGAGGTGGAGCAGCTCTTGAGGGGCAATCATATTTATTATGTTTCTTGCTTAAGCACTCAGGGCTCATGGGAACCGCCCCAGACTCAGACAGTTGTGCCACTTTCTGATTATGTCTCAAACTTCACTACTCCATTTCCTGTCAGTAACTACATCAGCTCTTTCCATGACAGCCTGAAGATGTTCATAGACTCCCAGCATGCCAGTGGACCCCATGTAGCTCAAGAAGTTGTGTCTTCCTCATCTTCTGCTACAGAAGTTACTTCAAATGTCCCTGATACGTCCTCCAACATTAATCCTTGTGCTTCCTCACCTTCAACCACTGAACCCAACACTTTTGAGTCATCTCTGAGACCATGTTCCCCTTCTAGTGCCCTACCTGACTCAATGACACAACCGCAACATCAGTCAAGTTTGCCTGACCCTGATGTCTACAAACCTCCCCAAATGACGTGGCCATTAGAGCAGGATTCAGTGAGTCAAAAGACCCAGGAAGCAAACATCACTAGTAATCTTTATCAAGGCTCACCTGAGATGAACGGTAGTTTGGTTGCTGAGACTATGGAAGCTGTGGAGGGGCAGATGGCACACCCTGCCATCCCATCTGAAGACGCCCCGATGGAACACGCACATTCCGCCCTCAGTAGTATCATTGACCAGCTACAGCCAGATGTGATCAGTAATCTGGTGGAGATCCTTAAAGGAGTTCAAAAGAACTCAGTTTACTTCTACATCCATTCCATGGATGAGGAGGAGAGTGATGTCTGCTGGGAAATAAAGGTACATTTTTCTTATGGCACTATGGGCCCTATCATACACCAGGTGCAATGCGACGCAAGTGTTTTTTGCTAGTTTCAGCCAGACGCAGTTATAATTTTCAGGTCCTGTGCCACGTTTAAATTAGCAAATGCACTGTGGCACTCATCTGTTCACCCATGGGTGTGCTGGTCTGAAAATTAGTTGTTCAGGCGCATTGTTGTAGCTGTTTTGAGGAACTGAAAACGACTGTGCCATTGACCAACACAAACCTGGTCTAAAGTCAATAGCGCAATATTTTTTTTTATTTAAAGGCCATTTTAGTAATATGCGCCTATATAACTCTTGCAGATGGGCACTTTCAGTATAGAATGATTCCTTGCCTTTGGTTTGTTCTGCTGTTATTTGGACCAGATTTACACCTGTTCTTAGTGCTGTCCACTTGAAATTGGATGTTAAAAGGTTCACCCTAAAATAAAAATCCTGTCATCATTTACTCTTCCTCAACTTGTTCCAAACCTGTATGAGTTTCTTTTTTCTGCTGAGCACAAAATATATTTTAAAGGTGACCCCCATTGACTTCCATAGTAGGAAAAAAAATACTATGGAATCAATCTTTAAAATACCTTTGAAATGAAAAATTTCCATTTTAGGATGAACCATTCCTTTAACAGCAGGTGTAAACATGGCCAATTAGACATACATTTTCACTGACTTTGGAAAAAAGGTGGAATTGTGGCTTCAATGCTTAAACGAATTGAGATGGATGTTTAAACTCGAGTCAAACTTTAGTTGCCTGGAGATCTGGAGACATACTAACCCTGCACTGACATTTGTAACAGGAATATTTGAAAAAGTTGGGGGATTTGGAGTGTAACCCTCATGATTTCCTTGAAAAAGGCAATAGTCAAGATAAACTACTGGTCATCATTCAGAATATGGACATCGCAACACAGGTTCACAAGGTAATTCACAGCACTTAAAATGGATTCGTTGAGCATGTTGATTCTGTTTGAATTTAGGAACCAGTCCCATAAACTGGAAAACCACGCATTGTTGTGTTTTTTTTTACCCATAGATACCTTCTTTAGTTTCACTGAAGAAGCATCCATCTGTGAGCTTTGCTGGTGTAGACAGCCTGAGTGACATTCAGAACCACACCTACAATGAACTCTTTCAGTCTGGGGGTTTCATTGTGTCAGATGAGCATGTCTTGAATCCGGCCGTCATCACAGCAGGTAACTCACTTTCAGGATGTTTTCAGGTATCCAAGAAAGTATAACTTTTTAACAAACGTTTCAGCAAAGCCATTTTTCTGTTTTTAGAGAAACTTCAAGATATCCTCCAGCACATTGAGCAGCTCAACTCTCCTCAGAACCCCTGGAGGTGGAGGATACACTTCAAATCACACAAGAAACTCAGAGAGCACAGCAGGTTTGCCACTAAACAGTCACCCTGACACAATCTAGTTTTCTTCATGATTGATAGCACTGCATAAACTCACCATGACCATTTTATGTTTGTTCTGTCTTCAGGCTCAAAGCTGATGCTTTGAACTTGTACGAGATCCTCACTGCTTATGAGAAGAGGCATATTGTGGAAATCCTTTCGTATCACGACTGTGACACTCCATCACGTAGAGCACCTGACCTTGATTGTCTAGTGGATCTGCAAGCAAGATTCATCAAGCAACGACACCTGATATTTTTCACAGGTGCTTTATAACCTTTTTTGACAATTTAATTACATAAGTACTGTATAATTGTTCCTAAACCTATTGAGCTATATAGTAGGGCTGTGCCTGTCAGTATGACAACCGCCACACATCAGTGTCGTCCTTTGGATGAGGTGTTAAACCAAGGTCTTGACTCTCTGTGGTCATTAAAAATCCCATGGCACTTCGCGCTAAAGAGTAGGGATGCCCTGACCAAATTCCCTCCATTGACCCTAATCAGTCATGACCTCCTAATCGAGGATATGCATTGACGTCACTTTCCTGCCAGACTGAGTGGGAAAAGAGTCTGCTGCTTGACTAGATTTAATAGGAGAAACTGTGAAAATGCGAGTTAAGCAAGCAATTGTCATATAATGAGGCAGCTTGTGAATGACTGACATCTCTCTCTTTTCAGACGGATTACATAAACAGAGAATGTTTTCGATTTGATTTATATTATTTGAAACCTGACATTTCAACGTTTCTTTAGACATAATGTTTGTGTGACAAGTATTCACTAAGTTACAGTTAATTTTCTGAAGAGTATCAGAATGGACTTTATTGAGAGAGAGGTGGCAGATCGCGCATGTTTGTTTTCTTTTGCCAAAAGCACAACATTTTGTTTTTATTATGAGTATACACAAATAAAAGTATAAACTTAACAGATTAATAAATGTATAACACTTGCCTGTATGACCAAAATCGACTGAGTGTTTTGAGTCTCTTTCGCGTTAAGAAAAAAAGCAAGTTGGTCACACCAGCGTGACTACCAACCTCCTAGGGGTTGGACTCCATATAGTGTTCTTTACAACTTACCAATGATCTAGTGATCCAGTGATATTGACATGCAGCCAGGAATCGGGTTTCCTGACATTTATATATGCCTGATATTGACGCTGGGGAAATAAAGCAAGTTTGCTTGT